>CM059039.1:50708140-51070640 GCA_030279155.1 Forsythia viridissima
GGCACCTTCTAGGTTTTCTGATTATGATTTTGCTGCTTTAGCTGAAAATTCTTTTGATAAATTAAGTGATAATGAACCTAAATCTTTTGATGATGCAATGAATGGAAGTGAATCTGATATGTGGTGGAATGCTATGAAAGAAGAAATGACTTCATTGTATAAAAACCATACTTGGGAATTAGTTCCCAAACCTCAACATAAATCCATTGTAGACTGCAGATGGCTATACAAGATTAAAGAAGGTAATAAGTCTTCTGATCCTTGTAAGTTTAAAGCTAGACTTGTTGCTAAAGGATTTACTCAATAGCATAATGTTGATTATAATGAAATATTTTCTCCTGTGGTAAAATATACTACTTTAAGAGTCATGTTTTCCCTAGTTGCTCATTCCAATCTGGAAATGGAACAACTTGATGTTAAAACTGCTTTTTTACATGGTGATTTGGATGAAAGCATTTATATGAATCAACCCATTGGTTTTATTGATAAACATAAGTCTGACTACGTGTGTTTGCTTAAGAAATCTTTATATGGTTTGAAGCAATCTCCTAGGCAATGGAATAAGAGGTTTGATACTTTCATGCTATCTTTAGGTTTCAACAGAAGTGAATTTGATCATTGTCTCTATTTTAAATCTGAACCTCCAAGTAATACTTTAGTGATCTTACTGTTGTATGTGGATGATATGCTAATAATAAGCTCATGTGTTGACTTAATTAGTAATATTAAAAATGTTATAAGTTCAGAATTTGAAATGAAAGATCTTGGCAATGCCAAGAAAATTCTGAGAATGGATATTATAAGAGACAGGTCTAATTCCACTTTGATGTTAAAGCAACAGCCTTATATCATGAAAGTTCTGAAGAAGTTTTATATGCTTGATTGTAAAGAAGCTTATGTTCCTTCGGCTAACCATTTTATGCTAAGTAAAGAACAATGTCTCCAATATGTTGAAGAATTAGAATACATGAATAAAGTGCCTTTTTTCTAATGTGATTGGTTCTGTTATGTATACCATGGTTTGTACTAGACCTGATATTGCTTATTCTGTGAGTGTTTTAAGTAGATATATGTCAAACCCTGGAGAACAACATTGGGAGGCATTAAAATGGTTACTGAGATATCTGAAAAGTACTGCAAATGTTGGGTTAGTTTTTAGACATTGTAGTGAAGGGATAAAACTGAAAGGATATGTGGATGCTAACTATGCTAATAATAGAGATAGTAGGAAATCTACTACTTCATATATGTTTACTCTCTATAATTCTTGCATAAGCTGGAAATCTCAGCTTCAACATATAGTAGCTATGTCCACTACTGAATCTGAATATGTTGCAATCACAGAAGCTGTGAAAGAGGCTTTATGGTTGAAAGGTTTGCTGTCTGAATTAAACTTACTTCATAATCCTTTTGTTGTATTTTCTGATAGTCAATCTGTAATTCAGCTTTGCAAGAATCCTGTCTTTTATGATAGAACTAAACATATGGATGTTAGATTACATTTCATTAGGGACATTGTGTCCAAGAAATTGATTAATCTTGAAAAGATTCCAACACAGTCGAATCTCTCTGATATGGGAACTAAACCATTACCTTTGAACAAGTTCAAGTCATGTTTAAGTTTACTTAACATTGATTCTGGTTAAGTGGTTTTTAATATGTCTAATAAATATGTATATGTAGTAGATATATTAGTATTAGATTAATTTTCTTAAATTTTGTGTTTTGTACTAACTTGTTTAAATTTTTGCAGGTATCTGAGGCTATGATATAAACTTACAGATTCTCTTTCCGGTTGCACTATGAAGCTACATTTGGTTCAAGGTGGAGATTATTGTAATTAGTGACCAAATGTTCTTAACCCACAGTGATGAATGGCCCAACAATAAGAATCAACCCACAGTGAAGAAAAACCCAACATTGGCCCAGCTGCTGTGCCCAGTCGTTGGCCCAGAACTGATGAAACACGCTTATGCCTATTTCTAATAATGCGCGTCTAATGCTGAGACATTGGTTGCTTGTCATTCGTTGATATTATGTATTTGATCTCAGCCGTTGGTGTGCCAGATAAATAGACCCCTTCTGTCATTTTGTAGGGCTACGACTGTGAGTGCGCAGCTTCTTCTCGTTTCATTTTCTACTCCGTTTTTTCTTCTTCTTTTCTGGTGGGTGAACCGTTGGTTCTCCCTAGTTTCTTGAGAGGGTGGTGCTACAGTAACTCCTTGGTGGATTACTATAGGTATCTGTGTAAATATCCTTTAATCTGTTGTGAAAGGATACTGTTTCTTGTTTTAGAAAAGGAGTCTGTATAGATGTGAGATTAGGGCTATTCTGAGTGGTTTGATGTTGTAACATTGACACTTGAACGGTTGTGGTTTATATTAGTGCAAAAGGAGACCGAATCTACGTTTGTAGAGCCTCAAAGGCAGATATAGGCATTAACGTGCCGAACTGCCTGTCCCCTAAGACGGGATACTCATATCTTGTGTTCTGTTTACTTTTACGCATATCTGTATACTCGTTTTGACTAACCGTGGTTTGTTTTGGCTGAAAGATTGATAAGTGTTAAAACAAGATACCCAACAGTTCATCCTTCATCTTTTGTGGTCACAACTGCCTATGTCTGGACTTGTTTGGTGAAATCCGGGCCTGCCATTGGGGAGGAGGTCGATGCAGATACACCCGAATGCTTCGGTTTTGCTGCAGATTTCAGGGCACGCCCAGATCCACCTGTGCCTGCTAATTATTTCGGCAATTGCCTAGGAGGTGGATTAGCAGAAATAAAGCACCAGGATTTAATGGAAATCGAAGGGTATTTCATTGCAGCTGAGGCAATTGCAGAGGTCATCCGAACAAAGTCGAACAACAAGGAACAAGTATTGAAAGATGCTGAGAATTGGCTCAAGGAGCGTGATAAAAAATTAAAAGGGAAACGAATTCTCTCAGTAGCTGGATCGCCCAAGTTCGACTTATATAACGCTGATTATGGATGGGGAAGGCCAAAATTGTTGGAGGCTGTGTCTATTGATGGAGATAATGCCATTTCCCTCTGCAAGTCCAGGGAATCAGAGGGAGGTCTGGAGGTTGGTTTATCTTTGGACAAGACAAAAATGGATGCTTTTGCAGCCATTTTCACCAATGGCCTAAGGGTTTTGACAGGTTGAAATTGAAGAGCTTGATTCTGTTTTTCCATTATGTCTTGAATTTTTTTTCCTTCTAGCTCTTTTTTAAATTTATAATTTAAATTGAAGAGCTTGTTCATTAGATGTTTTTTTTGTTAGTCTCAAATTGATGAGTTCTTTGTATTGATTAATTTGATGATCATGACAATGGATTGATTATGTAAAATTCTAACATGATCGTCACTTCATGTCTTGTATAAATCATTGATTATTGTTGACTAACATGTAAACATATAAATAAGAGTTGAGTTCTCAATATATTCACGTAACAATGTTGAAACTCAATGTAACTATATATATATATATATATATATAAATGTTGCTTTTGGAGTCATTGAAAGGATTTTGGAGACCCCAAATTGAGAACTAAATAACATCAAAAGTATATATTCACCTAATGTTTTTTAACAAGAAAGTAAAATAAGAGACCCCTTTTACAATAACACCAAATTCAATTGTATAAAGCCGTCCACAATCATTTAAGCACGTCTTAAATAATCAAAAAAAGCGAAGAACATACGTAATTCCCGTATTTCTTTCCTATTTTCCCCTCTAATTCCCACATACGTATAATTACCATATACAAGGTGTCTTTTGTTAGAGTTTTAGTACTTTATATGGAAACTTAATGCAAGATGTTATTATTATCACTTGCCTTGTGGTGCAATAGTATGTAAAGGACAATTGCCGGCAACATGGTAAGTGAAAGTTAAACCTATTTATTTGCAAAAAGAAATTTATCTAGTTTGTTCCACGAATCAATATTAATTACTCTTTGTTATTCAATAAATATCCCACAATAAAAAAATGATGAGAGATCGACTACTATTTAAATATCCACAATTTACAAAGGTGTAATATTGTGTGGTATAAAGTTTCTCTCTTGCGCGTGCCCGTAGAGGGGTGCAAATCATGGACCAATTTACATATCGGACCATAGAACTCATGTGCGAGTACGACATGCGTACACGAATGTCGAACCTAAATTGGCCCCTTAGGTGGGCCTACGTTTTGTCATTTTTTCCAAAATTAATTTCTGATTTATTTACGAACCTTCCAACTTCTATATTGATTTCATGTGTTGTTAATGTTGGGTTAATTCCCAACGTTCTATTGGGTTAATTCCCAATATTGATCTATCCCAATATTGATCTATTCGTTGCTGCTTCCACCGTTAGGTTAATTCCCAACGTTCTGTTTTTTTTTTTTTTTCCTTAAACTTCCAATACTTGGTGATTTATTTGGTCACCAATTCAGTTCGTCGGAGCAGAAAGTTCTAGTGCTAAACTTGCTGTTGCTTCCACCGTTGTATCTTGGGAGACATACATCCAATAACCTTAAGTACTTAAGGTGAGAGGACAAATCTGTTTTAAGGACACTGTGAATACACATGCATCTTGTATTATATTAAATTATTATTTCTTATTTTGCAGCTGTTGTTCATTTATATTCCTGTTCTGTTATTATTTTAAATATATTTTTTATTATTTCTATATATTTTGACTAACAATCTTAAAATAGATTCGAAAAGAAAAGAAAAATTCAAACAAGTTGTTTCTGCATGCAGTTTATTTGAAAATTTTAATTTTGTTTTCGTGTTTTAAAAATGGCATCTGATCCTACATCTGGAGTTGTGGCTATTGAAAACCAAACTATGGTTACTGTATAGAGTCTAGTTGTGAACCAAACTGTAGCACAAGTGCCAAGTGTTGCTGTGACCCAAATTGTGGCTCCAATTGGTCATGTGACTGTTTCAATTAATCAAGGAGAAAAATCAGAGAAATTCAATGGATTGAATTCAAAAGGTGGCAATAGAAAATTCTGTTTTATCTAACCACCTTGAATCTTGCGAGATTCTTGACTGAAGATGCTCCGAAACTCAAATATGGTGAATGAGACATGCAAGCTGTTAGCGCAGTTGAAGCTTAGAAATATTCTGATTTCCCATGCTGGAATTATGTCATGAATGATTTGGCAGATTCACTATACAACGTGTATAGTACAATGAAAACAACGAATGAATTATGGGAGTCTCTAGACAAAAAATATGAAACCAAGGATGGAGAGGCTAAGAAATTCATTGTCGGCCGCTTCCTAGATTATAAAATGGTGGACTCAAAAATCGTAATAAGTCAAGTACAAGAACTTCAAGTGATTTTGCACGAGATTCATGCCGAGGGGGTGGTTTCCAAGTGGCAGCAATAATTGAAAAGCTACATCCGGCTTGAAAAGTTGCACGAGATTCATGCCGAGGGGGTGGTTTCCAAGTGGTAGCAACGATTGAAAAGCTGCATCCGGCTTGAAAAGATTTCAAGAATTACCTGAAGCACAAGTAAAAGGAAATGGATATTGAAAAACTGATTGTTAGACTTTGAATTGGAGAAGACAACAAAGGTTCTGAAAAGAAGGGGTTCAATCATTCAATGACCAAAGCAAATATTGTGAAGCATGATCAAAGTTCTAAGATAAACAAAAGCATGTTTGGGCTTTCTGGGAAAGGGACGAAACTGAGTCCAAAAATGGGAGTTTCCAAAAAGAAATTTTCAGAAAAATGCTACAATTGTGACAAAATAGGTCATAAATCTACGGAGTGTAGATTGCCAAGAAGAAACAATAAGAAAGAAGCAAATGTGATTGATGACATCGCACATGATGTTTCTGAAATGAACCTTGCTGCAGTAATTTCTGAAGTAAATCTGGTAGGATCAAACCCAAGAGAATGGTGGATTGACACCGGTGCTACCAGACATGTATGCTCGAATAAAGAGTTGTTCAGGTTTTTTGAAGCAATTGAGAATGGAGAAAAGCTGTTTATGGAAAATTCAGCTACTTCTAAAATCAAAGGCCAAAGAAAAGTGGTTTTGAAGATGACGACTGGGAAAGAGCTGACTCTTAACAATGTGCTTTTTGTGCCAGAAATCCGCAAGAACCTAGTGTCTAGGTCACTACTGAACAAGCATAGTTTTCGTATGGTGTTTGAGTGAGATAAAGTCATTTTATCTAATAGTGGAATGTTTGTTGAAAAAGGTTATGTGTCTGATGGGCTTTTTAAGCTCAATGTAATGATGGTTAAGCCAAAAATTAATAAATTGAATAATTCTTCTGCTTACTTGCTTGAGTTTTTCAATTTATGACATGGTAGACTAGGACATGTTAATTATGATACTTTGTGTAGATTAATTAACTTGAATTCTACACCTACTTTCCATATTGATTCTAAACACAAGTGTAAAATATGTGTTGAGCAAAATTGACAAGATCGTCTTTTCAATCTATTGAAAGAAATATAGAACCACTTGATTTAATTCACACTGACGTATGTAATTTAAAATCTGTACAAACGAGAGGTGGCAACAAGTATTTCATTACTTTTGTTAATGATAGTACAAAATATTGTTATGTGTATTTACTTAAAAGTAAGGACAAAGCTATAGATAAATTTTTTTCTTATAAAAATGAGATTGAGAATCAACTTAACAATAAGATTAAGGTGTTAAAAAGTAACTGAAGTGGTGAGTACGAATCATCATTTGCTGAATTTTGTGCACAACACATAATTACAAATGAAACAACAGCACCTTATTCACTACAACAAAATGATATTGCTGAACGGAAAAACCGTACCTTAAAAGAAATGGTGAATGCAATGTTGTTAAGTTCTGGTTTTCCTCAAAACATGTGGGGAGAAGCTGTATTGTCATCTAATTATCTTTTAAATAATGTACCCCGAAAGAAAGAGGAAATGAGCCCCTATGAGTTATGGAAATAAAGGAAACCTTCCTACAAATACTTACGAGTATGGGGGTGTCTAACAAAAGTGGTCGTACCTACACCAAAGAAGGTGAAAATAGGTCATAAAACTGTTGATAGCATTTTTATTGGCTATGCGCATAATAGTAGTGCTTATCGGTTTCTTGTGCATGAATCTAAAATCTCAAACATACACAAAATTTGATAATGGAATCAAGAAATACTTCGTTTTTTTAACATGTATTTCCATACAGATCCAAAGAGGAAGCAAACTCCTCTAAAAGGATACATAAAACAACGGATCAAGAACAAGAAGAGAAAGAGGAGAATGAACCAAGACGTAGCAATAGAGCTAGAATTGAAAATTTTGGTCCAGATTTTTTAACTTATATGTTAGAAAGTGAACTTCAAAGCTTTAAAGAAGCTGTGAACTCTTCAGAATAATTTCAATGGAAAGAGACTATTAAAAGTGAGATAGATTCTATTCTGCAGAACCATGCATGGGAACTAATGGATCTTCCTCCTGTATGCAAACCACTAGAATACAAATGGATTTTCAAGAAAAAAATGAAAGCAAATAGAACAATCGAAAAGTATATATAAAGACAGTCTTGTTGTAAAATAATACAGACAACGAGAATGTCTTGATTACTTTGATACTTATTCTCTAGTAACAAGAATAACATCCATTAGGTTGATACTTGCAATTGCAACTTTGCGAAATCTCGAAGTACATCAAATAGATGTGAAAACTGTCTTTCTAAATGGAGATTTATAGGAAGAAATCTACATAAAACAACCTAAGGATTTTTCTACTCCAGGACAAGAGAACAAAGTCTGTAAATTGGTGAAGTCATTGTATGACTTGAAACAAGCACCAAAACAATGGCATGAAAAGTTTGATCATGTCATGATAGAATGTGGATTTAAAATCAACGAATGTGACAAATGCCTTTATATCAAAGACACTGAAAATGGCTCTGTCATTTTATGTCTTTATGTTGATAACATGCTTATTGTTGGAAACAACGATAATATGATTAAATCTACTAAAGACATGTTGAATTCAAAATTTGACATGAAGGATATGAGTTTAGTAGATGTGATACTTGGAATTAAAATTTCAAGAAAATCAAATGGAATTGTCCTAAGTCAGTCACATTATGTGGACAAATTTTTTGAAAAATTCAACAAATATGATTCTAGCATAACTAGAACACCGATAGATACAAGTCAGCATTTATCCAAAACAGAGGCGAGAGTATCTCTCAGGTCGAGTACTCTACAATTATCGAAAGTCTAATGTACTTAATGAGTAGTACAATACCAGACATAGCCTATACAGTTAGTAAACCGAGTAAATACACAAGTAATCCAGGAACTTATCACTGGAAATAAATAATAATAGTACTAAGGTACTTTAGATATACTCGTAATTATGGACTGCATTATACTAGATATCCCGCTGTTATTTAAAGATATAGTGATGCTAACTGGATATCTAATATAAAAGACTCAAAATCTATAAGTGGATTTGTGTCCATACTAGGAGATGCAGCTATTTCATGGAAATCCTATAAACAGATAGTTATAGCTAGATCTACTATGCAATCTAAGTTTATAGCCTTGGACAAGTGTGGTGAAGAGGCTGAATGGCTACGCTAATTCTTAGAAAATATTCCGAGATGGCCAAAGCCTGTGCCAACAATTTGCATACATTGTGATAGTAAATCTACAATTGGAATGGCACATAGTAGGATGTATAATAGAAAGTCTAGACACATACGCCGTAGACATAATACCATCGGACAACTACTCTCAATTGGAGTTATTTCTGTTGACTATGTGAAGTTGAAGGATAACCTCGCGGATCCGCTAACCAAAGAGTTAAATAGAGAGTTGGTTGGAAAGTTATCGAGAGAAATGGGACTTAAGCCTTTGAAAGAATTAGTTGATACAGTGGAAACCCAACCTAGTTGACTGGAGATCCCAAGATCT
Source organism: Forsythia viridissima (assembly GCA_030279155.1). NCBI lineage: Eukaryota > Viridiplantae > Streptophyta > Magnoliopsida > Lamiales > Oleaceae > Forsythia > Forsythia viridissima. The sequence continues at coordinate 50,717,071 of CM059039.1, forward strand.
AGGTTTAAATGAACAACCTAATTGTAAAGACTTAATCAGATTATTGTAGGGAGTTCTCTCCTGTCCATTCTTATGATGTAGTAGTGATGCCCATGGGTAACAAGATAAGCAACAGGCTTTTAATGATTCTTATGCGTTGAAAATTCGAGCAAAGTAATGCGGGTTACTCATTAATTAAGAAATTACCTATGTGAGAGAGAAGTGGGGCCGCTTTTAAGGGAATTGTATAAGGCTAAATTCTCATAAACTCTTAGTGAATTAGGCGTATGTTATTGGCCACAAACAAACATAACAATGAGAACTGAATTGTGTTAGAAAGAATTATGTGTGATGTATATCATCATTTACACTAAAGGCAGAACAGTTCAAAGACACCGCGTCTACTGGTCAGCTAATAAAGTAAATGTACTTTCACAAATAATGGTTCAAATGGTAATACATACCTTTTCTATGCAGGTTTTAACTGTTGAATTTTATCACCAAGTCTTTCGTGTCTCTGTCAATTTCTATTCATGTGGAAGATTGTTGGAAAATTAGTGATATTATACCATGTTTGGGCATAATTTTGTGTAGGACCTGTTTCTTCACTATGGAATATAAAAGTAGATTCGTGTTCTCCTCCGTGTGAACATCGAAATCATATATTTACTTGGCAAAATTGATGCTCAGGTGAATGGAAATTGAACCTCAAAGTGGAATTGGAAAAATAGTTAAAGGAGAAAAATAAGTGGGTTATCCCACATTGAAAAAAATGATGAAAGGTTGACTACTATTTAAATGTCCACAATTTACAAATGTGTAATATTGTGTGGCATAGAGACTCTCTCTTGCGCGCTCTCGTAGGGGTGATGCAAATCACGAACCGATTTACACATCAGACCATAGAACTCATGTGCGAGCGCAACCTGCGTATACGAATGTCGAACCAAAATTGGCCCCTTAGGCAGGCCTACGTTTTGTCATTTTTTCCAAAATTAATTTCTGATTTATTTCTAAACCTTCCAACTTTTGTATTGATTTCTTGTGCTATTAATGTTGGGTTAATTCATGTGTTAATTCTGTAACACCTGAAACTTACATGTTTGGTGGGATTGAAAGGTCTCCTGGGCGCTTATATAAATAGGTTTGAATTTTCACAATCTACACACAATAATCTGCTCTCCTCGTTTACAGTCCATAAGAAAAACATTCACAACGTTCTGTTTTTTTTCTTTCTTTAAACTTCCAGTACTTAGTGATTTATTCGGTCCTCAATTCAGTTTGTCGGAACAGAAAGTTCTAGTGCTAAACTTGCTGTTGCTTCTACTGTTGTATTTTGGGAGACAGACGTCCAATAACCTTAAGTACTTACGGTTAGAGGGTGAATCTGTTTTAAAGATATTGATGAAAAGGGAAAGAACAAGACAGTTGTACAAAGTGATAATATAGAAAAACAAGCAGACAGAAATTGTAGGCAACAGATAACAAGTGCACGACAGTTTTACAGGAGCCAGATTTGAACGTAAAGACAACCGCTTCTAGAAATTGGATTCTTAATTGATGAGTTTTCTCGGAACACCAGTTTTATAATTATTTGAATCAATCGAAGAGTTTAAAAGATCATATAAACAGCCAACCCACCTTCAATTGTGACTTTCACCCCTATGGCAACCCAACTTGAACGCTGTGAAATCCTACCTCCCCCAGCTGAGGTAACTGAACTTTCATTACCTTTGACATTTTTAGACATACCATGGTTGTATAGTCATCCAATTCAGCGTCTTTTGTTCTATGAATTCCCTTGTTCTAAGCCCTATTTCTTGGAAACCATCGTTCCAAATCTGAAAGAATCACTCTCCCTCACTCTCAAGCATTATATTCCATTAGCAAGCAACGTACTCTATCCATCAAGCAATGAAAAGCCCGTGTTCCGTTATGTGGTTGGGGACTCGGTTTCTCTAACTATAGCCGAGTCCAGCGACGATTTCAACAATCTTACTGCAAATTATGCACGAGATGCTGATCAGTTCTATCCATTTGTCCCTCAATTGCCACCACCTAAAGAGGAGGCCGAGTACAAAACTTTCCGAGTCTTGTGTCTACAGGTAACTTTGTTTCCAAATCGTGGCGTATGTATTGGATTTACCAACCATCATACTATAGGCGATGCGAGTTCAATTGTGGGCTTTATCAAGGCATGGGCTTCAATCAGCAAACTCGGTGGAGATTCACAGTTGATTGAAGCCAAATTCTTGCCACTTTTTGATAGATCTGTAATTAAAGATCCAAGTGGAATAGCAGATGTATATTGGAGCCAAATTAAGAATTTTAAGTTGCTATCTTCATCTTTGCATTTACCCACCAATAAGGTTCGGGCCACATATATTCTCCATCAAGCTGATATGAAGAAACTCAAGGATTCAGTTTCGGCACAAAAACCAGATTTAGTTCAACCTTCATCTTTTGTAGTTACAACTGCCTATGTCTGGACTTGTTTGGTGAAATCCGGGCCTGCCAGTGGGGAGGATGTCGATGCAGATGAGCCCGAATACTTCAGTTTTGCAGTGGATTGCCGGGCACGCATGAATCCACCTGTGCCTGCTAATTATTTCGGTAATTGCCTAGGAGGTGTAATGGTTAAAAGGAAGCACCAGGAGTTAATGGAAAACGAAGGGTTTTTCATTGCAGCTGAGGCCATTGCAGAGATCATTCGAACTAAGGTGAACAAGAAGGACGAAATGATGAAAGGTGCTGAGAATTGGCTAGTAGACTTTGCAGAATTGGTGGGAAAACGAGTGCTATCAGTAGCTGGATCGCCTAAGTTCGACTTATATGAGGCGGATTATGGATGGGGAAGGCCAAAAAAGATGGAGGCAGTGTCTATTGATGGAGATGATTCCATTTCTCTGTGCAAATCCAGGGATTCAGAGGGAGGTTTGGAGATTGGTTTATCTTTGACCAAGAATAAAATGGATGCTTTTTCAGCTATTTTTGCCAGTGGCTTAGGAATTTTATCAAAGGAAGTTGTCTACTCAAAATAAAAATATCCTATACAAGTTGCTTTTGGAATGTTGTTCATTATGCATCCAAAACTAGCTTCTGGAATTTCTACATTTATGAGGGTTCCTCTGCTCTACAATTTGTCTTCATTCCAAGTATTTATTTTGATTTAATCCACTTCAAAATGCGAATTAATAAAAAATCAGTTAGTGGGTTATATAGTTTCTACCTAAGCATAAATGCATAATATTGGACATGTCGTGTTATCAAAATATACTTGGTCATATTTTTCATACTTGGTTTAATTGTTTTCCTAGTGATTTGATTGCATATAATTAGTATCGAATATTTTCTTGTATAATTATATCCAAGTCTAGTTCAATAAAAAGTGTTCTAAAATGCTCGTCTAGGCGTGCGCCTAGGCACGCCTAGGCTTGATGCCTGACCTTGCCGCCTCGCTCCGCATTGCTCATTTTTGCGCATCGGTCGCACATTACCACGCTTAGACGCGCCTAGGCTCAATGCGCGACCTTGCCACCTCGCCGTGCATTACGTATTTTAGAACCTTGATAAAAAGTGATTTATAGAAAGCTTGACATCCAAGGATAAGCTTTAACCTTGTAGGCATGGAGCAAGCTTGGTTGAGCTCGGCATAACCCATTAATGAGAAAAAATAAAAATAAAAACTAATGTTTCCCAACAATTTCTTTAAATATAGCATAAATAAAATGTGTACTTATAAAAATGAAATTGAAGAAAAAAATAGATAAATATATAAAATAAAATACTTTTTAATTCAATCTCGTATTGTATAGCCAATAATAACAAACATGAAATGCACAAAAACAAATGCCTTAGCAACCAGAATATGTTAAAGAAACAAGGCCGGCTGAAGTATAATATAAAATGTGATCAGTCTTGTATGATGTATGGATCTCTTTTTAATATAATTTCTTCACTAAAGACTTCGTCTGAGTTTGGTTTTAATTAATCAAAGAGTTGAAAGACGTGTAACATTGTTTATTATGGTAAAGGGACTTTTCCTATTGTCGGTACAAGAATTATGTTAAAATTTGTCCTATTTTTCATACTTGGTTTGGTTGTTTTCCTAGTGATTTGATTGCATATAATTAGTATTTAATCTTTTCTTGTATAATTATAAATAAGTCCGGTTCAATAATTTTCAACACCCCAAAGCTAGTTCAATCCTATAATGTTCTATCCCAAATTAAACCCGAAATTCAAATAATCAAGAATTACAAGATGAAGACAAACAGAATATGAAAGGAAGGAATTGTCTTGCCTTGATTCTCATATATCATCATTATATATACAAAATAATCAGATGTTGCCTAAACTAACTCCTATTATTGTTGGAAATACAAATTCAAATGACATAATTAAAGGATAATACAACTAAAAGAAGTTACAACAGTATAAGAAATAAATGAAGATGAGACTATATTTATCTGTTACAAGAAGGCATGAACATTAAGTTTCAATCATTTTAAATACTGCAAAGCAAGTCCTTGTTCAATAATTTTCTATCCCAATTAAACAAAAAAAATTCAAAGAATAGGAAAGAACAATTACATAAAGTGCTTTATGAGTTGGAGGGAGTTGGAGCCGTAAACAATTCTGTCTTCTTTTTTGACAAAACTATTCTTTCATCTTGTGTAGTCTTGAGAATATGTAAAACATGATTTTCATGACTTTCTTCGTTTTCTGAGAAAACAAGAATGTCGTCAATGTAGACACAACAAAATTCATTGAATTTTTTGAAAGTATTATCTATATGTCTTTGGAAAATACTTGGAGCTTGCTTTAATCCAAAAGGTACAGTTAAACAAAGCTAATAAATTTAAATCGATAAGCCTTACTGTCTTTTATTTGGAGCCTCTCAAAATTCTTTATCTTGCCTCACTAGTGATTTTTGCACTGACACTCAAAATCGGCCACCTGCCTACTGGTGTTCTGGCTAAATCTTTAGATCCGTACAAGATAATGTAGAAATTTAAAAGGAATAGTGAACTAAAACATGATATTTTATTTCACACAAGGCTTAAAAGAGATAAAATCTTAAGCTTATTTGTTTACAAAGATGATCCAAATGAATCTAATGTCTCCAAGGTATTTAGTTACAAAATATCGTATTTCACACGAGGTCTTTTTAGGGGTGGAGGAGAGGGATAAACATGAGGAAATAGATACGGTGCATAACCGGTAGCTCACTCAGCAGATGGCCTCAAGCTCAATACAAATACCGGGTCCGGGATGGAGAGAGTTTTATTGGATTAGGGTAGTAAAGTCCTGGATTTTCTTAACCCGGGTAGCTACTTAAAATCTGTAAATAATATTTGACTACTCTAAATATATTTTTTCGTGCCCTTCAGTTTTAAAATTTTAACTATTAAAGAAAGTAACAAGCGCACAAAGAAAAATGAATTAGTCTTCTTAAGATTTTACCAAAATTGCATTAGATGTAACCACAATTTATTTGACCATCTTGTACAACAAATTTCGTGTATTAAAATACAGAAATTGTTACAAATTAAAATTTTGATAAATTACAAAGTGGATGATCTTCTTGTGACTGCATAGCTGCAAAATCCTCTGATTAACGATACGAGTGTTGAAGACGAGGGGCCAAGTGGCTTGAATCCTGAACTTCGAAACTTCTTGGAAATTTGATTTGGTTGAACCTTCAATGCTTGAATTTGACTTGTATTTGATTTGTAAAGAAGATTTTGATCTTCTTGGACTTGGCTTGGACTTTCTTCAATTTGAAGAAAATTTTGATCTTCTTGAGATTTCTCGGGTTGTGAGTTTCTCCTAGACTTACTTCTGGACTTTTAGCTTTTCTTCTTTGAGAATTTCACTTCTGATTTTTGTTGGACTTAATATCCTATTTATAGAGAAATCTCAAACTATCCACTTTCTATTTATAATTGCACACTCATTTAAAATAAATATTAAATATAAAAGTGGGACAGATTTTTTTACGTGGGTTAGTTTTAATACGAACGGGTCATAATATAGTTGGGCTTTAATCAATTTAAATAGACTATTTGTTTTTAATAGGTCAAGCCTATTTATTTATTTTATTTTATTTTTAGTGTCTACAAATGCCCCCTCAAGATTTATTGATTTATTATACAAAAATAAAAAAATAAATCTTGATTTTGATTTTAATTTTAAAATTTGATTTGAACTTGAATTTGAAGACTATGTAGTACAATTTTAATTGGAATGAAATTCTTTAAGATATGAACAAAGTTGGGCTTAATGGAATTAATTATTATCACTACCAATTTTGTTCACGAATTTTTTTATTTTTATTTTTATTTTTGAACTCTATTACAATTAGGGGTTCTTTTTGAGTTGAATATAAAGCTCCTCTTAGTTGATAGATCTTTGGTTGTTTGAGTGCAGAAAATATTTTCAAAAAAAAGAAATTTTACTGCCGACTAATTTGAAATCAGTTAAAGTATTCAATATTTATTGAAAATAGATAACATTAACCAAGAAAGAAGAAGTTGATCTACTTTGTCCACTCCAAGTATGCTGAACTAATTTGAGGTTTTATCTGTTGAGTCTTTCTCCATTGTCCACCAAAGCTTTTATTTCACATCAAGTTTCAGAAGTTGGCTTCTCTTCAGTACAACAACAAATTATAAGTCCGGCTCTTCGACTTTACTTTTATCTCCATCAACAAATTTCTTTTTCATAGAAAGTTTATAGAAAGTCTAATGATAGTTGATTTGATTCTTTGAATTAGTAGATTTGAATTTGATGTGTTGAAAATATTATTGTTGAAACTTATAGAAGAAATCGATCAAGGTAAGACATACTTTAACAAGTTCTCTGAATTTATGTTTTTTAATTTAAGATTACATGTATCTCCACTATTCTCTCTCTCTCTCTCTCTCTCTCTTTTTCCATGTAAAATCAAACCTTATATATACCCCAAAATCCAATTTTTTTTTAAAATATAATTTACAGTGTGTGTACATGTAATTGTGTTTTGTGTGTGTTTTAGTGTGTGCATGTGATTGTGTTTTGTGTGTTCTTTTTTTTTTTTTTCTTTTTTTCACAAACAGAAAATTGGTTTCAAGTTTCTGTTTCACTTTGTTTTTTTTTTTTTTCTTTTTTGTTTTGTATTTCGTGTGAAAGTATGTATTTTGACGTGAATTGTTTTGTGTTTTTTATTTTTTTAAAATCTCAAACTTTTGTAAATTGAACTATTTATTTATTTATTTTAAATATTCACTAATTTTTGTTCTTTTGTTGACAGAATTTTTGGAGCAGACCAGAAATTTTGAGGTTCGGATTATTTTAATTGTGAGAAATAAATATCTCCATAATAGAGGTGTTTCAAAAGTCTAGAAGATTTTGTGTTAAATACCAAAGATCGAAATTTTTATAGTCCACGACATTTTATGTACTTGAAAGACTTGTCATTCCAAACATTAAATCTTAAAAAGACTTGAAAATTTTAGTTCAAAGAACTATTTCAATTAGTTTTTTTTTTTTAAATATGGAAATCAAGGCTCGGAACGTATCTCTTTCGATATTCTTCGAAAACTCACTATTCCAAGATAGAGACTTAGAAGACCTGGAAATAGAGACTCGGAACATATCTTTTTAGATATTCCCTAGAGACTCACCATTTCAGGATGGAGGCTTAGAAGACCTGGAAATAGAAGCTCGTAATGTATCTTTTTAGATATTCTCCAAAAACTCACCATTCCAGTGTAGAGGATTTAGAATTCCTGGAAATAGAGACTCGGAACATATCTTTTCAGATATTCTCTAAAGACTCACCCTTCTAATATGGATAATTTAGAGGATTTACGACTCCAGATAGAGGACTTTAACGAACTTAGAAAATTTAATGTCTATAATTACTTTAAATTATGGGCCCCCCCTCCTCCCCCCCTTTTTTTTTAAATTGTTTCTTTGACTATTTTACTGCCAATTGTTTTCTTGTTTGATTTTATATTTTATTTATTTATTTATTATTTTGTTTCTTTGTTTTTTTGTTTATTTTGCATTAATGGCACAATCAAATTCTAAAATTACGTAAAGTTATTGTTCAGTGAAGGCGATACAAAATTACGTAAAAAATAATTTCAAACAAGACAACAACGATAATATTCAAAAATCAAAATGTAGTACTTTTTTTTTTTTTACAATTGTTCCTTACGGCTTCTCATACTTTGAAAACGCCGTATAATAGTCTCATTATTAATTTCATTAAAGAGTTAATCCCAAAGTTACAAGCATATAAACTAATGGGTACACTTTATTTTTTTTCTTCACAACCAATTTCATTGCAAGTTCACTAAGTCCCTGCAATCCTTCAAACTCCTTGTTAGAGCACATATCAACAATATAGTTTCGAAGCTGATCATCAAGTGCCATGAGTTGCACTTTTGAAAAATCTTCAGGATAATACTTAGCAAGATAATTTCTTCTTGTTAAAAGCAGAGAATGAATCATCGGAGAATAAACATGCTAAACAAAGAAGTAACTTTGTACTTATCTCAGAAAAATAATCATTCAACTCTTGAAGTTGCATATCAATGACAGCATAGAATGAATCCACATGGAAGCAATGACAATTTGTCATTTCTTCAGTAGTACGCTCCAAGCGACCTGGATGTATAAACACATTATCCATATCGGAAAATTTTCTCAATGCGTGATTTCTTTACTTCAACATTTTCTTCAATAGAAATTTGAAATGTTCGTTTAAAATATCTCAATATAGCTTCCTACAAATCAAACAAAGTTTTTATAAACAATCAACTACTTAAAGAACTAAAAAGGTATTTTCAAATCCAATACAATTGGTTAAACACAAATAAAAGCTTAACATCAATAAAAGACCAATAAATGCAAAGAATTAACGAGTGTTCAGAAAACCGGACCGGACCGGCCGGTTCAACCGGAAAAATCGGGAACCGGTCCCAAAACCGGTCCGGTTTTCAGCAAAAACCGTGTGTCCAAAAACCGGATCGAAAACCGGGTTTTTTACCGGTTGAACCGGAAAACCCAGTTGAACCGGTCCGGTTTTCAGCAGAAACCGGATTTTTTTTGGATTTTTTTTTATTTTTTAATTAAAACTTATAAAAACTCTATTTAAAACTAAGTTTTGTGAGTAATTTTGTCTACAAATATTGATATATTTACAAATAACTTATTTTTAGAAATTTTTTGAGAGTTTTGGATTAATTTTTAATTTTTTAATTAAAAACGGTTCGACCTCGGTTCGACCCGGTTCGACCTTTTGACCCTTGACCCGTTGCCTTTTCCGGGTCGATGGCCGGTCCGATTTTCTGAACATTGGAATTAACATTTGAGGTTGAAAACCAAAATACAAAAATCAAAATACTGATGGCTGCTTCATTTTATATTGAAAGACGAAAACGTGATTGGCTGATTTCTAGGCTAGTTATACCACAAGCAGTTGAGAACCATTTCTAACAGCTTGTAAACACGATTACTTAATTACATAATTACACGCATATATATCATATATGTAAACATGATTGGCTGATTTCTAGGCTAATTAACTTTCCTTATCCCTATAAAATCATACAAAAACAATACACATACATAAACACAATTTTAATGTTTTCTTTCTCCCATTTAACAATGGAGGGTGAAAAAAATATTTGCAATAATATCCAATAGGTTCTCATTGGAATCCCACAAAAGAGCAAATAAATATGCTTGAAAATTTATATATCCAGGGATTAAAGACTACAAGTGCACAACAGATTCAGTAGATTACTGAAAAACTTCGGACTTTTGGTCATAATGAGAGCAACATCACTATGGGAAATAAAAGTGCAAAAACTCACTTAATATCCAATAATCCAAAAGCAAATGCCGATTTGAGTTGAAACTTGGGAGTTACCGAGTTGGGACTTGGGACGGATTGCAATCGTACACTATCACAGAGACACAGACTCTCAGCCATAGAAGAAGGTAATGAGTTTTTTGGGTTTGATTCCAATATTTAGGATTAATTGAATTTGGGGTGTTATTTGGGCTAGGCTTTCAAAAATTCTAAACTACTTTTATTGGGTTCTTTTTTAAGAAGTCAAAATTGCGGAATTATTTATCAACTATAAAAGTGGATTATATTGCACCAAGTGAAGTTAGCTAGGAGAATAGTAGTGGATGAGAAAAATCCTAGAATAATTAGCTTTGCTTATAAGAGTATATTACATTTTTTTATACCCAAAATATTATCCACCTCTTCAAGAATTAAACATTTCATTTTAGATCAAAACACGTCAATATTAGATATCATGAGATTCGTGATATACTTGGAGCAAACCCACTATATATTAAAAAGTAAAAAATAAAAAAATAAAAACAAATAAATACCAATGAGAATGGATCAAACGTATTGATAAAATCTTTAATTTTTTAATGATAAGATTGAAGTTGGTAGGTATAGAGCAAGCTTGGTCAAGCTTAGATGAGGACAATCGATTAATGGAAGAAGGAAAATAGGTAAAGGAGAAAAGTAGGCCTTCATAATAAGCCACAAACACATTATCTGCAGTGTCGTGTGAAAGGTTTGCTAATTTTGGTCCAAACCTAATTCTTGTAAACAATTGGAAAAGTCCAGATCTTTGATTGATTTAGCATATGTTAGACCTCCATTTTTTAAAACTTATTTTTTCATAAATTCGTATTCAACTACATATTATAAAATTCATAATTTTTATCAACTTTTAACTATACATTTCATCAATGTTTATCAAAATTTATTAAAAATCTAATTTTTATCTAAACCAAATAGGCTCTTAATTAATTAAAACAAGGCTATGACAAAGTCATCAATTGAGAATATGATATTAGAAAGAAGCCAAGGCTTGGCGGAAATTTTTAGAAACGGGTGGCTTCACCTCTACATCTGACGTGTACTACAAACGACCCTGTTTCTTGAATGTCTTCTGCTTGTTTTCTTTTGTACAATTTTCTTCTTCTCTCTTTTTTATATACTTGCTTGTTTGGTAAAATTTTAATTCCAACCCACCTTCAATTGTGACTTTCATCACCATGGCAACCCAACTTGAACACTGTGAAATCCTACCTCCCCCTGCCGAGGTAACTGAACTTACATTACCTTTGACATTTTTAGACATACCATGGTCGTATTTTCATCCAATTCAGCGTCTTTTGTTCTATGAATTCTCTTGTTCTAAGCCCTATTTCTTGGAAACCATTGTTCCAAATCTGAAAGAATCACTCTCCCTCGCTCTCAAGCGTTATATTCCATTAGCAAGCAACATACTCTATCCATCAAGCAATGAAAAGCCCGTTTTTCGTTACGTGGTTGGGGACTCAGTTTCTCTAACTATAGCGGAGTCCAGCGATAATTTCGACAATCTTACTGCAAATTATGCACGAGATGCTGATCAGTTCCATCCTTTTGTCCCTCAATTGCCACCACCTAAAGAGGAGGCCGAATACAAAACTATCCCAGTCTTGTGTCTACAGGTAACTTTGTTTCCAAACAGTGGCGTGTCTATTGGTTTTACCAACCATCATAGTATAGGCGATGCGAGTTCAATTGTAAGCTTTATAAAGTCATGGGCTTCAATCAACAAATTCAGTGGAGATTCACAGTTGATTGAAGCCAAATCCTTGCCACTTTTTGATAGATCTGTCATTAAAGATCCCCGTGGAATAGCAGATGTATATTGGAACCAATTGAAAAATCTTCCTTGGCAATTTCCGTCTTTGCATTTACCCACCAATAAGGTTCGGGCAACATATATTCTCCACCAAGCTGATATCAAGAAACTCAAGGATTCAGTTTCGACACGAAAACCAGATTTAGTTGAACCTTCATCTTTTGTAGTAACCACTTGATGGAAACAATTATGGACAATGGAGTAGGGCTATGAGAATTGCCCTCATCGCCAAGAATAAAATTGGCTTCATTGATGGAAAGATCAAAGTGCCAGAAGCAGAAGATGAGAAGTATTCTATTTGGGAACGAAGTAATCACATGGTACTATCATGGATACTTAACTCAGTACATCCAGATATTGCTGAAAGTATCATATACTCCGAATCTTCCACAGAAGTATGGAACGACCTACGAGATAGATTTTCTCAAGGTAACGACGCGCGGATATATCAGATTCGTCAAGAAATTGCTGAGCATCGACAAGGAAACCAATCGGTGTCAGCCTATTACACCAAATTAAAAGGACTATGGGATGAATTGGGTTCCTATCACAACCCAATTGGATGCACTTGTGGAAATCTTAAGGCAGTAGCTGCAAGGGATGAGAAGGAGAAGGCCATGCAATTCCTGATGGGGTTGAATGATTCTTATTCCACAGTTCGTGGAAACATACTTATGATGAGCCCCTTTCCAGACACCAGAAAGGTACACGCTATTTTAATGCAACATGAAAGACAAGTTGAAGTTGCAACAGATCGTGAAGGGCAACATTCAATCAATTGGGAGAAATCAAATCGGAAAAGTGATAATCGGCCCAACCGGTCAACCGGTTCATCATACCGGTCGACCGCCTCGATGGACACTGGACAGAAAAAGTGCGCCCACTGTGGAATGACTGGCCATATTGTTGATACCTGCTATTTTATCCATGGCTTCCCTCCAGGGCACAGGTTTCATGGGAATGACGTGAAGCCACAAAACAAACGCTTCACAAACACTGCCGCCGCTTCTACACCTGACCCAAAGGAAGGAAAATCCCTCACAACCAAAGAATACGAGCAGATCATGACACTTCTAAAAAGCAAGACGGGTAATGATAAGCCTCTTATTAATGCATCAGGTATCAATTCCTCTACTACCTATTTGAGTAATTCATGGATCATTGATAGCGGGGCCACTGACCATGTGACGAAAGATGGGATCGTTGAGAATAAATCCATGCCAAAGCACAAAACTGTTCAATTACCGGATGGGGGTCATGCAATTATTGAATCTATTGGTGTTGTGAACTTAGGGAATAATATGACTGTTGATGATGTGCTTTATGTTCCTAACTTCAAAGTTAATTTGTTATCTATCAGTAAACTTACTAGAAAGTTAGGTTGCTCTGTGACATTTTTCCCTGATTTTTGTGTCATGCAGGATTTGACTACGAAGAAGACGATTGGCTTGGGAAGGCAGAGTAACGGCCTATATTATCTTTCACAAAGACCGCAAATACATCATACTACCACTCGTTCTACCAATCTGTGGCATAAACGTCTTGGACACCCTTCAGCCTCACCTCTTCAATTCCTAGCACAAAATGTTTTAGATATTAGTTTTGATTCTCACGATATTTGTGATGTATGTCATTTGGCAAAACAATCTAGATTGCCTTTTAAAGTTAGCCAAATTTCTAGTAATAAACCATTTGATTTAATTCATTGTGACATCTGGGGCCCTCATAAAATTTATTCTTATTCTGGTGCTAGATATTTTCTTACAATCGTTGATGATTTCTCTCGCTATACTTGGGTACACCTTATGCGTCACAAATCTGAAACTCAAGGCATAATTAAGAATTTCTTTGCTTGGGTTAAAACACAACACAACCTGACCATAAAAGCCTTAAGATCTGATAATGGCCAAGAGTTTTTATCCTTGCAAGCCTTTTTAGATCAACATGGTACCGATTTTTATAGGTCATGTCCCTATACCCCACAACAAAATGGAGTTGTAGAGAGAAAACACCGCCATCTCCTTAATGTAGCCCGTGCCATTAGATTTCAAGCTAACCTTCCATTAAAATTTTGGGGGGAACATATCAAAACGGCTTGTTATCTTATCAACCGAATACCTTCTCCTTTACTTTACCACAAAACACCATACGAGAGATTGCATAAGAAATTACCATCTTATTCCCACTTGCGTGTCTATGGTTGCCTATGTTTTGCCACCAACCTCAAACCCAGCCATAAATTTGACACACGGGCCAGACGATGTGTGTTTCTTGGTTACTCCTTAGGGCAAAAAGGATACCTTTTATATGACCTCACCGATAGAAGACTAGTGGTGTCCCGGGATGTCGTGTTCCATGAAACCATATTTCCATATGCCTCCCAACCCATTGAAGACACTAACTCCATTCCATTACCACAATCTATGCCTCTGGATATTGAAATGCCACATTTACCTTATCCTGATGACCAACATATAGCCGAAACAGATTCCTTGCCTGCAGGTCCCGAGCACTGTTCAAACGGTCGACCGGTACATCGTCCGTTTTAACAGAGAGCTCAGACGGTCGACCGGTTGATCAGCCGGTTCCATCATCCGTTTCAACAGAGAGTTCACCCGGTCGACCGTCTGGTCAGCCGGTTCCCTCATCCGTTTCTACAGAGAGCTCAGACGGTCGACCGTCTCCACATTTCGATCGACCGGTTGAGCAATTTTTCCCACCTTCACCTGGCAGACAGCCAAACCAACCTCCTATCATTCCCAATGACCAAATTCGACGATCCACAAGATTAATTCACACCCCAATTCACCTGAAAGATTACTTTATCAATCATGCTCTGCCTACTCAAACCGGGTCTCTTCTGGTCAAATCCAGCACTCGACATCCTATATCAAGGTATGTGTCCTATAGCAATCTCTCTTCTGTTCATCGTGCCCTTACATACAATATTTCTCATATTGTTGAGCCAGCAAACTTTGAGGCAGCTTGTCAGGATCCCAAGTGGGTAGCTGCTATGAATGATGAAATCCGTGCCTTGGAAGAAAACAACACTTGGTCCCTTGTCCCACTTCCTCCGGGTTCTCATCCTATTGGTTGTAAGTGGGTGTTTAAAGTCAAATTTAATTCTGACGGTACTGTTGAACGTTACAAAGCACGGCTAGTGGCAAAGGGGTTTACACAACGAGAAGGGATTGATTATAATGAAACTTTCGCTCCAGTTGCAAAGTTAACAACAGTCAGATGCTTACTCGCTGTCGCCTCTATTCGCAAATGGACGCTTCATCAAATGGATGTACACAATGCCTTTCTTCATGGTGCCCTTGATGAAGAAGTCTATATGACTCCTCCACCTGGATTTCGTCGACAGGGGGAGACACCAGTTGTATGTCGACTTTATAAATCTCTATATGGATTGAAACAGGCATCCCGTTCTTGGTTTCAAAAATTTGTATCTGCTATTATTCAGTTTGGGTTCAATCAGTCACATGCAGATTATTCACTCTTTATCAAAGTAAGTGGTGATTCATTTACAGCTGTTCTATTATATGTGGATGATATGATTGTCACAGGAAATGATAAAGAAGCAATTTCTTCCACGAAGACATTTCTTGCATCACAATTCAAGTTGAAGGACCTTGGCACACTAAAATACTTTCTTGGAGTAGAAATTGCTCGCTCGAGATCAGGGATCTCAATAAATCAAAGGAAGTATACTCTTGACATTCTTCAAGAGGCCGGATTACTTGGAGCAAAACCTGCAGCATTTCCCATGGAGCAGTCATCAAAATTTAATTCGACAGATGGAAAATTGTTGAAAGATCCCACATATTATCGACGGTTGGTAGGGAAGCTCATTTATCTCACTATTACTAGACCGAAAATCTCATATTCGGTCAATACACTCAGTCAGTTTATGCAGGCACCTAGGCAACCCCATCTTGATGCAGTTCACCGATTGCTCCGATACTTAAAAGGAGCACCAGGACGAGGATTATATTTCCCATCAAGTGGAAAATTGCAGCTATCAGGATTTTGTGATGCAGATTGGGCTGGAGATATTACTACACGACGATCAGTTACGGGATATTGTGTATTCTTGGGAAATGCACTTATATCATGGAGAAGCAAGCAGCAAACGACTGTGTCCAAATCTTCAGCAGAAGCAGAATATAGGGCAATGGCTTCCATTACTTGTGAGCTTACGTGGTTGAGACAGTTGCTGACAGACTTATGTGTGGATCACCCACAAGCAGCGACCTTATATTGTGACAATCAACCAGCAATACATATTGCGGCTAATCCAGTATATCATGAGAGGACAAAGCACATTGAAATTGATTGTCATATTGTTCGTGAACGAATCATTAAGGGAGAGATCAAGACTGCCTATGTTTCAAGCAGCAATCAGATTGCAGATTTATTTACTAAAGCACTGGGCAAGGAGGCATTTCACAGTTTCACTCGCAAGTTGGGCACTTTTGACATACATGCTCCAACTTGAGGGGGAGTATTAACATATATTTACTTACCATATTCACCTTATTGGTATAATTGTATTTATAGAAAAATATCATATATGTAATATTTATATATTTAGGCAGATTCCTTTTCCTATTAGTATATATACATTGTACTATTGTAATATTCATTTATTCATACAATTGAATCAATACAGAGAATTATATTTCTCCACACATATTCTCTTTTATATTTCTTCATCTATTTCATATTTCTACATGTAGTTACAACTGCCTATGTGTGGACTTGTTTGGTGAAATCCGGGCAAGCCAGTGGAGAGGAGATCGATGCAGATGTGCTAGAATATTTCTGTTTTGCAGTGGATTGTCGGACACGCATGAATCCGGCTGTGCCTGCTAATTATTTTGGCAACTGCATAGGAGCTGCAATAGTTACAAGGAAGCACGAAGAGTTAATGGAAAATGAAGGATTCTTCATTGCAGCTGAGGCAATTGCAGAGATCATTCGAATAAAGGTGAAAAACAAGGACGAAATGACGAAAGCTGCTGAGAACTTGCTAGCAGACTTTGCAGAATTGATGGGAAAACGAATGCTATCAGTAGCTGGATCGCCTAAGTTCGACTTGTATGAGGCGGATTATGGGTGGGGAAGGCCAAAAAAGCTTGAGTCAGTGTCTATTGATGGAGATGATTCCATTTCTCTGTGCAAATCCAGGGATTCAGAGGGAGGTTTGGAGATTGGTTTATCTTTGACCAAGAACAAAATGTATGCTTTTTCAGCTATTTTCGCCAGTGGCTTAGGAATTTTATCAAATGAAGTTGTCTACTCAGATTAGGGGCTTGTTCGGTGTAGTTTATTTTTAAAAAAAACTGGGTTTTTTTATCTACTTTATTGACTTTTCAAACTTTTTTGTAGTGTAAAAAATTTAAAAAGTCAAAAATCGTAAAAAAAAAAATAGGTTTTTTTTGGGAAAAAAATGGTAACAAAAAAAATCCTAAATCTCTTTTACAACTTGATTTCGATCAATAAACTTAAGTATTTATTTTGATTTAAGCACTTTGTCGTGTCCAATAATGAAAATGTTAATGTGATTATCGGAAATATAATTGTGTTTGAGTGTTGTTTTGAAACAAAATTCAGTTGAAAGATGGTTTTGGAAAAGGGAGTAAAGATCAAGAACCCTTTATGT
Source organism: Forsythia viridissima (assembly GCA_030279155.1). Lineage (NCBI taxonomy): Eukaryota > Viridiplantae > Streptophyta > Magnoliopsida > Lamiales > Oleaceae > Forsythia > Forsythia viridissima. Next base: position 50,734,438 of record CM059039.1, read on the forward strand.
TTTCATTTTTTCAATCCCTAATTAAACATCACATTCTTGTTAAAAATTATACTCACTCCGTCTCAAATATATAGGCCACATTTCCTTTTTCTCTAGTCCCAAATATATAGGTTTGTTTCTATTTTTGAGGTGTTTTTTTTGTTCATTTACTAAAATACCTTTATTTAATTTATTTATTTATAATCATCTTTTCCAACTTAATCTTAAAATTGTACATTAAATAAGAGTAAATTAGGATAACTATTGGTAAAATTTACTTTTTCAATAACATTCTTAATCCGTATGAAAAACCCAATCAACCTATATATTTGGGACGGAGGGAGTAATTAAGATTCATGAACAAAATTCTCAATAATATAAACATCACGTTGAGGTTATATATTTTAAATTTATATATCATATAAGAAAGAAAGATGCCTAATCTTATTGGGCCAAAGCCAACAACATTAGAAAATTAGTATTGACTATAGTATTAGCACATGTTTGTCACTGCTTAAATTATAATTTCAGTTGGTCAAATATATTTTTTAGGGTAAATTCAAGGTCGGTCACTGTTTTGGCACTTATGGGCTCTAAAGTCATATACTCAAAACTTAATTCAATTAAAGTCACATTTTAGAGCTAAAAGACCATCATACCCTTAATTGTAAAAAATGCTAATTGTGATACTGTTTTGTTGTGATACTGTTTGCTGTGATAATGTTTTGTTGTGATACTGTTTTTTTATGATACTGTTTTATTGTACTACTGTTAAATCTATGATTTTGTACTATTAATGGAACATTTTAAGAACAATATTATTTTCTTATTTATTCTCTACTGATTAATTCATCTACTATTAAACACTTTATATATTTATACTTATATATCCAATGGAAATCTATGTCATAATTGAATCTCAAACATGTTCATAGCCTCGACAGATCTTTTTAACAAGTTGAAATTTCAACAATATCTAATTCATAGCTTACCTTAAGATTCACGAATCAGCTTAAAATACATTCCCAATATGACTATGTTTTCTGCATAAAATACATTCAAACACCAGTTTTGTGGTGACTATTCAAAAAGTTTTGGTGTTATGAGTAGTCAAGTACAAGTTTATAATTCTTGTAGTGAACTTTGTTTAGGATCTAATGAATCAAGAACTGTGAGTGTTAATGAAAAAGGATCAAGTTCAAAGGATGTTCAACAAGAGAAAGATGAAAGGTGGCTTCAATAAAGATACATTTATCTGTGATACTGTTTTAGATGATTTGTGATACCGTTTTGACAAAAAAAAATTAAAGATTGCCATTTTAAGCTAAAAAGACGACTTCAAACGGGTAAAATCCATCATAAGCAGTGGTAAAGCAACTGGTCTTGACCGTCTCGTCGAGACCATTTCGAATATATATTATAATAAAAATTCTGAGCACGTGTGCCAATTCTATATTTATTTCTATTATGATACTGTTTTCTATGATACTGTTTTACATAATACATTATCAAACAATACAACATGACTAAACATTAGATGATGGAACATTCAAACTCCTATTTACATCAATTAAATGGTAGAGCATTCAAGCTCCTATTTACATAAGATGGTGGAGTATTCAAGCTCATATTTACAGCATTCTATGCTTATTTCTGTTGTGATATTGTTTTGTATAATACAGTATCAAACAACTTTCATGACTAATTAACAACACAAAGAAATAATCTAATGGCCAACTTAATACAATATCAAGTTGTTATTCTATAATATAGTATCGAGCTGTTTTCTATAATACAATATCAAGCGGCAAATCATGGTCACAACTAATATAATGATACTATTTTCTATGATACTATTTTCTATAATACAATATCATCCATATAGAAATTTATCAAACAAATCATCCTTATAAATACTTTAGCACGGAGACAACTCCAGTTCAATATTTGATCTACAGATTATTGTACTTAACTGTGGAACAATATGGGCCATCACCCAATTTTCTTGTCCTAAGAAGCAAATGCACAACAATCCCACAACAAGTGCTGCACTTCAGCCAACAAGTGAAACAGCATGCAAATAAGCATAACTCTTTCTTAGAATTCATGTTCCTTGAACACATAGCCAACTTAATCCCAACAAACCACAAAAAAACCCATAAAACCCCAACTGGAAATTGATCCAAAATCTTCACCAAAGAACTGCCTAAAATCAATCCCAAAACCAGTTTAGCTACACCAAAATCTTTCACCAATCCCAAAACCAGTTTAGCTACACCAAAATCTTTCACAAATCCTTCATTCCTTCTATGAATGCTTAGATATATTTACAATTTTAATAGCAGATACCCTAGATTTTAATATAGAGAATTAAAAAGTGTTATTGCGCCGTAGAAGCACTCGTCGGAGGTCGTTGGAGGTCACCAGAGGTCGCCGGAGGTAGAGGAGGTTGTCGCCGGAGGTCGCCGAAGGTCGCCGGAGGTGGAGGAAATTGTCGCCGGAGGTGGAGAAGGTTTGTGGAGTTGGAAGATTGTGCCAATGGAAAATATGGTTAAAAAAGTTGATTTTGGAATTAATATAAAATATTGATGTAAAGTATGACTTAATCACAATTTTTAAAAAAAAAATTTGACCGAATTTGAAACAAGTCATGTGGAAATGACTTATTAGCAATTTTTCCTATTTTTTATCTACACATTTTGTAATACCTACAACTTATAACTCATTTTTTTATTCACGCATTCACCCATAACTTATAATATAAGCATTTAAAAAATTATTTCAGCACTGTCAAGCATATGCTTAGAATTGTCGTTGTTAACATTTGCACTATTTTTTATTTTTATCTCCAATCTTTATTTCTAAGCAATCTTTTATTTATTCAACTAAAAATTCCTAACCAAAATAAGGTCAACTTCACATGTGGTAGTGTTGACTTAAGACAAACATGTTAGGATCAATACACAATTAGGGTGTGTTTGATTGGAAGATTTTTTATGGAAAATGTCTAATCTATGGAAAATCTTGTCACATCAGTGGAAAATATTTTCCATCTTTGGCTGTTTGATTGCACATGGAAAATGAAAATGATTTCCAAGGTACAATCAGTTAAAGCATGGTTAAGAAGGAAAAGTTAGAAAATATTTTCTTGCCAAAATAGGTGGTTTTTTTTTTTTCCTACTTATATGGAAAATCTTTTCTTTTCCATGGAATCAATCAAACACACCCTTACAAACAATTTAAAGTTTAATAATTCAAAAACATTTTACGCAAAAACCAAAATGAAATTTAAAAGAAAGTAAAAAATATCGCCTTCCCCACCAGGCCCCAACTCCCCTCATCCCCCAACTCCCCTCATCCCCAAGGATTGCTACCACACATATAAACTTGTCAAAATTTTGTTTAAGAAGAAACTTGTCAAAAGCTATAATATCATGAAAAAGAGATTTTCTATACGAAAGTTCTAACAATAATATAAATTAAATTTAGAGAAAAAGAACAAAAAAGGAGAAAAAAAATCAATTTTATTAAACAAACGACATAATTAATCTTATTAAGCAAACAGAATTATAAAATAATAGATAGAACTCATATTTATACTAATGCAAACTCTAACCTATATAAAGTAAAGTACTCTATTATTAATGCTAATATATTATTAATATAATTCTATCATATATAATATACTACTAGTATAACGATGATATCCCCCTTCAAACTTACGATGCGACAACAAGAAGCAGTGAGAGTTTGTCAAACAAGAAATGAAAACGATGGACCGGATGGGACTTCGTGAAAAAGTCGGCAAGTTGCAACAATGAAGAGACAAAAGGTAAGGAAATAATATCATGCTAAAGATGGTGGCGAATGTGATGACAATCAATTTCAATATGCTTCATTGATAAATTATCACTTAGAATTGACAAAAATATAAAATTTAGCCTTTTTTATTGACAAGATGGACATATGTTCTCCCAAAACGGACATTACGAATGAGTACAACAGTGGCAAGATTTCGAGAAAATGGATCTCAGTAACAGAGAAAAAAAATAGAAAGTGGAATATTAAAGAGAAAAATATTGATTTTCTTTGTCATAAAAATAATTGGTAATTGATCATGGCTTTATGGTTCATAGAAGGAAAGAGAAATATTGAAAGAGAAACAAAAAAATCACAATAATGTTGTGAAAGTCTTCCAATATATTGAGGATGAATAAGATACAAATTGGGAGATTTTGTATTTGTACTTTATGCTTAAAAATTATTTTGTAGAGAATTTTAAAAAAGTTATTGACATTTGAATATTATGTAACTTTCATAGACTTAGAATTAACAAATATAGACAAAATTTTATTTAATTGACATCTTCAGGTAATAAGTGTGGGTTTTGCACTTATTTTGACCACTAAAAGTGGATATTTGTGAGTTTTGTCAAGTAATTTATTATTTAATTATGTTACTTTGTTCGTTTAAGTGAAAACTTGAATGTAAAGTCAAGAATTTAATTGAAAGTGTACTTATTTTGACTACTAAAATTACACATATTTTGGCCATTAAAATCAAGGATTTGGAGGACCAAAGTTTGAAGATGTATAAAGTTGAAGGACCTAAGATGCAATTTTTAGAGGACTCAATTGAAAGATAATTGAAATTTTGGAGACCAAAGTGTAAAGATGTAAAAATATTAAGGACCTAAGATGCAATTTTTGAAGGACTTAATTGAAAGATAATTAAAAATATAGAGACTAAAATAAATATTATATAAAATATATGAACTACCATGCAATAAATAAATGTCTATTGTATGCCACATCACCATTTCAGGATAGAAATTTAAGGAACTGATCATTTGTGAAAAAAAAAAATATACTTTAGTGACCACCGCCGCAACTTCTGAACTTCAGTGACCGTTTTGAAATTTTAAGGTAATTTCAGTGATTGTTGATAAAATTAACCCCAAAAAAAAACTACCGTCAAAAACTATTTTCCCACCCAAATGTATTTTTCTATTTAGAATTTTTAATTTTTTTTTCTCAGTTCTTGAAAATGGATATTTTTTAATAGCCATTAAATGTTCATTTCTAATACTACATTTATTGTTGGAATCCTCCCTGCGTGTGTTGGGCTGTGTACGCACAAATGACTTTGTCTGATTTTTTATTTTTTCAACTGGAGTCTGGAGTCTCTCCAGCTACCTTCTATTTGGTACAATACAAAAAATTAATTTTTCAAAATGTTTTAATTTAATTATCCATATTTTAAATATTTAATTAATTTTATCTTTGTTTTGGTGAAAAAAAAAATGCATAAATTTTTCAATACTAATTAAGATTTAAGAGATCGCATTTTCAAGATTATTTTCATATTTATTATGTTTTCATATTTATTATGGAAAACAATCAATGCACAACAATCAAGGCACGTTGAAAGAAAATAAGTTAATATCTACATTTTTAAAGTTTTGTATTATTGCAAAAAATAATTTTTCATTGCATTTTAATTTAATTATCCATATTTTAAATATTTAATTAATTTAATTAATTAATTAATCTTATCTTCATTTTGGTCAAAATATGTATGGATTTTTGAATGCTAATTAAGATTTAAGAGGTCACATATAAGATATTGCATTTTCAAGATTATTATGGAAGAAAATTAATGCACATTGAATACTAAAATAAGTCAAATTTCATATTTTCAAAGTTTTGTTATCATTGCAAAAATTAATTTTTCAATGCGTTTTAATTTAATTATCTATACTTTAAATACCTAATTAATTAATCTTATCTTCGTTTTAGTCAATGCATACATGGATTTTTCAATGCTAATTAAGATTTAATGTTTGATTTTATCATAACTAATTAACTTTCATAAATAACTATCGAATATTTCTTTTTTTTTGTGTTGTGATTACACTTTTTGTGCATCGCACGGATACAACACTAATTTTTTTTATTTATGTGAGTTTAAAGACAATTGTATCATATTAGACATCATCCGACAGTAGGGACGAATAGCATTAGTTAAAGAAAAGTTGAAGCTCAAAATATTTTAAAAAAAAACAGAGTTGAGGGTAAAAGTATAACAAGGGATAAAAGATGGAATAAACATATAATTTAGCCAATGATTATTGTTCAATATATAATACGACTACTATTATAATCATTTATAAATTATCACTATTGATGGTTGTATTTGTTAATTGAATATTGGTTGTACGAGGTAATTGAATTATAGTCTTTTAACTATGTTATTTTACCTCTAAAAGTGTAATATCTACGTATCAGTAATTCTTCAATTACTCATTTGTAACATGTATGTTATAAGTATACTTGGACAACCATTGAACACCAAGACTACTAAGGAAAAGATGGGACCGACGACCCATAGTGCTGTGACAATCAAGTCAACTGCCAACACAATGTAATTTATGGCATTTTTTAGTGTAGGAGAGACATGCATGTAGAAATTTGACTAGAATTTTGGATAAAGAATAATACGTACATTTGAATGAAGAGAAGTCAAGTATTTAAAAAATGATAACCCTAGCACATTAAGGATAACAACAAAGTAGTTACCTGATCGGATTCTCTTTTCTTTTGGAAACAAGGTCAATCTTGAATTGATTAGGATCCCTAAGATTTCATCCATATTAGAATGCTCCGGATTTTCTTAACCCAGTAAATCACTAAAAATCAATAAAATAGCATTTTTTTGACTCTAAAATAAATTTCTTGTGAGCTCTTAAATAGTCTTAAATTTAAATTGCAACGGAAAAAGTCAATGGCGCAAGGAAAGGAAATAAACTTCAAAATCTTCCTAGATTTATTGGTAATATTAGATGTCGTCAAAATTATATGAACAATCTAACTTACTTGAAAAGTTATGATTTTTGACCATTGAGTACCTAACACTTAAAGAACAATATATCAAAAATGTAAAAAAAATTCATGCCATTTGGTATGTGAAAAAAGCGGCAAAGTTGCCCGAAAAATGTGCTTCAAGTACAATCAGTGCAGCTCAGGAAACTAATTATAATTAACTCATTCGATGTGATTTTGAGGTAATTCTAAATTTTAATAATAGATAACTTATTAATCTATCCAACGCTACTGATTTCACTCAAATTTATAATATACAAGAAGTTATAATATTTTAAAAACATGGATAGAATTTGAAATTTCAACACTGAAATGTCATACTTCAACTTCTAATCAATAATTTAAATAAAGATACTATCGTTGTTCAAAATTTATACAACTTAGACACAGTTCAAAAATGGACGTTTACCTTATATATAAAATGCTCGATTATATCGACGACAAAAATAAGGATAGCAACGGAACGGCGCGGGGCGGGGTAGCAATTACCGTCCCGACCCCTTTGGATAGGTTGATAAGTTAATATTATTTTTTATTTTTTTATATACGATTTAAATTTTAAAACATAAAAATAAAATAAAAAGATTCAGGACAGGTTCGAGGAATTTGAGGTGGGGATCATAATCTCCATCTGCGACCAGATTACTAATGGGAAAAGGGCGGATTTTTTTGTCATCCCTAGCCAAAAGTCATAAATAAAACATAATTGCTTGCTTGAGTCGCTAATTTTCCGCTGTCGCGCCCAGCCAAGCCCTTCAATCTGGAAAGTAAATTTATTTTACGAGTGTGAGCATTTCAATTAAATATTCTGTAGTAATTATACATTTAAGTGAAAAAATTATATACAAAACACATGCGATATGCCAAGCATCATAAAATCATAGGAAACGTAAATTATCTGTAATTGGTTCCACATTTTTTTCATGTGATTATCTTAAATCACAATACATACTAGATGATTACCTTCAATCACCAATAATTAGTTTCCAACATAAACTTGCTGAAACATGCTAAAACAATTCATAATATTTATCTAGGCATGGCAACATCAAATCAGAAACATGTGACATATGTTAGCACATAATTAACTTTTTCATTTAAAAATCATAACTCATGTGCATAAATTTACAGTATAACACTACCTCAAAATCAGGTTCTTCATATAGTTGATATGGTGGAATTAATTCTTATTGCACGTTTGCCTTTTCTTTGTTGTCAAAATATATATACGAGGTATGTGTTGTTGAGAATTTTGGTAAAGGTAAAAGAGAGAAGTATGGAGGGAAATGAGAGTGAGGGCCAATTTCTAGAGGGGAAGAATGGGAGAGAAATCTGAAATTTTTGGGGCTGGTTTATGGGGGAAGACAAGGATTTATGTCGGATGAAATTTGAGAGAGGAAAAATGAATGATGTCGGCCGAAAATGGGAGGAGGAAAAAGAGATTTTTTGCTGAAGTTCTGAGGACTTGTTTTTGGGGAGAAATGGTGTACTATATGGACCGAATTTAGGGAGTTATTTTGGGGAGAGAATGGATGTATATTGCTAGAAATGGAGAGAAGAAAAGGAACAAACTTGTTGGGAATTTGATGGGACCAAATTCTGGAGTGGAAATGGGATAAAAATAAGTTTTATTTTTGCTGAAAATGAGCGGAGAAGCGGGGAAGAAATGGGGGTTTAGTTATGGGTAATGGGGTGGTCTATTTGGAGTGTATGGGAAAAATGGTGGTTATTGGATGAAAATATTGTATATTAACTTTGTTATTTAGTTTCCTTTCTTGCATTATTCGTTGCTATTTTATAGGCATCTGATTGTATTCAATCATGTATACATTTGTACACCAGTATTCAATATCAATATACAGAAAATAATTCTCAAATATTTTTCTTATTATAGTATCAGAGATTTAGGTTTTTGAAACACCTTTCTCTATCTCTATCATGGCAGACCCAGACAACTTAAAGAAGCCAACTCAATCGAGCATGGCATTCACATTTGATAATCCCAGTCACCTACTATATCTTCACCATTCAGATCAAACTGGTTTAGTCTTTGTTCAACAACTTCTTACAGAAGACAACTATAGCACATAGAACCACTCCATGACTATGGCTCTTTCAATGAAAAACAAATATGGTTTTGTCGATGGATCCATAAAACGACCAAGCAACGATGCCAGCGATGAACTGCAGCAATGGATTCGTTGTAATAATCTTGTCAAAACTTGGTTGCTGAGTTCGGTCTCCAAAGAAATTTTCACCAGCGTGTTTTACTATGATGGGGCACAAAAAGTTTGGGAAGAGTTGCGTGAACATTTTTCTCAGGTAAATAGCGTTCACCTTTTTCACATTGAAGATGAGATACGTGATTGTGTTCAAGGAACCATCTATGTAGGTTCATACTTTACCAAACTCAAAGCATTATGGGATGCAAGAGACGTGCTTTGTCCCATCTCAACATGTACCTTTTGAGATATGAAAAATGAATTGTCCTATCGAGAAACACTGAAAATAATCAAATTGTTTATGGGATTAAAAGAATCATTTGAGAATGATCGATCATTTACCAAAATTCAACACAGCGTATTCTCTTATTCTCAGACATGAACAACAACGTGATGTATCAGCTGGAAAAAGCACATCTCAATCTGAGGTAGCAGCATTTGCAGTCAAGAAAAATGGCAACCAAAAGTGCGAAAGTACGACAGAGATAATCATAATACTGAAAACTGTTGGGGCACATTTGAAATGCACTTATTGTGGATGGAAGGGTCACACAATCGACTTCTGCCGAAAACCCAAGAAATTGGAGTCCGATCAACAGTCTCGTCCACAAACAGAGAAGAAAGAAATTTCTAATTCATTTCCTTTTACTCATGAACAGTGCCAACAAATCCTGAACATGCTCAATAAAAACAACTCTTCCATGGCAAATCATGTTGGTAATCCTTCAATTGATGATAATCTTTAAGGTAAGGCAATATGCTTTTCTTTTCAAGGTAAGAAAACCACATTGATTCTTAATAGTGGAGCAACTGATCATATTGTTTGTAGTCATGGATTACTTACAACTTGGACAGCTGTCAAAAATAGATTTTTGGGGTAATTGAATCGAAGTTGGGGTAACTGAAAATTAAGGGATTTCAATATAGGGAAAAATATACGTTTCTCATGTATAAATCGTATTTTAAAAAAGCGATTTAATAACATAGATGGACAGCTTTAATTGGTTGGTAGAATTATCCTCAAATGTGTGCCACGTAGTCATTTCTTCAACCATGTGTGTACTTACGTCTATTGGTAGTTACAAAATCATGAGGAATGATTAATGAATCGTTTCTTTCTAAAGTTCAGTAAGCACGCAACAACATTTAAAAGTTCAGTGAGTGATCAAAAACGCGAATAAAAGTTGAGTGAGTGATCGAAAACGCGAATAAAAGTTCAATGATTATTGAAACATTTAACTCTTGCCACGTGGACATTCCGTCAGCCATGTGGGTATTCCATCACTCACGTATATATCTCCGTCAATTAGTATTTACGGAATTGTGATGAGTGATTAACGGAGCGTAACTTTTTAAAATTTAGTGAGTAGACAACAACATTTGAAAATTTAGTTAATGGAAGGCGCGACTAAAAGTTCAGTGATTATTGAAACATTTAAGTATGTAGTATTTATAAAATAAATTAGTTAAGTTATTAGATTTGGAACTATTTTAAGATTGGTAAATAGTGGGTGTAATATACACTAAAGTAAATGCATCTTCTAAACACTCAATTTATAGAATTTTTTGACATAGTTGTCAATAAGGACTAGATGCGCCAACAAATTAAAAGTTGGACATAAGATTGTCAAGAAATAAAGGTTCAAGATAATGGTTCTAAAGTGGGTAAATGTTGGGATGGCAGCTGGAATTTTTCTTAAATCTAACGTATAACTTGAATGACTATTTATGAAATTATGAATAATTTCAATGATTGATATATGATGAGAAAAATATTTTAATGGTCAATTTGAATTTTTGTACAAAGTTGAGTGACAATTAGTAAAATTAATCTTATGAATGTACATTTACATTTAAAATAGTGATTATATATATATAAATAAAAGAAGAACCGTTATATTTACAATTTTACATGTATTATTGTTAATTTTTCTATAGTATGGTAGAAATAATTAAGGGTGTATAAAATCAAAAATTAAACCAATAATCTATCTCATTGTCCGAAATTAATAACTATAACTATGATTTAAAGATGGGGAATTTAAAAATGTTTACCTTCCTTTTGGTCCTTTCGTTCCCCAGCCTAAAAAAGATGGCATATCCTTATTTTGTTGAAACGTTTTTAATTTCTGAATAGGAGGAGAAAAAGAATCCCATGGAATGGAGCCGGACAGGACCACTTGTCCACAAGTATTAATTAATTAATGCAGTAGGTGGAGAAAGGTGCGCATTTCGACGCGTTTTCTCGATCATCCTCGCAATTGCAACTTGCAAGCATGCACCATCACATTCACATTCAATTTTTTTAATTGGATAAAAAATACTACATGTTAACATATGTTAGTTGTGTCAGCTCAAAGTTCGGAAATATTCACCCTTTTAAAAAATAATGAAGTCGTGTTTGATTGGCCAATTTTCTGTGAAAAATATCATATCTATAAAAAATAATGTCACATTTATAGAAAATATTTTTCAACTTTGATCGTTTGATTGCACATGGAAAATAAAAATGATTTTCAAGGTACAATCACTTAAAACATACTTTTTGCCACTTTCTTAGAAAATATTTTCTCACCATTTTGATGGAATTTTTTTTCCACTTTACATGAAAAATGTTTTCATTTTTTTACTATTTTCTATGGAAACCAATTAAACACACCCTAAGATCAAAATAAACCCAAGTCGATCGAGGTCAGATCACATTTGATCTACTATAAAGAAGAATGTGCCACTTGGATAACAACGGTTTTGTTCTCCTCTCCACTAGTGGGGACCACTTGTCCAATTAGGGAAAATAATCTCCCCATTAGTAGAGAGGAGAACATCCTTGAAGATAACAATTTATAGAATGTATTAAAAATGTTCTCAATTTGCCGACATTGAAGAGAAAATTATTTAGACTTTATATTTTAATATTATTAGAGATTAATTATTGTGCAGAAACGAGGTAGAAAAGTTGTTTAAGATGTGTAAATTGAATGTATAATGAGTAAAAGAATGGTGGACTGGTAGTTGCATTTCATTTTTCTCCACCAAACTAAGTTTTCCAAGAAACGTGAGACAGGAACTATACAGAAATTTAAATTGCGAGTGTTGACCAAGAAATATCTCTTCTCAACGGCCCAAAAACCATAATATATTTCTTTTTTTATTATAAACGGTGGAATCAAAGCCACCGGTACCATGTCCCTCTTTGTGACTTTTCAATATGGTCCTCACCTAACCATCTAAAAGTTTTCTATAAAACTAGTTTTTGAGGTTCATCATTTTCTAACATTACAACTTTGAATTCCAATGGCTACCCTGATTGAGCAATGCCAAATTCAGCCTTCACCCGACAACGTAAGTGAATTAACACTTCCCCTCGTACACTTCGACATAACATGGTTGTATTTTCATCCTGTTCATCGGCTACTCTTCTTCGAATTCCCTTGTTCTAAGGAACATTTCTTGGAGACCCTTGTGCCTAAACTGAAGCAATCTCTCCTCCAAACTCTCAAGCATTTTCTTCCACTTTCTGGCAACATAATCCACCCAATAGACTCTGCCAGGCCTATTTCTCGCTACGTAGTGGGTGACTCTGTTTCTCTTACGATTGCTCAGTGCGATAAAGATTTCAATCACCTTACAGGAAACCATCCCCGTGTTGCAGATGAGTTTTATTCCTGTGTCCCACAGATGCCACCGGCAACCCACTCATCGGACTCAGTCGTATTTCCAGTTCTTGCCCTGCAAGCTACTATTTTTCCAGGCCACGGCGTCTGTCTTGGTTTTACAAACCATCATGCCATTGGCGATGCCAGTACAATTGTTCGTTTTGTCAAAGCATGGGCTTCGGTTACGAGATTGGGTGGAGATTCACAACTAATAGATGAAAAATCTTTGCCATTTTACGACAGGACTTCTGTCGAAGATCCAGAGGGACTCGATTCAATATACTGGAGACTGATGAAGAAATCTAAGCCTATGGAGTCTCCACCTCTTAACTTATATCTCAATAAGGTTCGTGCCACATTTGTACTTACCAAAGACGATGTCCAAAAACTCAAGATTTTTGTTTTGAGTAAAAGACCAAAAATGACACATATATCATCTTTCACTGTAATATGCGCACATGTATGGGCTTGTTTAGCAAAAGCAGCGGCTGCTATCGGGGAGGATGTTGGCGATGATGAGCCGGAGTACTTTGGTTTTCCAGCAGATTGTCGATCGCGAATGAATCCACCGTTGCCTTCTACTTATTTTGGGAATTGTTTGGCGTTCGTCAAGGCAGAAACAACGCACGGAAAATTGAAGGGAAATGAAGGGTATTTAATTGCTGCAGAGTCCATCGGAGCTGCTATTCAGAAAACAGTGTATAACGAGAAGGGAATCTTGGATGGTGCAGAGAACTGGCCTTTCGAATTTAGAGAATTGGGCGGAAAGCGACTGTTTGGAGTGGCTGGATCCCCAAGATTTGATCTCTATGATGCAGATTATGGCTGGGGAAAGCCGAAAAAATATGAAGCTGCTAACATTGATGGTGATTCGTCAATGTCCCTCTGTAAGTCGAGGGATTTTGAGGGAGGTTTTGAGATCGGCTTATCCAGGCCCAGAATTATGCTGGATGCATTTGCACCTTTTTTCACAATCTCACTTAGAAATCTTTAACTTGTTGAGCTTTCAAACTTTCTACTGCAAACAACACTTCTTTGAAGTGAGTTTGGGTGCTGGTCGGGCTCGATTTGGTGGGATCAGGTTGGATAGGTAAAGTCAGGAGACGATCGCAATTGCGACGATAATAAAAAACTAAATACTGTATGTACATTTTTAAGTATGATTCTGTGTACATACATGATACAACTTTGGTTGGTGAAGATCTAGTGGGATCAGATTTGGGACACACACCTATTGCAATGTATTTCCTTGATTTTCCAGTTCCCTATGTTTCCAATATAAAATATTTTTACTTTTATATCTTTGAGATACACTTGTGACTTGTGTCGAAGGAATCCTTCTGCCTTCAACTATGTACTAAATATGTCATTTCATATTTCAATTTGTAGTTCATTACATCACCATCCTTGGAATAAATATGAATAGGGTGTCCCAGCCAGTCTTGTACTTCAAATAGTTTTCAGCCACGAAATAGCCAAAGTGGTCCCCAATTAGTAACGTTTTGTGCTAACGAATGTTCTTTACCATTAGTATTGGCTAACGTAGTACAACTAACTTGACATGAGGCTTGGCCACACAGGCAAATTCATTAATAAGATCATGTCTCAACCACAACATTCATTTGTTATTAAAAAAATATTGTAGATGATACATGAGAACATAAAATATGACGATGATGCATATAAAATTTATTTTTTCACTCTTTAGTTTTCAGTTTTTTAGACATGTTAAATTTAAAAAAAAATTATAGATCGGAGTTCTATATCTTTAAATTATGTGACAATGGGATCACGAATCTTTTATTTGTCTTGAACTAATCGGTTGAAATGTATCATAACTTTGTGTTAACTATTTTTGAGTGAGCAAAGCATCCCAATATTTTTCGCCCCTATGTAAAATAGGGGTGGGCGGAGGGTGGTTCAGTTCGGATAGTAGAAGAACCAGAACCACTCGTTCATGTTCGGGTATTTTGTAAAAAGAACCGGAACCACCCACTTTCAACCGGAATCGAATCGGATCCAGAACCACTGGTTCCGATTCGGTTCCGGTTCTATCCGATTTTTTTTTAATAATTGTCATTTCAAACTAAATGCACAAATAAACAAATTTTTTAAATTATAGGCACAAAAAAATAGCATGAAAAACATTCAATAATGTGAATTAAATTATTAGTTATTTACTCGTTTTTATACTTTTGGTCCTTAATCTATTAGTCAATATTAATTTTGAAAATGGGCATTGGGCAGTGCAAATAAATTATTGGGTTTGGATAATGCCGTAATGGATTCATCACTAATAGGTCATGGGTTAATTTGTTTTTCTTTTGGCTTTTGGATTAATGTATAATGGAGTTAATTTGGTAAAAAAAAATATATATATGAAAAGTAAATCCGGAACCGGTTTCTAAGAACTGGAACCGCCGGTTCTCGATTCTTTAGAACCGGATCCATTTATTTAGTGATAGGAACAGAACCGAATCCGCCGGTTCTGATCCGGTTCCGATTCGAGAATTTCGATTCCGGATAAAATATCCACCCCTAGTGAAAATTATGAATATATATATATATATATTTGTATATCTTGGAAAATTCTGAATATTTATATATGCCATGTAACCCAAATCTCACCTCATTAATGTAGATCTTGGAAAATGGTAAACTGAAAGATGGATAATTTTTAAAGTACAACTAGAGCAACCATTTGCCGGATGTGAAAGTGAAACAATGGTCCTTTTGCCCAAATCTTATGTACTTCTTTTAACCCCATCTTCACTTAGGCAAATTATGCGATTTACATCTTTTCCTAATGCTCCAAGATAAAGGTGGTGGGAATCTTCGAAATTGAGGTGAAAGTAAAACGTCAATTTGTGGAATTAGGAAATATGAAGACTATTGTTGAAAAATGTTATTACTACATTTTAATGAATAACAACTTAGTAGTTGTCAAAATTTAATAAGTTGAGAAGCCTTTTCGGCAATAGTTTTGCCTTTTCAAGTAAAACACACTTCTCATTTTTATTTGTTGCACCTTTTGATCTTCATAATTTTTAATTATGATTCCAATCTTTTTCTTTTAAAACTCAAACAACTTTATGCTTCCATAAATACACAATCAACCCGATTAAGCTCCTCCTATATTTTTCCTACAAAAAATACATATCTTGCGTAAAAATTCTGCTTCAAATTTCGTCTGTTGATTCTAATATGATAGAGGTTGGAGGTTCTACTTCGAAAGGAACGAAAGTTCATGTTATTTTGAAAGACAATTGTTCGTAACTTTGAGCGCTAGAAAGAATAAGATTATCTGAAGAAAATATTATGAAAATTGATTTGGTTCGAATTATTTTCTGATTATTGTTTTAAATAAATTGTAAGTTAAATTTAAATTTGTTTATTAATTTAATTGAAGTAGAAGATTATTATAGTATAGGATGAACAACATATACAAGACCAACATAGTGAGTAAGCTTTATTACTCATTAAAAAATGAAAACAAACACATAAATAATCCAAAACAGTCGTCATGCCCTCAAAACCCAACATGTTCTTTTTATTTTTATAATGTTCACATCCACGTTAACCAATGAGTGAATCACTCGAAAATGGCAAGCCTTTACTAAATCACTTCGGATGTATTAACATTGTTTCTCGTGATCGGATAAGAGTGAATGAATTAATGTTATTGGAATAAGACGTAATTGATTAGTTTGACCTAAAAATTTGAGAAACGATAATATATGAAAAAATAAGATATATTGAATATGTTATAAAATCTCAGACAAGAAACGGGTTCACATACAATACCAATATGTTCACCCTCAATTTCTTTTACCATCGATTTAACTTTTGCTCGACGCTTTGAGTCTTAATCATTTTTCTGCTTGTATCAATTTTATTGGAAAATGGATGGTGCGACCTTACACTTGGAGTTCTTTGTAAAAATTACCACTTTGGACTTTGTGAATTTAATGTGATTACAACTATTTTGAAAACCAACTTGGGCATTGAAAGACGATGAATTAAACCGTGATTGAATTAGTAGTAAAAAAATTTAGGTGTATAGACTTGTTCATATTGTGAATTAGCCAGTTTTTGTACGTACCAAGTAGTTCTTGATTTATCTTAAAATGTTTTAACGTTTGCTTTGAACCTGGATCAATTTAAACAATTAAAATCAAAATTTCTAAAGATAATAATTGATAGTTGTCTTGTCTAATACATTCAGTTATTCCAAAAACTATTTAATTAAATCCTAAATCACAATTCGCATGGCAGAGATGAAGAATAAAACTTGAAATGTTAGAAGAGAAGACAAATCATACCTTACCTATATTAAAAGTGTGGATGTTGAGTTTACTATTTAAAATGGTCAACCAAAAGATAAATTGGCGCAAATAGTTCATCACTTTTGTCCTTAGTATAGAAATCATCCATAGCGTTTGTTTTTTTACACAGAAGACCTCTATTTTAGTGCAGAATTGGTCCTTATTTGATAACAAAGACAGATATACCCTTAATTTTAATTAGAGAAAATTGTAATTGGATTTCTAATCTTTGCAAAAAGGTGTAAATTAGTCCGATAATTTTATTTTTTATAAAAAAAATTAAAAAATACAAACCATCCTTTTTTTTAATTGACACTTTATTGATCAAATTGTATTAAATTATTTTGTTATTTTACGAACTATTATAAAATAACTAAAATTTAAGCTCATAATTATTAATAAATATGTTAAATAAAATTATTTTATTATTATTAAGTAATTATATTATTTAAATTTTAAAATTTTATTTTATTGTTACAACATAAAATGAAAAATAATTTTTTCACAAACTTGATGCTCAAATACTTTTATTTAATTGAGCTATTCATTTGTTAATTACAAATATTAGAGCTCTAATTGTATTATTTATATTTTAACTTAATTTTTAGAAAAATTGACACAAATAGCCCCTAAATAAATAAAAAAATGGCATATATAATTTTATTGCCATTTTCCTTTTGAAATATTAACGCAACTCTAGATTATTAGTTCTGAAAATGACTTGTTTGCACATTAGCAATGCAAACTCTATTTAGTGCTTTAGAAATTTGTATTTAAGATAGTATCTTTTTTACACACGAATAGTTGTGGAACAAATTTAATTGTAATTAATATGTTCATTGACTTGTTTATTTTTTTACATTTTTGTAGCTCATTTTTACTACAATCTTTAACTTGCATCAAATATATGCAAAACTGCAACGTAATTTATTTACTTTTAGAAATTATGTTGTTTTAGAAGTTTTAATTCGAACATGAAACGACTTGATCAATTAACTTATTGATTATCTCTAGAGCTTCATCTAAAGCAACTAAGAAGATTTTTATGAATTTTTTATTCTGCCACTAAATACTGTGATGATTGAATTGGTAGACTTACCGAAGAAGCCTAATTTGTCATTCTTGAAAACTAAAATTATTGATGATGTAAGCTCAGTTCAACCCTCTTTTTATCTTTTATTTAAGTTATTTGAAAACAAAAACGAAATTAATATGCAGATGTTGTTGTAGATACTTATGTCAAGTCACAAATGTGAAATTTCTTAATGTAAAAGCATTCGAATTTTTTTACGTGATTAAAATATTATAAAAGAATGAACTCAAGCTTTAAGGAGGAATGCAAATTCGGGAGAAATTGTACTTAAGAATAGTGACTTTTATGAAATAAATTGAATTCAATTTTATTATATGTTTGAGTCATCTACATCTACTGTAATGAATTTTAATAAACTAGGTTTTAAATTTTTAAGTTATAAGCATACTTATATTTAAGTTTCAATTGTCTAATTTTTTAAGATTTAAAATTTTTTCCGTTCTAGATTATTAATATCAAATCAATTCGTAAAATGAAAACATAATAAATAATATTATGTTCTTAATTAACGAGACATCACGTGAATCAAACGTGCTCACACTAGTACAAAGAAAAAAGGATATGATTCATGATTGAAACCAAATTCCTCAAACGAACCTTTTATTTGTCTCGAACTAATCGGTTGAAATGTATCATAACTTTGTATTAACTATTTTTGAGTGAGCAAAGCATCCCAATATTTTTCGCCCCTACGTGAAAATTCTGAATATTTATATATGCCATGTAACCCAAATCTCACCTCATTAATGTAGATCTTGGAAAATTGAAAACTGAAAGATGGATAATTTTTAGAGTACAACTAGAGCAACCATTTGCCGGATGTGAAAGTGAAACAATGGTCCTTTTGCCCAAATCTTATGTACTTCTTTTAACCCATCTCCACTTAAGGCAAATTATGCGATTTACATCTTTTCCTAATGCTCCAAGATAAAAGTGGTGGGGATCTTCGAGGTTGAGGTGAGAGTGAAACGTCAATTTGTAAAATTAGGAAATATGAAGACTATTGTTAGAAAATGTTATTACTACATTTTAATGAATAACAACTTAGTAGTTGTCAAAATTTAATAAGTTGAGAAGTCTTTTCGACAATAGTTTTGCCTTTTCAAGTAAAACACACTTCTCCTTTTTATTTGTTGCACTTTTTTATATTCATCATTTTTAATTATGATTCCAATCTTTTCTTTTAAAACTCCAACAACTTTATGCTTCCATAAATACACTTGGGGTTCTTCGTAAAAATTACCAGTTTTGGCTTTGAGATTTTAACGTGATTACAACTATTTTGAAAACCAACTTGGGCATTGAAAGATGAAGAGTTAAACCGTGATTGAATTAGTAGTAAAAAAATTTAGGTGTATATACTTATTCATAGTATGAATTAGTCCGTTCTTGTACATACCAAGTAGTTCTTGATTTATCTTAAAATACTTTAAATGTTTGCTTTGTACTTGGATCAATTTAAACAACTAAAATCAAATTTTCTAAAGATTATAATTGATAATTGTCTTGTCTAATACAATCTTCATATTATCCAAAAACTATTTAATTAAATCCTAAATCACAATTCACACGTTAGAGAAGAAGATTAAAACTTGAAATGTTAGAAGAGGACAAATCTTCTTACCTATATTAAAAATGTGGATGTTGAGTTTAATATTCAAAATTGTCAAATAAAAAATAAATTGGTGCAAATGGTTCCTCACCTTTGTCCTTAGTGCAGAAATCATCCATAACGTTTATTTTTTTACACAGTAGACCTCTATTTTAATGTGAAGTTGGTCCTTATTTGATAACAAATACAAATATGCCCTTAATTTTAATTAGAGAATATTGTAATTAGATTTTTAATCTTTGCAAAAGGTGCAAACGAGTCCGATAATTTTGTTTTTTATAAAAAATTAAAAAATATTAACGCATTCTTTTTTTTTTTTTAACTGACACTTTATTGACCAAATTGTACTAAATTATTTTGTGAAGTAAATTGAATTCAATTTTATTATATGTTTGAATCATCTACTTTAATAAATTTTAATAAACTATGTTTTAAGTTTTTAAGTTATAAACATACTTATATTTAGGTTTCAATTGCCTAATTTTTTAATATTTAAATTTTTTTTCCACTTAAATTATCAATATCAAATCAATTCGTAAAACAAAAATATAATAAACAATATTATGTTTTTAATTAACGAGACATTACGTGCGATGCTCACACTAGTACACCAAAAAAAAAAAAAAAAAAAAGAGGATATAATTCATGATTGAAACCAAATTCCTCGAACGTACAAATAAATAATAAAGGTCACATTGGAATAACCTATGCATCCAGACAACCTTAATAGTAACTAAAATACACGAGTCAATATCTGCTCTTGTTGTATTATTACTCTTTACTAATTACTCCACTAGTTTTTAGTTTTTATAGTCAACCTTTCATTTCACGCACGTTCTTCATTGTATGTGGTTCACGCCTTTTGCTCTTTCTTTCTAGTTTCTGCAGACTGCATATGCAACCTCATACCTTTTTCCAGATCCGAATTTCACTACAGAATCACTTTCAATTCTTTTAGGGATTCTTCTGTTAGCTTTTTCAGGTGCAAATTCTCTTTATTTAGTGGGTTATATATATATATATATATATATATGTACGTATATATTCATTTGGCCTCTGTATCATTTCTGCATATATCTTCTCCTCTTTTTTGTTACATCTTCTGTATTTATTTTTCAATTATCACTGCGTTTAATGGATGCAAATTGTGGACTTTGATCATTACTGAATCTGAATATCGTCATTCAAGAAAGGTTTTCTCTCTCTTTTATTTTTTCCCGTTTGGGGTCTGGGGGGCAATTATTGAGTTTGACCAATGTATCATATATAATCATGTTTCTTGAAATGCTTATAAACAAGCTTGACTTTCACTAAATGAATGGGAATTTATATAATTGTATCAGTAAGGAGTACAGTGGGTAATTAATGAAAGGACTAAGAAGTCATCTTTTTTTTTTTTTTAACACGCCTTTGAAAATTATATGCTTCAAAAGATGTTAGGAGTTCTTGTTCGAAAACTTCCCTCAAAATATTCATTATTGCTGCTTCTAAATTTACATGTCCAAGTTGGATCGTGCTAATGTTGTGTGACAAAGATTTTATGCAGTGTTTGGTGCTAGAATATGTTTATATTAGACCATTATCCATTAATCAAGTCAAAATTAGTAGCTTTGCTGATTGTTGATCAATTGGTGCCGGTTTGCTACTGCCGGAGTCAGTAGTTTTTGATTTTGAATCACTTCCATTCACTAAGGGCATAGCGATATTATATTGTCTTCTGTAGCATCACCACCTTGAATATGTAACAGTCTCAAGAAATCTAATGGCTTTTTTACTAGTTCCCTTTTCTGGACGAGTTATTCTTTAGTAATTATTCCTGTTGAAAACTTGAAGATTACATTGTTTAGTTAAGAATAAATTAGTCTTGAATCCCCTAATTTCTTAAAATTTGATGTTACAGTGGTAGACTTGGGAGTTAGTAATGGCAAGTTCAGATCTCGATTCTGAAAACTTTCTGAAGCAGTTTTACATCCCTGATTATATATTTGTGCCAAACTCCACGCACGATTGTCCGCCTGATATACCTGAATGCCCTGTTCTGGTATTCATCAATTCTAAAAGTGGTGGTCAGCTGGGTGGAGATCTTCTCATCAATTATCGTTCAATACTGAACAAAAACCAGGTGAAGTTGCCATTCTTTTCGCTTTAACTTGCGTAATTATATGGATTCCAAGTTCATTGTCCCATCTGGTTTTGCAAGGTATTTTACTGTAGAAAGCTACCGATCGTCGTTATATGTAGTAAACTTGTTTACTTATGCACTGATCTTAAATGAATTTCAGGTTTTTGATTTAGGAGAAGAGGCTCCTGATAATGTGCTACATAACCTTTATCTCAATCTGGAGAGGCTCAAGCTTAATGGGGATAAATTTGCTGCTAAACTTGAGGAGAACTTGAAAATAATTGTAAGTTGAGTTATAAGGAATGCGTGGACTTGCCCTTGTCCTTTTTATTTTTCAGTACTTGCATAATTATTCCATATGAATAACATTTACCTTCGATTTTTCTTGTATAACATTTGTCATGGATGTAATTTATAGGTTGCAGGTGGTGATGGCACTGCTGGCTGGCTTCTTGGGGTTGTTTCTGATCTCAAATTGTCTCAGCCACCGCCTATTGCTACAGTGCCTCTTGGAACTGGAAATAACCTTCCATTTGCATTTGGCTGGGTATGCAAATTCTGTAATTTGTCCATTGGCCCCAGATGATGCATTTAATACACATTTTCATCTTTTTAGTGATATACTTTTGGTAAATTTACTCTACAAAAGAAATGTTTTCTATTAATATGCAGTATGACGATCATCTATTAGCTTGTTTGTAGTATAACAGTACACATATTTGCACAAATTTTATTTGAACTGATACAATATTAGCCTAAATATGAACTAACCATGTATTCATCGAAATTTGCTCACAACTGGCAGTTTTTCTACAGGACATTCAAAATTAAAATGGTGTGAATAGAATATTTTGTAGTTCCTTTGTTCAGTAACTTTTGGATTTTCTGGGTTGCACGAGTCATTCACTGTCCTTGTCTTACTTTATCAATTGCAGGGGAAAAAAAATCCAGGAACTGATCGTAATTCCGTGCTCTCATTCTTGGATAAAGTACAGAAAGCAAAAGAAATGAAGATAGATAGGTACTGTTACAAATATTATTTTAGTCCTGCGTTACGTGACTAGTTTTTAGTGTGAGCTCCCCTAAAAATAATTGCTTCACCAGAGAGTTCATCGTTGTCCTTGAAAACATTTTGGCAGTTGTAAGGTTGATAGTCATGAATATACTATAACAGGTCCGGGTTACAGAATGTGACTCGAACTGGCCATTTCCTTCCTGATGTTGGTATGGGCTGCTTTACGGGAATGTGGCTTATAAAACTCTTCCGATTATGTGGGAAAATCTCTTTGAAACAAAGTACTTATCAGGCAAACTTTAATTGAAAATCGTGATAGACCCTTGGTTCCCATCCTTTCCAATTCCTTTTACACCACAATTATTTGTGATTGATATGATTTTTGGGTTCATTTGCTACAGAAAACCAATACCATTGTTGTGTTTTTTGCTTTATATTTTCAACAACATTAAAACATTTAGCATTCTAAGTTTTGGTGCCTTTTTCATTGTCACTTGAAACTCCATTGAACTACACCCACTGTTCTTATCATCACTATATATTTTTCCAAATATCTAGTTAATGAATCCCCTATTAATCCAGTAAAATCTTAACACTAAAAAACTACCAGTATTATGATCATGATATACACCTCATCGGTCAAATCTTATCTATATTATAAATCATGAATGAATTTATAAACTCATGATAGACTCTTAAAAGCATCTACTATCTTCACAGAAATTGATGACAGGTTTGACATTTAAGCCCCTGTTTGGTGTAGATAAAAATTAGATTTTTTAGGATATTTTAATAAACGTTGTGGTCCCATGGAATGTGTGGTTGAAAATGAGTTTTAGAAAATGGGGGCCAAACATGGGCTAAAATTGGAACAGTAGATATACTACTCCACTTGTTTGTCAACCAAATGAATTTTCTTTACTCATGAAAGGGTTGGTCTCTTTCTTTAGTCATTGGATGCTTCCTGTTTTATAATAATTTGACCACAAAATGTTGCATTTTGAAATCATTTTCCTCGTTGACTTCGTTCTTGAAGCCTGATAAAATGTCAATTCATAGTAGTGAAAGCTATTACTTAGTGTAAAGTTCCAACTGTTTTCTGTTTTCCTGAGTACAACCTTTTCGTTATAATCCAGCTGGCACATTCTCATGCGCATGAAAGTGCCAGAAGAAGGTTCTTGTGATCCAATTGCCCCACTGGAGTTGCCACATTCATTGCATGCATTTCATCGGGTATCTTCAACAGATGATCTCAATGTGGTATGATGACCTTCTCCCCCATTAGATTCATTTACGTTTCTGGTACACTCGAACTTCCCTTGAATGTTGTACTTTATATTTCAACATAGAAAATTCTTCCTCTCTAGGCCAAATTAGGCCGATGCTCTAGGTTTGAACACGGTGTTTGTTTACACTATATCAAATTTTATGATAATATAACTATTTCTGTTGGTGGAACTTCCAGTAGATTATTTTGTTGTGGTCTCTTGGTTCTTTCAAGGTGCAAAGCAAAGACTCTAGTAATTAAAATTTAGATCCTGTAGTCTTCTTGTGTAGTGCAGTTGATAATCTACTCAAGAATCCTAGAAAAATCTTGGAATCTGTTACAACTCTTAAAACCATTTTAACTTCTGTTCTCCACGTGCAGTTCCAGCTGTGTAGGAAATAAATAAGTTCAGGAAGATTTAACTCATTGCAGTTGGGTTCGAAGATTTTTATTTATCAATCACATATTCAATAAGAAGAATGAAGTCTTAACTAGCATTGATCTTTCAGACTGCAAAACATATAAACAATTATCTATCTTATTGTAACATGCTGATGATGCCTAAGTGCTGCTATGTCCTAATTGCTTTGTTGTCTAAATCACTGATACTAGATCTTGACCTGAGAACATAATATATACTAACTTTGATGTTTTGAAGCTTCAAGAAAGCAATTGTTACAGTCCGGATGCGCTCTGATGAGAGCATTTTCTCTTCATTTAACCTGAACTCATCAGAGAGAGAGAGAGAGTACTGTAACTAGGAATGCAATTATTCTCGTTGGTGCTTATGGGTGTTGCTGTGTTGGTCACTTGTGCTGCTGAATATAATGAAGCAATACGCAATTTTTTTTTGTCTTCTTTCATTTCAAAAGTCAAACCCAATCCAATTCTCAAGTCTTAGAAGAAATGCTTCTAATGCTTTATTATTTTCATGTTTGACTGTTTCACAGGAAGGTAGAGTCACATTCCGTGGAGGATTTTGGAATTACTTCAGCATGGGTGAGTCTATAATTGCTTAATAGTAACCAATATAAAGCTTTAAATTGCAATTTGTTTTTTAATGAAAATTAATTTGCGATTGTGATTGAACTGTATATACATCTTTACGTATTAAAATGTTATGAATTTTGCTAGACCTTCGGTCTGAGTAACAGCGGCCATTCTGGATTATATGCTCACAAAATTCAATGAAATTTAAAGCCGACCTGAGCTGCCACAATGCACACTTGACTATGTGTGTGAAAATTGTAGATATCTCTTTTGTTTCCATGATGATTGAATCAATACATAAAATATGCACCATTCTTTAACTTGGTCATGTGTTATGGTATAAAAACTAGAACTCTTTTGTTTTTAT
Organism: Forsythia viridissima; assembly: GCA_030279155.1. Classification (NCBI taxonomy): domain Eukaryota; kingdom Viridiplantae; phylum Streptophyta; class Magnoliopsida; order Lamiales; family Oleaceae; genus Forsythia; species Forsythia viridissima. Next base: position 50,759,967 of record CM059039.1, read on the forward strand.
CATTTTACTCTGCAGAATCATGATTCTTTATTCTTAGAAGTAATTATCTGACTTCTTGCATGCTTAGGGAAAAAAACATATTACTTGGTCCCGTAGAATTCTATTTTAGGGACAGTGAAGCCATGGAAATTTAAAGCTCAGCACTATGTAAAAAAGTGCAAAGTCATGAGAGGAGCAAAGACAAGTGAAAGATAGAGTGTGGATCATATTTATCTTATTTTTATTCTCTATGGAAGAACATAAAGACACAAGTCCTTGTTAGTGTGCTTAACAATTCCCCCTCAAGCTGGATCATATAAAGTATGTGCCCAGCTGTTAACAAGTATGCTTGATCCTCAAACTACCCAATGACTTCGTAGACAAATTTTCTAATTGTCATTATGTCTTCATGTATGAAGAGTGAATCACCTTCTCTAATAATTCTTCTTAAACAAAATGGCAATCCATCATAAGTTATATCCTTCCACAGAAATTCTGGATCAGATGAAGCATGGAAAGCTGCTTCATCATCGAAGAACAAATCCATAGGTTGTGTAAAATCCAATTTTCACAGTAGATGCTTCACCCATGTTAACTTTCATATTGAGTGAAACATACTTCTGTACTCATATTCAGCTTTAGATCTTGCAAGGACTCCCATTTCCACCACCACAAACAAGAAGAAGAAGATGACCACATTCACAATAAAATATTTCATCTGACTACTCACAGTATACTGAAGTCACTTTTTAGGATCATGGAGAACATTCTACAGCAGTCTGGATACAATTCATGTCTAAAGCCGTACAACTTATTTTTTGTTTCACAATTTTTGCATTAATTCCAACTATCTTTTTATGTTGTAGGGATGGATGCACAAGTGTCTTATGCATTCCATTCTGAACGAAAGTTGCATCCAGACAAGTTCAAGAACCAGCTGGTTAATCAAGTAAGGATGTCAATTACCCTGTTGATTGGAGCTGCCTTTCGTGCAATCCATCACATTTTTTCCATATAGAGTTTGTTTACTGCATTGAAAGAAATTTATAGAAATTATGTAGAACTGGTTTTCAATCAGATAAGAAATCCTGCTTCTGCAAACACTTGTTAGATTGGACATAGGTGATTCATCATGAATACACTTGATGTTAAATCAGCTACTTGGTTAATTCAGAGAGATGATATTTTGTAAAGTAAGAAAATATAGCATAATATTCTGAACTTTTACTTTCATTTATTTTACTAATAGTGCAAAGTTTGAAACGTGAATACGCAAGACTAACTTCTTCAAAATGTGGAGATCGCAATAATAGTTTTAGTTGAAATTATTAATGACATGTAAAGAGAAATTCTTGTTGTTTAATGTATAGAGAAGCTTGAGATTCTGATCATGTCAATTTATTGCTAAAATGATCTCGTATTGGAGTGGTATTATCTACTGATGGAGATGGGTGTGACATCACGTACTTTCTTCAGGCTTTTATAGATATAATGATATCACCAACACCATCACCATCACCATCACCATCACCATCACCATCATCATCGATAGTCTTTCAGTGTCTGGACTAGCACTCTTTGCACATATCATGGACAAATCTCTCTTGTAAAGATGCATTTTTATTTCCTCTTAAGAGTACATATGCAAAGCTCGGATGCACGCAGGGATGGTTCTTTGCTCCTCTTGTTCACCCTTCTTCGAAGTAAGTGTATATGTTTGTCCAATTTGGGATTATGCTTCACTTCATACCTATAAAATAATTGAAATGTGTTCTGGAAAATTTGTAAGTTTTCTTGTATCTGTTTTGAAACTTGTCGGGTCAATTTTGCTTTCATTTATTAGTATTATGCATTGGATGTACCTCGAAACAACACAAGAGTATTATTCTTTGCCTGAATAGTGTTAGTTGTAATGCAGGAATATAGCTCAACTTGCCAAGGTCAAGATCATGAAAAGACATGGTGATTGGCAAGATCTCTTTATTCCCCGCAGGTAGATCACTTATTTGTCATGACCGAAATAGTGCTCCTCTCTTGCAGTTTCTGCTTCTAGTAGTTATTCGTAGGAATATGGAAAGAAATGAGAAACTGAGTACAACTATTTTTCCTTTATAAAGAGCCATTCCTAGCCCAATACAAATTTTCTACCATCTCATGTTTGTTCAAATCTTTTGATAAATTACATGCACCCTCTGATGAAACTGTATCGCTGAGATGTTTAATAGATTTAGTTTTGAAGGGTAAAAAAAGGAGAGGGATAGGCGAGAATACGTTTAACCGGTCTTTTAGTAGTAAATGAAGTTTTTCTTCCCCACTTCAGACACCACCATCGTTTTTAACCAAGGATTCAAATACTGACTTCACACATGTATCAAATGTTTTAGATATCTGTGCAGGTATCTCCTGTTTAAATTGTGAAAGTATAAATATTTTGAATTCTTGGCAATATTTTTTCAGACAGCTTAAATGACATGTAACTACATACCCATTTATGCTTCTATTTTTTGTATATTGTAGATTTTATTCCTAATTTAGCTTGTGGTTTGTTCTAACATTGCAGCATCAGGTCCATAGTATGTCTCAACTTACCTAGCTTCTCCGGTGGACTAAATCCTTGGGGAACACCAAATATAAACAAAAGACATGATGTGTGTGCTCTCTTGAAACACGTTTTTTCTTATCTATTCTCTCTTGTTTCACTTAAAAGGAAGGAAAGCCTAATACAATCCAGATAAAATTGTTTTCTAATATATTTTATGCATCAACTTAATGCGGTCCTGTTCTCCTGCCCCCAGGGGGCAGGAGAAAATTCACCCACCGCTGACGTGGCGAGCTCCACGTCAGCAGCCATTTTGAAACACATTTTTCATCCGGCAGAGAACCCAAGGAACCCATTTTGCTACTCCCGCGGAACCGATGAAGAAGGCGGAAAAAAAAAAAGTTGCCGGACATGCTGCGAAGAAAGAGAACCGACGAAGAAGAAGCAGATCCGCCTTGCCGGATCTGCGCTGAGGTAGAAGATCCAGCCGGATCTGCGCAGTGACGCGCAGATCTCGCCGGATCTGCGCGCAGGTCCGGTGGGATCTCCGCGACCGAGGCGCACAGATCCAGCGAGATCTGCGCTCGGTTGCGCAGATCCGGTGATCTGCGCGTGGTCGCGCAGATCGGCGGTGTGGATCCACCAGACCCGGTAGATTTTTTTTTTTTGTTTTGTGCTGTGGTTGATGATAGACTGGAGAAGGTTGGTGGTTGGCGGGATTCCGGTGGTTGATGATCGACTGGAGAAGGTTGGTGGTTGGCGGAGGTTGGTGGTTGGCGGTGAATTTTCGGCGAGGGTGGTGAATGGTTGGTGGTGTGGTGGTGAATGGTTGGCGGTGAATTTTCGGCGAAGAAGATGCCGGATGAAAATGTGTTTCAAAATGGCCGCTGACGTGGCCAGCTCCGCTAACGTGGAGCTCGCCACGTCAGCGGTGGGTGAATTTTCTCCTGCCCCCTGGGGGCAGGAGAACAGGACCGCAACTTAATGTCCAGAGAGAATTGACCCCACCTCTCGTTGATGATGGCCTTCTGGAGATTGTTGGTTTTAGAAATGCTTGGCATGGACTGGTTTTGCTCGCTCCTAATGGACATGGGACGCGACTTGCACAGGTTAGAATCAAGTAAAAAGCAAGGAGAAACTTATATTCAGTTAAACCAGTGACCTGAAATATTGTTTTTCTGTTTAACTAGTAAATTCACATTTCCTAGTATTTCCTCTTTTTCTTTACCTGATATTTTTCGGTTTACATCTGCACAGGCACACAGAATACGTTTTGAGTTTCATAAGGGTGCGGCCGATCACACCTTCATGAGGATTGATGGTGAACCATGGAAACAACCTCTTCCTATGGATGATGACACTGTTGTTGTGGAGATTTCCCATCTCGGTCAAGTGAAGATGCTTGCTACCCATGACTGCAGATCCAAAAGTGTTCACGACCCCTCGTCTCTCACCATTCAGGATGCAGCAGATGAAAGGGATAGCGACAACGAAGACGAGTCTGTTGGGGAAGAATGGAGAAAATTCGGAGCAGCAGATACATTCAAGATTCCGGATGAGATTGACATTTCTCATCTCAGTTAAATCTCTTGTTATTTATTGTCTGGCTTGTGCTTTTACTGCCTCAAATTTAATATTGGTTGAAGTTACCAAAAATAACTTAACTTCAACACATATTAGTTGATGGTTCTATATATCCTGTTTCATAATCATAAGGTTATTTCTCCAAAAATAACTGAACTTCAACACATATTAGTTGATGTTCTATATCCTGTTTCATAATCATAAGGTTATTTCACTTCTTGTTTACAAACATTTGTATTAGGCAACATTATCTTGTGGCTAACTGGAATAGAAAATTTAAAGTTGTATGTAGAACATTTGAAAGGTTTATGTTGTTTCTTATTTTGTGACATAACTTCTTGAGGCGACATTCTCATGGAACCCAAAGTATAAATATGACATTTGAACTTATTGCCTCTTGCAAATTGCTTATATAGACAAGAAAATACATTCTAAACAAAAATAACAATCAATTCTATGGAAATTAATAGTTAATGAAAATGGTTATAACATCGCTAAATCACGGGACTCCAAATTCTGATAACCTGTCTTAACCATTCTTATCATACAAAAGATCAAATTAACTGTGAGATATTTATTGAAAGATAGTTAAACAAAGGTAACAGGAAGGTTACTTCGTAACCCTGCATATTGGTATTCCCCCAAGCATTTTGTGACAGCTTCATTAGCTTTCTGAGCTTCTGTCCGTTCTTCTCTTTTCTTTTTCTCCCTGAAGTCCATAAACATTAACAACAGAAGTCACTAAACTAATCTGTGGAAGATTTCAACTAGCAGAGGTCATATAAACCTGGAGGGGAGAAGGCTATATAAAGCTCGTAATGCAGAGAAGCACGACTAGCGAAAGCAAAGTAGGATTTGTTATTTTATCGAGGAAGTTGATTGAATGAGAAAACATTCACTGTATCCATCAATTTCTATGATTTTAATTGTAAATTAACCACCGTCTCTAGGAGAGAGGAATGCAATAATAGCACCGCACCACAAGCAATCAGTATCATTCCCTTTCTCAAACGGTCGCTTGGAAAACATTATAAAATGTGTGAGCAAAGATTATTTGGTGTACATTTGGTACGCAGTATTGTAATGGACAATACTATACCCAAGACTTGATCTACTTTTGCTTCTTTAATAGTGTTGAATATTGTTTAATCCACCTTAGTGAACAAGAGCTTGGAGTTTTAGGGAGGAAATTCTCACCTGTCAACATATTCCTTTAGCAGCTCTTTTGCTTGAACCAGCTTAGAGAGCAGATTGCGGTAGACATCAAGATCACGATCAACACTTTTCTTATTTACATTCAGTGCTGCACAAAGCTGTCAAGCCATGAAAGAAATAAGTCGGTGATAATATGTATCTCTTCTTTATCAGGATTATTATGAAGCATCCACAAAAAAGGGAAGAAAGAAAAAAAGAAAAAAAAAATACGCATGCACACGTGCATACAACACTCTTCAAAGCAGATCATTTTCATCCTGAATTCAAAATTTCACAGCTTCATTAATTAAAGACAGTGATATTTGGAAAAAGAATAAAGAGAGATCTTTACTCATAATGCACAAAGGACATGGTGGAATAATGCTTATAAGAGAGAGAGAGAGAGAGACTTGACCGTCCAGATTGTTGTCTCAAATATATGTCTCCTTAGCCGTCTCACCAATAAAAAATGTACACATCATCAATAAATACAAGTCAATCTTAACAGCAAGTGTGAACACATTAAATAATTGTATTTATTTAACGACGTGTATATTTTCTATTTGTGGGATAGCTAAGAAAACATACATTTGGGACAGCAGATTTGGACTCGAGACTTGACAAGGGAACTTGTACATGGAAGTACACATTCAATTTCATAACAAATGGGGAATGACGCCCAAATACGTAAGTAATTTAAGTCTAACAATTATGATCTAAGCTTCACTGTGAATTTTCAAGTCATGAAATTGGTTTGAGGAAATAATGCTATTGGCATAGTAGGTAAGCTTTTCTTAACATTGGAGTTGGGAAACTGGATGACTAGGAGATGGAATCTATTTGCCTTCTACTTCAAATTATCTCTAAACATCGAGGAAAAGGAGAAAGCAAGAGAGAAGAAAATTGAAGGTTACCGTTTTAGAGATCACATGCCAACCCACTGTGTATTATGGTGAGAATTTTTGGTAGACTTGAGTTGAGCTTTAATTTTTATCGGCTATAAGATGCGGGCATTCTCTCAATTCTGAAATTCGGTTCTTCGAAGGAAGAAACAACACCAAAAGAAGATGTGGAGAGAGTCCAATAATTTTACAGCTGCAATACTATTTACTAATAAGATGTCATTTAACCCCCCACCCACCATCACAAATTGGGAAAAAAAAAAAAAGAAGAAGAAGAAAAATAGTAATAGTTGTAATAATAATAAGAAGGACGATGATAATAATAACAACAATAACAAAAAATTATACAAATTCATTTCAAGAACGATTCCTTCCTTACAATTGTGCAACACAAAAACCATGCTCCATACATACACATACATAATTTATACATTGGCCTACGCAAATTATTGGCTGTTGATCGTAGATATGTAGCTATTATTTCCAGAGAAGGAGATAAAGCAGGGTTTTTGAAACTTCAGGTAAGATTGTGGGGGCTTTAGAACACTACACCAAAACCAGGTCATTACTGACTTCATTAGTTTTACCTCCATTCATAACATTTTTAGTAGGTGGCTAATTTCTCTAACAAGTACAGCCGCTGCCATACAAGACGAAGATTGCTGTCTACGTCTCAAAAAACCATTCACACCAATCAAGTAGACAAGCCTTAAGATATGAAGGTACTCTTCAGATCATACGCCCCTTTGACTACAAATCCTTCACAGAATTATTAATATCAATATCAGATAATTTCTAACTAGTACAGTAAAATCTTTTGTAAACGAGTTGTAAGCCCAACTCTTTGTACAACATAGGTTATGCATTAGATGCTTCAAGCAAGATATAAATAGTACTCCTCTACCATTCATACTATAACAATGCCACAGGATTTGAGAGTCCCTATTAAGAGTCAATATATAGACACAACAGCATACTCCATTTAGCTTTGGCTTCTTTCCTGAACTGTTAGAAATTTGAAATGATCAAACATTCTGATTCAAACAACCACAGAAGACTTGCATACTTGGTAGGATTACAGGGAAGAAATAAGAACTGTAAACAGGTCTGAGAAGAGACATCCTCGCACATTCTCCACTGGGTACCACAGCCTATCTGTTTGATCCTCTCATTTCAAGTTCAAATCTTCTTTTGCAAGGAAAATACACCATCATGTGACAAATATGTTTAATCCTTACCATGTATCAAACTCAGATACAGTTAGTAATCCAAAATCAACACACTCATTGGTAAAACATAAATCACTCTGAGGTACATAGAAGAATTCTTCTCAATGAAATGACATGTTGCAGTAAAGAATGACTTGGCTCAACGAGAAACCAACGGGTGGAGATGGCATTGAGAAGTAACTTTGGAAATGCCAATTCTGAGGATTATGAAAAGAGGATCCATGAAGCAGGTCCTAACTCCTAACTAAGTGTGGGATAAGACACTGTTGAATTAAGTTGAGTTGTGTCGCTGGATTCAGCAACTGCTACGGACTTCCAGGATGTCCAGAGAAGCAGAATATATAATTACTTTTTAAAGTAAGTTGTGGATCTAATCCTATTCATCCAAGTTTCGTAACTCTTGCCCTTAAAGAACAATGCAAATTTGAAGTGCCAGAATAAATAAAAAAGAATTGAAAACCAAACTAAACCAAGCTAACCTACATAATTCGTAAACACCTGTTTTGAAAACAGTAGCTTTCTTTACAAGATTTAGCAAATACTCTTTGACGTAGAACATAACAAGAAATAGATATATGGAAGAGAAAAGGAAAGAAAAGAGAGAGAATAGAGAAGAAGAAAGAGAGAAGGAAAACATATATTCTTAATTCGATAATAATAATCTATCCTTGAATGAAAAACCTAAGTCCCTTTTTATAGAATATAGTATTTCAATCAAAAGGAACTTCTACTCAATAGCAAAAGCACTTAGCTAATTAAACTAAACTAGCAAAACACTTATCTAATTAAACTAAAACAAAATCCTATCCAATAAAATGAGAAAATCAAATCTAACTGAAAGTCTATCTATCCTACTTATTTCGTCTGGAATAGACCTTTAGTTGTTTCCCATCATTTCTTCCTAGGTGGAAAGAACTCAACTCCGACGAGTTAAACTCCAAATAGTGGGCTAGCAAGTTTGGGTCGTGACCGCGGAACTCTTCTTAAGTGATCCAAGTATCCTCAGTTAGCGGGCGATCTTTCCATCAAACCAAAAATCAGCGTTAGCCCCCATCCTTAGAAGCAACATACTGATAATCAAGAACTTCTATAATGACATCTCTAGGATTTTGTGCCACGGTAGGAGTTCGTGGTACTAGAGGAGCTGGCTCACCTATAGAAATAGATGAAGGTAATATTGGAGGCTCGAAAGTGCCTCAATATGGATATAAATCTGCTATGTTGAAAGTAGGACTAATATTTAAATACGGTGGCAACTCTAGCACATATACATTATTTCCTAATTTTTTGATGATGGGAAAGGATCCCAGGGAGCAAGCGTGAAGTTTCTTGACAGCATGTTTAGGAAAACGTTCAATACGAACCATTACAAAATCACCTACCTGAAGATTTTTATGCCTACGATGTGTATCAGCAACAAGTTTATAATGTTCATTAATAGAAATTTTTCTTCTGATTTCATCATGTAATTCTCAAATGTGATCTCCAAATGTATGTGCTGACGCAGCAGGCCAGAAATCAGTAGGCAAAGGTATAAGGTCGATTGGATGGCGAGGAGAAAAACCATTGACAATCTCAAAAAGGCTCTTACCCGTTGACCTATTGACAAAATTGTTATATGCAAATTCGGCAATAGGTAAGACAAGATCCAAAATACCCGGTTTCTTGCCAACTAAACATCTAAGAAAATTACCTAAACTACGGTTAACAACCTCAGTTTGACCATCTGTTTGGGAGTGAAAAGCAGATGAATATTTAAGTGTGGTTCCAAACATTTTCCATAGAGTTTTCAAAAGTAGCTGACAAATTTAACATCCTTGTCAGACACAATAGTGCAATACAACCCATGCAGGCAGACAATTTCTTTAAAAAATAGCTTAGAAACATGGGAAGAGTCAATAGATTTGGAACATGGGATAAAGTGTGACATTTTAGAGAACCTATCCACTACTACTAAAATAGAGTCGTGGCTCCTAGTAGTTTTTGGTAATCCTAGAACAAAGTCCATGCTAAGGTCACGGCATGGGGAATGGAGAATCGGGAGTGGAGTATATAACTCAGTATTCTATTTTTGTGCCTTCCCTAATTAACATGTACGATACTGTGAGACAATCCGAGCAACATCTCTTTTTAAAGACGGCCAATAAAATCTATCTTCCACTAGGGCAACAGTTTTATCTCTACCAAAATGTCTGGCTAGACCTCTTCTATGTAACTCCAAAATTAGAATTTCTCGAATAGAGGTGCGGAGAATACATAGCTTGATACCTTTAAATAAGTAGCCATCTCAAAAGTTGACGTAATCGCGAGAGGGATTATCTAAGAGGTCTTCGTAGATGATGCCAAAATCACGTTGTTGCTCATAGCATGAATGACAGTGGAAATGCGACTTAGAGCGTCGACTGTCTTATTGTCAACTCCAGCATGGTGGTAAAGGACAAAAGTATATTCTTGAATGAATTCAACCCATTTGACATGTCGTTCGCTTGAATTATGCTGGGAGTGAAGGTATCGAAGGGCCTGGTGATCGGAGTAAAGGACGAACTCTTTGGGTAATAGATAATAGTGCCAATGACAAAGAGATTGTACCACTGACTGGGTGTTTGTGGAATTTTATGGGGCCTGGGTTTATGTGTGAATGGGTTGTTATATATATGTGGGTTAATTTCTTTGGATGGTTGAAAGAATGAATTGGAGTTGGACATTAACAAAAAAGATAGGATCTCGGGTTTGGCAACCACGGCTCAAATCCTTAAGAGATAAAAGTTGGATCCTATTTGTCGGTAGGGGTAAAGTAGTAGGTTTGATGACTGGGTTTTTCTTAAGGGGGCAGGTTTAGCCGGCCGAAGCAAAATAGACTTGCCCCTATGACTAAACCCATATGTGTTATCACGCCCGTAGTGCTTAACTTCATGATCATAAAGCCGAGAATGTCCTAACAAGAGATGAGCTACATTCATGAATAAGACATCACAATAAAGATCCTGAGAGTAAGAACCTAACTTGAGGAGAACGAGACATCTTCTGTAATGGGTAAAGAAGTCTTGTCAACCCAAGGCACTTTAAACGGCCGAGGATGAAGCTCAGGATGGAGACCGAATTATCAATAGCAGTCTTAGATATGACATTCATGGTACTACCCCTATCGATCACGAGTTTGCAAGATCTATTCTTGTAAAGGATATAGGTGTGGAAATTTGTGGTTTGTTTCCATGTGTCGGAGTCAGTAATCGGTATACACAAGATACACCGCATGACGGACACCAAATTTTCCTGGTTCTCATAACCTTCAAGTTGTTTGTCCTCCCTTTTAGAATACTCGATGGGGTCAAGGGTGATATGGTCACCATCCTCATGAGTTGGAAGAGTAGGGTATTGATCTAATGCCAGAATGCATTGAGGATATTGAGATGCATAATGGCCCCAGGTGTGACAATTGTAACACACAATGTGGGGTGCAGGCGCATGAGGTGTGGCAGAAAAAGAAGCAACGCTTTGACTAGAGGCGATTGGGGTAGTGATTGGGGCTTTAGACGGTGGCCCATTACAAGCGCAAGGTTGAAGGTATTGAGAACCACAAGGAGTTCTATTGAAATGATTGGGACGTGACTAGTGAGGATTGGTGAATGGGCGAAGGGCACGTCTGAGAGTATATGAGCAGAGATATTTTTCAACTCCTAAGGCTTTATGGTAGCATCCTTGACAGACTCGAGAGACTGTAATGAGACTTCGTACTTGATCTCAGGTCTGAGATCGTTAATGAATCGGGTGACTGTAACATAACGATCTTCGTAATTGTTATGTCACAACGATACAACAAGTTTTCAAAACGAGTCATGTACTCAGAAACAGTAGATGACCCTGTCGATGGTTAAAGAGACGATCTACCAACTGAGACCTATGGTAAGTAAGGACATATTTTTCTTTTAGTTTGCATTTCATTTCATCCCAAACAGTGATAGGGATACCTAATCGCTCGAGGTGACGGGTGATAGATTGCTAATAACGTTTAACGCCCCTACGAGTTTCATTTTAGGCAAACACATTGGGCGTCATGCATACCATACCACTCAAAGTATTCTTCGAGCACATCAACCCAATCGAGAAAAACCTCAGGGTCAAAGCGGCCATCGAATGTGGGTACTTCAATTTTGACCTTACGAGTGAGGTCAGTGTCATCATCCACGTTATATCTATGGTGCAGAGATGGGTGTGGGCCACGAATGGGATAGTGGGGCCCGTCGTAATGTCAACCATCAAAAGGGTTTTTGACATCACTGACGCCGTCGTTGTCTATGTGATGTGTAGGTTATGTTAGGTTGGGTTGGGTAACATACCAGGTCGGGAGTCCTTAAGGCTACTGTGTAGGAGAGGTCCTAATAGTTTAACCTATGGCAGATTCGACTGTTCGTTCATCCATCGGACATTTACCTTTGTCTCTAAATAAAAGTTGAAAGTTCTGTATAAGGAAATTGATAAAGGATTTGACAGTAGACATGGTAACCGTCAGATTGTCAACGATTGTTTTTAGGGTAAGATGAGACTGTTCAAGTTCATAATAATAAATTTTATTATTATTATTATTGTTATTATTATTATTATTATTTTAATCTACTACTATGTCACTACAATTAAATATAAGTAAAGTACTCAAATAGCAAGAATTATAACTCCATGAGGCAAAATCAAAGAACTAGAAGAAGTACACTGGAAATTCGACGGTAAATGCAGTAGCAAAGGCAGATGGTGGTAATTGTAGCAATAAAGGACGATGGCAATAGTAGATGGGCTCAAAGGCGGTGGTTGATGATCTAGATCGCTGGCAGGCTCGATGACGTCCGACAGTGAGGGTGGCAAAGTCTGGCGATGTTGCTGGAAGCAAAATCTGGCGAAGTTGCTGGTGGTGCTCGAAGTTGACTGGGTGTTTATAGACTTTTATGGGACTTAGGTTTATGCGTGAATGGGTTAGCATATACATGTGGGTTAGTTTTTTTTGGGTGGGTTGAAGGGATGAACTGGAGTTGGACATTAATAAAGAATGTAACTGCATATTCTGACTTTGAATTTTTTTTTTTTATTTTTTTACAGAAAACTAAAAAAATGAAATAATATAAAACAATGACCTAAGGCAGTGAACAAATCTGTCAATTTTTTATGATTTTTTTTTAAATATAAAACTAACAAAAATGAAATAACATAAATCAATGAACTAAGGCAGTGGATTTTTGATGAATTCTTTTTTTTTTTTTTTAAATAACTTAAAAGAAACAAAATAACCTAAAACAAGGAACTAAGACAGTGAACAGGTCTGCCGATTCTAAATTTTTTTCGTGAATGTGCAGCAGGAATTTTTTTGGATGAACAGTGATCCCATGAACAGTAACTTTTTTCCACAAAATTGCTAAAATTTTGCGCTTGACAAACAATACGGTCAGAGGAAAGAGTAAGATCTGATACCAAACTGACGTAGAACATAACAAGAAATATATATATGGAAGAGAAAAGGAAAGAAAAGAGTGAGAATAGAGAAGAAGAAAGAGAGAAGGAAAATATGTATTCTTAATACAATAATAATAATCTATCCTTAAATGAAAAATCTAAGTCCTTTTTTATAGAATATAGTCTTTCAATCAAAAGGAACTTCTAGTCAATAGCAAAAATACTTATCTAATTAAACTAAACTAGCAAAACACTTATCTAATTAAACTAAAACCAAATCACATCCGATAAAATGAGAACATCTAATCTAACTAAAAGTCTATTCATCCTACTTATTTCGCCTGGAATAGACATTTCGTTGTTTTCCATCGCTCTTTCTACAGTTCCCTCACTCAGATGAATTTACGCAATTTAAAAATGACTGGCCATGAACAGTCAATTCTTTAACTTAAAATATTTATTTAGATGACCAAACACAATAAAGTTATTACTAATGCATTCTAATACCCGTCCTCCTTTCAGCAAACAGTAAGGAGAAAACGGAAAACTCTTTTTTGGTGTTCCTCAGTGATAACTAATCTCCTTACAATTCCTAATTTTATATCTATAGGTCTCCCCGATAAGGAAAGCCTAGCTGAATCAATAACAGTATCGTCACACCCTGAAGCATTGGCACTCCCAAGGCTGGAGTATTGGTGTCAGAACACTTGTCCAAGACGAACATGGTCTTGACAAGGTTCAATACATGTCACCATTGTACTTTATTTTACATTTTGAGAATTTCCATCTTTAGGGGACACGTCTGCAGCATTTGAGGACATGTTTTGGGGGATAATAAGTCATGTAAACGGAATTTTTGAAAAATAGGGTCAATATGAAATTTTAGAAGGTTAATCATGTACATAAAAGTAGAAAAGAAGCCCTATTTGGTGCCAAAATAAAAGAAGATGATCGTGGCGGGAGATTATCTCCCTTTCTTTTGGTTTCGGAGATACGTTATCCAACTTTGATTTTTCCGATCCCTATTCGTCACGTATCACCACTCAAATCTTATTCATCATGTATCCCTTTTGGTTTCGGAGATACGTTATCCAACTTTGATTTTTTCCGATCCTTGTTCACCATGTCTTTTTCTTCATATCTTATTCTGGAACTAATTGGTGGAGCCCACTGATAGTAGCCAGGTGAGGTGCACGTCATCTAAATACTTGACAGTTGAATTTTTTACTGTAGCTTCAAGCTGATTTGCCCTTATATCCAAGTTTCTGTATAATGGGAATCATGAAATACTAAAGCTGCAGTGTGGGCGAATAAAACTCCATTTCAGTCCTCAAAAAATACTAAAAATGTTGATCCGTTCTATCAACATCGTATCACTATTGATATATGTTAACAATAACCCTTGGGCAGATATTCACAATGGAGTTTATAAACCAAAATAGCAAAATAGGCAATATTCACAATGGAGTTTATAAACCAAAATAGCAAAATAGGCAATATTCACAATGGAGTTTATAAACCAAGATAGCAAAATAGGCATATTCACAATGGAGTTTATAAACCAAAATAGCAAAATAGGCATTCTTACTATGAGGCTTTAGAATATGGAAAGTCGTGCAACACAAAAGAACAAACAAATTTTACCTTTTCTAAGACGGTGGGTTCTGTTGCATTTGCTAACTCAAGTAGCCGGAAGAGACCGACAGCAAAGAATCGGCTGTAGCTGAAACTTCCTTTGCTCCCTGCTCTTTCTGCAATGTCCTTTAAGGCGCCCTCAACTTCTCCTTCCCTTGATGCAAAATCGACTAAAGTACTGGCAGTCTGAGAACGGGCCCATTCTTCTAACTTCTGTGCATCAGCCCTGCAATGCATAAAATTGGACATAAAAATTTACTCAGTGAGAGCTCAATCTAACCATTCAAGTCAAGAAGAAGGCCACATCCAATATAACAATGAAGTCACACACATGCTATATAAACATCTCTGTTTTCCACAATTAGCAGTATGATGCATGGAACATAACCAAAATTTATATTTGCACTGGCTTTCTGAAATGTTCTATTTATCGGACTTCATGAATAAATAGTATCACATCAACCATATAAATTTTCGTATTTACACCATAAAGACAACTAAATAGAAATTAGTTATTCCAAATAAAAGTTGGCTCAATTTGATTCACTTTCACTTGTGAAAACAAATAAGACAAATAGAAATAAGAAATAAAATGTTAAGGGATGCTTAAGACATGCCTATATTGATCAGGGTCCTCATTTAGAGCCGTAATATAAGCTTTAAAAATAGTGTCTCGATCCTCATCGCTTGGGTAGCCCTCCATGAGCTGATCATACACGGTAACAAAACCAAGTGCAAACACAGGATCGTATCGGTATGTACTCTTGTACCGCATCAAATGTTGTTGTACTATCAGCTCTTGCAATACAGTGTTGTATATACTTGGAACCGGCTTCTTATACGCCTTCAAGAAATTCAGCTTTGTCTCAGACACAGTAGGTACATCTGAAACCAATGAGCATCCAAAGGAAATATCAGTAGTTTATTATCTAGAGTTTAATAAGTAAATTAAGTAAAAACACATATGTTCAAGGGAAAAACTGAATAATGGGGCTTGAACCAAATCAGTTAAATTATTAAAATCTAAAAGTTTTATTTCAATGAGTGAGACTCTTTTAAGATGAACTAACAATGTCATCCTTCAATTAACAATAATGTTGCACAGTTTCTATCATATTATTGCAAGGTAAGATGAGCATAAATTACATCGAAATATTGTAGCCAATCTAAATTGTCAGTTTACAGAAACTACTCGATTGAACCACTAAATTGATAATACAATATAAAAAAATTGGCCCTGCGAAAATAACAACAAATCAAGATACAAATTTTTGAGCCCAAAGTGCTACTAACCAGTGTCAATTCAGTAAGTGAAAACTCAAAGAAGAAAACAATTCAACTATCAATAGAATTAAGCAAATTATTCGTTCAACATTGTATTGGCAACCAAATAAAGCACATTGTTTTGAATTCACAAAATTCACATTTCTACCTTCCCCCAAAAATTAAAGCCATACTCCAACTCTTCGCCAGTGAAAAAACTTAGTTTAGAAATACTACCATTAAACGTCTGAAAACTATCAAAATTCAAAATTCAATTAATATAAATATCAGTGGCCACAATTTTTTTTTTTCTCAAAATCTATGATAATTACGTATTAATTTGAAACTTGCCTGTGGCAGTTGACACGCAATGAATTACCATACGAGAACTCGAAGAAGCTCGAAGACTACACGAATCGCGAGATGAAATCGAACTGCGAAACTTAAAGGCATCGAAATTGGAAGCCAAATTACGGGGCGAAGGAATTGGAAACTTCGATTGACTTATCGAGGTGAAAGAAAGTGAAGTTACAGCCGCCATTTTTACGAATCAAAAGGGAATTTTTGTTGTTTGTTTTGTGGAAATTGAGTTCAGACTTCAGAGTGGGAATTGGTTTTCCATTTCTTCGGAAGGGAAAGAAGAGGTTATCCTGAGGCCATATTTGGATTTTTATCATTTGAAATTTTGAGAGAAAGCCAATGAGAATTTGACACCTGGACTTTAAGCATGCTGCTGACCTCACATTGTTGAGCTCTCAGTGTTTTATTTATTTATTTAAATTTTTGAAAATTTAGGAGTTATGTGTGGCTAAAGGCAGTTGACAAATGGGAAAATACAACAGTGTGTGTGTGTGTGTGTGTGTGTGTGTGTTAGGCAATCCGAATTGTGATTCAAATTTCTTTATATCCAGAAAATTGATAATCTAAATTCTAAACGAATTGAAACAAATTTTTATATTTTTAAACATGTCAAAAATAGCTACTAGAATAAATATAATAATTTGACTTATTATCTTTTAATTAATATCAGCCTTTTCAACTTATTTTTAGCTTATGTTTTTTCATTCGTCGAAATAAGTTCTTAGTACTGTTTAAAAGTGACAAACTTTGTAATGTATTTTTCAGATTAAAAACCCGATAAAAAATAAATTATAAATAACAAACCAAAGATAACTGTTAGAAATGGATATAATAATTTGATTTTTGAATTTTTTTTTTATTTTGGCGTCACATCTTCAACTTATTTTTGGACTCTATTTCTTCACTTGTTAGTGTATGTTCTTAGTATCGTTTTAAAGTATTTATGACAAACTTCGTAACACATATTTTGGATTGAAAAATAGTTAAATGATGAGTTCAAAATAATAAATCAAATATGAATGTTAGAATATGATTTATTATTTCTATTTTGTTTGTGTTTTTAAATCTCAATTTAATTATAATTCTACTTGACGTCAATTTGACTCGCCTAGTTCGTATAATTAAATATAAAAATATAAAGAATTTTTGAGATATTATAATGAGTCATTGAGTAATTTTTTTAATAAAAAAAATTTTAAAAAAAAAATCTGAAAATTTGGAAGGCCAGAGGCTCCTCTTGGTTGCCCTAATACTAACCACCCACTACCACCACGGTCCATGAATGGAGATTTCCCCTCCCTTATTCGCCGCAAACAATGATTCAGTGAAGATATCTCCCTCCTAAGTTTATTGCAGATATTACCATTAATTCAAAGGAAAAAAGAAAAAATACACACACTTATATACACACTTACATATGCTTTTACATTGCCATTGATCTTTTTTTTCCTTTTCTCATTCTACTTAATTTATTTTATTTTTCATGTATTTGACTAAATGTAAGTCTATTTTAGTCTTTTTTATAAAAGTTGGCTTTTTAACTGTCAAATTAAAAGAAATTATCTAGAATGACCAAATGGCGTAGTGAATTGATAGGTTAGAGAGTTTTGGATCAAAATTTGAAAGTTGGGGACTAATTGTGTGGGTCTTATAATTTAGGAACTAAATACTGTACAAACATTTTTTTAAGGGTTAATTACAATAATGGTCCTCATTTTTTCAAATTTGTAACGATTTCATCATCATTCAATTTTTTAGCAGATATCATCTACATTCTTCTATATATTCTCACATATCGTCCTCACTCACGAAATCTGTCAAAAAATGCCGTTAAATGGGCTCGCATCACACTTTTTCTCTTTTTAAAACGAGGGTATTTTAGGCAGACCAGCTAAAATTTATTCTACTGTTCCTATCTTTCTTCTCTCCTCATCTTTTTGAAGTTTGACTTTGATCTTGATGAACATTCGTTTGATCTTGGGCTTTCTGCTCACAGATGTTTTGTCTCAGCTCAGAAAATTATGGGATTTTAGCACAGTAAAAATGCACATTATATACTTATGGATATCTTAGGGAATAGCAGACAGTTCCCATGCTATGGGATTTTTTAGTACAAATGAAAATGGTTGAATCTTTTGAAAACCAAGAAATTTTCTGGGTTCTTTTTAGGACTTATAGTAAAGCTAATTTACCTGCTTATTATGGTATCAATAACATGACTGATTTTAGAATTATGCCTTATAACTTTTATATATACTGTGCAAAAAGAAGCATGTAAAGCATGCCGAGGATGTTTTTGATAAAGTTAAAGTCGATTCCAATGTTCAACCACTTTCAATTCCCATTTCATCATCTCAGTACAATCTTTACCTTGAAAATGGCTATATTCCACAAGGATTTCCTCAGCACCAAGCTATGTTTAACATAAACTCATTTCAGATTTTTGATACAAATGATGAAAGATTGGTGAGATCGGGTTCTTCTGCAATTAAAAAGGCCAAAAATAAGAGAATGGCCTACCAAATGCGCCTCTACCTGCACCATCACTGCCACCATAGCCACCACAATCAGCATCAAAATCAAACTAATGTTCATCAAGATGAGAGAAGAAAGATAAGAACAATAGAATATGTAAAGAATGAGACATATGCTGTGACTGAATATAAAGAATAGGGACAGACGACTATATTTAAAGAATGGGGACCTGCACTGCTACAACTTTCGAAGGAAAAATTTAACATATCCACACACATAAATGACATCCCACAATTCACAACCAACAAAAATTGAATAAAAAGTATGTTGTCTTCTTCCACAATAATGCCTTCTTCTTCTTTTTTACTGCTTCCTTGGTGCTGGTGGTCCTTGTTGAAGTGTTCTTGTAACCACGCACATAAATGATATCCCACAATTCACAACCAACAACAATTGAACGAAAAATATGTTATCTTCTTCCATTAATCTACAGTAATTCATGCCTTCTTATTCTTTCTTGCTGCTTATTTGGTGCCGGTGGTCCCTGTTGAAGTGTTTCTTGCAACTATGCAAATAAATGACATCTCATGATTCACGACCAACAACAATTGAACAAAAAGTATGTTATCTTCTTCCACAAATCTACAGTAGTGACATTCACGCCTTCTTCTTCTTCTTTGCTACATTATGTGTTATCTTCTTCCATAAAAAGTATGTTATCTTCTTCCATAAATAATTTTAGGTGGTTTGTCTAAAATGTCCTCGTTTTAGAAAGAGAAAAATTGTGATCGAAACCCATTTAACAATTGTTTTTTTATGGATTTCGTGAGTGGAGACGGTATGTGAGAATAAATAGAATGGAATAATGGAGATGATATCTGCTAAAAAAATTAAATAGGGATGAAATCATTACAAACCTGAAAGAATTGAGATCATTATTACAATTAACCATTTTTTTAATCTTATTCTTATTCTTTTTTTTTTTTTTTGGTCTTTTCTTTTTCTTCTTTTGTATATCTCAATTGTTTCATGAATATCATTACTTAATTGAAGTATTATAATCTTGGAACATATCCAAATTAAGACATTGACAATTGAAGATTAAATCCAACCTGCTCAACCCCTGTGCAAGTTAGACAGTTGTGTAAAGTCTTTACATTATAGAAATTTTTATTCTAATTTATTTTATTGACAGAATTTTCGAGTCAAATTTTTAATAATTAATTAATGAATAAATTTATTTTTCATACATAAATTTTATCATTAAATAAAGTAATAAAGTAAAACATAAATATTATTGAAGACAAATTCCATAGATAACAAAACAACAACTAAAATAATAATTTAAGATTAATAATTGAATTTTTCATCAAAGATAATTTAAAAAGGTTATCTTGATAAATTTAACTTGCCAATAGAATTTTCGTTGTTAAATAGAGTAATAAAAATATGAAAAATTAAATATTACATTCACAAAAATCTTTCAACAGTTAAACAAAAATTAAAGAATCCGAATAGCTTTTTGTTAGTAATATAAACATAAATAGTTTAATAAATTTAATTTAGTGACAAATATTTTTCCAATAAATACAGTAATAAAAATATGAAAATTACATACTAACAAAGGATTCAGTTGGAAATAAAGTTGAAAAAAATAACTTATCAATTGGTAAGTTACGAAAATATAGAAAAAATAGAATTTTGTCGGTGATCCTGACAATTTTCCATTGGCTAAAGCACTATTTGCTAACAAGATCATTAACAGTAATTTCATCCAAATCTAGATATTGAATGCTGACGAGTGTCGACGATCATAGACATTAATTTATATCTATGATCATTTGCTTCATTAATTATTATTATTATTATTATTCTCGAGAGTGCTCCTTAATAGTTTTGCTTAATGTCCTGAAGTTACTAATCACTTCAGAGATTAAAAATAGGATGAAATATTTGAAAGAAAGTAAAGCATCAAAGTGTACATTCTTGTTTTCTTTACAACCAATAGTTCTTGTTCAAATGGTATCTAGATGACTTCAGTCAAGATAGCTTTTAAGTTGTGACCAAAAGGATAATGGGGCAAATTTCTTTTAAGTCATTCATAGGGTGATCCATCTCTCTCTCTCTCTCTCTCTCTCTCTCTCTCTCTCTCTCATAAGAATTTTAAAGACTGTCATTGTTCAACCGTATTATCGACTTAGGTGGTAGAGATTGGTATCTAGATGACTTCAGTCAAGATAGCTTTTAAGTTGTGACCAAAAGGATAATGGGGCAAATTTCTTTTAAGTCATTCATAGGGTGGTCCATCTCTCTCTCTCTCTCTCTCTCTCTCTCTCTCTCTCTCATAAGAATCTTAAAGACTGTCATTGTTCAACCGTATTATCGACTTAGGTGGTAGAGAGAAACATAATCAACCGTACTATCAACTTAAGCAAAGCTCTACTCTGTATACCCGCTGATAAAATAGGTACTCTTGATAAGGTTTTTAGTTGGATACCAAAAATTTTTATTATTCAAAGGCACCTTCATTTCTCCCTTTCCATACCCAAAAGTCCAAACAAAAACCAAGAAAAGGGATTACTACTTCTCAACACGATATTTGTTGAACATAGGTGACAAGGATCATGCTTTGTCCCTTTGAATATGGTTTCTTGAGGGAACATTGAGCAAAAATGTAGCATATCCAGAAAAAAGAAATGTGGGGTTTGAAATATTGAGAAATAAAAATAGATGGTACAAAACTAATATATCTATATCTAGGGGCGAAGCGAGGATATTTGAGTTGTGGGGCAAATAAAGTTCCGAGATTAAATGAGATAAAAAAATTATTTTCCAAGTCTTGACAATTGACACGTAATTTATCTACACTTTGAGTTTTCTCTTAATATGCAATTCTACATTAACGTTCTTGGTCATTTATGTTTGGTGTGACTTTGATTATTAATCCAAATTAATTAACATTAACTTTTGTCTATACATTGTTCAAGTTGAAGCTGCACAAGAAACATAAAATAAACACAAATGACAGCCATGTTTCATTCCAAAGCTCAAATATGGAATTAAAATTACCATTTACTAATAGTTTTGATAAATGATAACCAAATTTTTGTAGCCAATACCAATTTCAAAATTGACACACAATTTTTTATTAAAACACTTTTAATCTAAATCAAAATTAGCATAAAGGTTCCCACATCATTTATCAATAAATCAATATTAATATAGACAATTAAAAGTTATTTTATCTGAACTCTAAAGCTATCAAAATGTTAAGAAAAAGAACTAAAGAAGAGGGTGTTTATTACTCGTGGTTGCAAACATAGAATTGATGGTGGTCATTTGGGTGAATAAGAACATTTGGTTGAGGAAATGGGTGACAATGATGATAATCAGTAGAGACGATTGTGGGACTTAGGGGTGGTGGCCGCGAGGGGAAGGTGGTAAAGGATAGGTGGATTAATGGAGTTGGTTGGAGAAGATGAAAATTTTTTTCTTTTTCTAATTTCTTTATTATTATTATTTTTTTTTTCATCTTTCATTTTTGTTAGGGACTAAGGAGCAATACAGTGTTTCCCTTTTTGCATCTTT
Source organism: Forsythia viridissima (assembly GCA_030279155.1). NCBI lineage: Eukaryota > Viridiplantae > Streptophyta > Magnoliopsida > Lamiales > Oleaceae > Forsythia > Forsythia viridissima. The sequence goes on from CM059039.1 coordinate 50,782,154, forward strand.
TCTTTTTGTTAATCTAAAAGAGAATGCAATTTTGTCATTTTACTTGATATTAACGGTTAAAATGAACTGAAATGACGAACTCTTGAAGATAAAGGGTGCCAATAAAATTGATTAGGGACATGTCTCAAATTTTTTGAAAAATTAAAGATGAAATTTGCAACAAAAAAGAAAACCATTATAAGAATTATGCTATAATATCTCATGAATTTCAATCATAAACCATAGTAACAGTAAAATAATAAATTATAGTTCCCTTAGGCTGACATGTTTATGCCTTATGCCTTAGATCTTATCCTACCAATCTTTAGGTGCTCACATGCTTGCCTTGTACTCTATTATATATATATATATATATGCATGTTATCTCTTTGTAATCTGTGATCATCTTTGGATTTACATTTTTAATCATCTAAACAAACATCAAACTTGTGATAAGGCCGAATCTCCATGCTAAAGCTGTATCACTATTTAGTAAAATGTTCTAGAATTTACTGATTTTATATTAAATTTGATATGGATTCCGGAATTTAATGATATAATAATAAGTGAATGAACGGTTAATTTTGTTTTAATCAAGTCATTTATGTCTTAATTGGTCATGCTTAAAAACTTGTTTTTTAAAAATAGATAAAATAAAAGTCACAAAAAAACTTGAGTGAGACTCACAATTTATTTATTTTAAACTATAACAAAATAGGGTTGTGATTTCCTCTTTACAGTGGGTAAGAGTTATAAATTTCACTGGACACTTGTTCAATCATCACTGGACAAGTGTCTAATGAAATTTATAATTCCTCCCTACGATAAGATATCGAAGGAGATCACCACCCATAAAAATTAATAAATCCAAATATAGACTTGGTTGGTCTTTTTTAAAGGTTTTTTAATGGACATGAATGATGATATGGTATAAAGAAATATAAATAAAGGGTTAAAAAGTAAAAGTGTGATTCGTCACCCAGCTGTTTGCAAATGGTCACTCAATATTTTTTTTTTTTTTAATCATTAGTCACCTAACTCTATAAAAACTTAATATCTTAATCAGCATGCTAGTCTATATTACATAAAACTAACGAAATATGTATCGTCTTAAAAAAAGAAAGATAATTTGGCAACATTTAACTGTCAAAATCAACATTGGTAGATGGGGCCTTTGTATCAGGAAAAATAGTTCAATCGAAATGAATTTTAAGATTTAGAGAGTTTAATCGAGTTAAAATTTATCTTTTAATATTTCATTACTTCGGGGTTTGCCATGCTTTAATTTGCATCACATTCTATTATACACTTGTTTTATTTTATTAGTTTTAGGTAATAATTACTGATAGAATACAAAGTTTTTTTTATTAATAATAAACAAAAAAGGGTTAAGCAACTATTTACAAACTAACAAGCGACTAAATAACTTTATAATTCAATTTATTATTGTAATAAAATGAAGTTCAATCGCTATAACTTTGAGTGGGTCCCACATTAAAAAATTTAAACGACAAAGTACACTAGTTGTAGATAGAAGCTGAAAAATGGCAGTGACTAGTAGTTAATCAAACAAAATATGCACATGGGATCCTATTAATTATTTGAATTGTAAATGTATTTGTGTATTTATTCTATTAATAGTTTATATAAAAGAAATAAATAATTCCGGTTGATGATTCGACCTTTCTTTTTTCCCTATATATTTGATCTCAATCTGATATGAGCTCTCACAGCCTCATCCACTTCTCATACCATATACAAACAAAACCAAACACCAAAGAAGAAGAAATAATCTCGTCTCTTTTTCTTGTGTGATTAGTAATTGATTTTTGAGATAGGTCGACAAACGGTACTTTCACATTTTTTGAAAGGTAAGTAGAAGATCAAGACATGTCGGGTAAAATGTTGAGGGATACAATTAGAAATGGAATCATGGGGAAGCAAACAGAAGTGCAAGAAACTGCATCAATTAACACAACTATACTTGATAAATCTGCTGGAATGAAGTCCGTTGTTAATGCTGCTAAAGTGGCCAATATTGACAACAAGTTTAATCGAGCCGAGTCATCGTTCCGAACTGTAATGTATCTGAGTTGTTGGGGTCCTAATTAATTTTTTGAATAATTTAATATAAATCACATCTTTGACATGTTAATTTGATGTTAAGTTTTAAGTATTTTCTTTTTATAAAATCCAAGTAGAAGATTTTGAGTTCCTAGTTAGTTATACAAGGTTGGGAGATTTTTGGCACTGTCCCCTGCCTATACATTAATAACAAAAATCAGTATGAAGGGAGTTGAAGCAACACATATATTAACTTTTAGAAATACCAAGTTTCATTACAACTATAAAACTTTAAACCTATAATTATAAGAAATTTGTAGACAAACAAGCTAAAGAAGACCTCTAATTAGCAGCGCTAAGTTGAACTAAAATAAAGACAAGTGACTAAAATGAAATTTCGTTAAAAGAAGATGATCAGTTCTATTTTTGACCCATTAAATTTAGTTTGATGGCCTTGACTAAAATAAGTTTTGTATTATTTTGCAAGGATTACAAGTTCAACACATACTAGAAAAGAAATTGTAGATTCCAAAGAATTTGCAAGTAATAGTTTGTCCCATATAGTCGATTATGTTTTATAAGATAATTCTAGAAATCAATCTCATTTCAAATTTCTTACTTACTAAAGTAAGAAAATTTTCAGATTTCAAACGTATCAACACCTCAAGTAACCATGCAACATTTCCAAACAAGAAAACAGAAGAAAGATGAAAGTGGTGATAGTTTTGACGTTTTGTTCGATTCTAGTTTAAAATATACCTTGTATGGCATCACTGAAGTGCAATACCTTTGGGGATGTGAACTCAACAAATGCAGGGATGCATGCAAAAAAATAGATTGGGAGACCACTATACTATTGTGCATCCCTGGTTCAACTCAAACGTATGATTACTATTTTGCATGTATACCTCCAACAAAATAATGTTATATGTATTGCTCGACGTTTAATTATAAGAAATAATAGACTGAAATTTGAGGATTAAAACCATTTCTTGATTTGGTCTACAATATTTTGAATTCAAAACATAAAAATGGCTATGAATTCCCATTGATTCCTTTTGGTTTTGACATTCTTGGTGGCTGCATCCACTCTTTGGCCTCTCAACCGTCTTAGGTGGCCAGGAAGCCAAGGCTCTAGACCCCTGTTCTAAGATTTTAGACTTAAAAGACTCTAAGGTAGTAAAAGTAGGAAAGTATGCAATCGATCAATAAGAACAAATTACAACTTTGTTATTGCATCTAGTAAAAGAAAAATCGTAATAACAATATGTCAATTTTTTTGATCAGAGATGTCAATGGGTAAGGTTGGGCCGGGGTGGCATCTCCTCATTCTAGTCCTACTGGAGATTTTTCAAGGTGCAAAGAGCAGTAACGGAGCTAGACATTTTAAGTTGGTGTGTCCTAGACTGGGGGAGGAACCCTTTTCACGGGGTTCGGGAGTAGCGCCCCAGAATTTTTTTTTCTCGGTAGAATAGAGATTTAGGGTTGTTTGGGTCAATGAGTGAGTGGAATTTTGGAGAGGTGGAGAGAGAAACTTACAAATGAAAGTTACGGGAAGGACTGAGAGAGAGACTTCAATTACGAGAAGGGCTGAGAGAAAGACTTCAAGTGACCTCCAAATTGGGCCAGAAGTTGGGATTTTGGTTTTTGCAGGTTGGATACATTTAATTCTTGTTTTATACTTTAAAAAAAATAGAGATGGAATTTTTTTTTTTTTGGAAATCACGTGACCTCCAAGGCCCTCCAATGGCTCCTCTACTGCAAAGAAGGGATCGGGCTAGGTTAAGGATTAAAATATGTCTATTCCTTGTCTCATTTCCTCATTTATATATTCATTTATTTTTTTAAATATAATTTAAATTTATAAAAAAAATAATAATAATAAGACTCAGGACTTTTTTAATGCTAACAATGTGCCACATCACTTATGCAATAAGCCATGTCGGATGCACTATTAATTCTATTAATGGAAATGAATTATGTAATGTAACTAGAGGTGTCAATCCGGGTCAGGCGGGCCGGGTTGACTCGAATCCGATGAAACTTGATAACGGTCCGCATTAGAAAAAATTCGCGCCATGGCGGGTTACGGGCCAGGTCAACCCAGCTCATAAAAATTGAACACGAGCCCGGTCCACCCGTCGGCCCATTCGGGTCGAGCCCATGTGGGCCGCGATTCAACTCGATTCGGCCCGTATGAATAAAAAAAAAAAATTTCGAAATTACTAAAAAAAATTTGTTAACTATTGTAATTATAAAAAAAAATGTTTACATATATAGCAAAAAATGTGTTAAATTACTAAATAAAAATAAATAACAATGATAAAATCACATTTGTTAATTTTTTAATTCAATTTATATATTTTTTTATATATTTAAAGACTAAAACATCACGCATCTATCACATCTTTCACTTTAAACGGCTCTCTACCATTTATATAAAAAAAAATCCAAAATAGGCCAGCGGTTAAAGGCCGAATAGCCCAGGTAGTGAACAGCCTGCCCGGTTTGCGGGCCAGCCCGTGGTTCAGCCTCCTCGGCCCGTAAGGTTCACGGGTCGGCCCGCTGTTCCGAGTTGAGATAGGTAGGCCAATGTGGGTTCAGCCGGCTCGCCCGTCTTAACACCCCTAAATGTGACTCAAATAAAAGTGTAAGCATATGTTTGGAGGTGCTGAAATTATAATTTAAATGCTTATATTATAAGTTATTGGTGAATATGTGGATAAAAAATAGTTGTAAGTTGTGGGTTCCATGAAATGTGTAGATGAAAATTATGTTTGACCAGTTTGACCTGCTGAAATTATAATTTAAGCTTTGCCAAACATATGCTTAGTGTCCTTTGAAAAGACACGTTTGAAAATTTGAATTGTGTCTTTTCAAAAGACATTTTTGACATTTTATCTATAATTGTCTAAATTTTGGTCCAAGTTGTTGTCTTTGTAGCATTACTCCTTTTTATACTAAAGAGATCAACAATATGTATGAGTTTCTCGACTTCTCCATATTAAGCACAAATTTGGATATACTTAAATTATAATTTCAATTATTTAAACCGGTCACACATAATTTTTATCCACACATTTCATATAACCTTACAATCCACTTATTATCTACATATTTACCTTAAAAAATAATTTCATCACTAACAAACATGCACTAAGTTTAACGTCTATGTTGAAATAAAATAAAAATAATTTCATCACTAAGAAACATGCACTAAGTTTAACGTCTAGGTTGAAATAAAATAAAAATGAGTGACTAAAATGAAAGTTAGATGATCAATTGTACTTTTTATCTATTAAATTTAAGAATAATGTTATTCATAGTAACTCACTACATGTAATCATTTTATATGACATTACTCAATTGAATGAATTATTTACTCCAATTGAGTAATGTATTTATAGTCTGAATAACTTAATCAATTAAGCAATGGCACTTATAATAACTATCGATAGTGAGTGACTATAAATACTAAATAATATTAATGATCGTTTGATTTTGTTAAATTTTGATGAAATGTATGTTTGAAAAAAAATTGTATATTCTATACAAAATGTGTGACTAAAATTAATTTAAAACCACGTGGGCGAATAGAAAAATCCCAATTCATTAACTTTTCGACCCAATCAAATAGAAAACCCCGGTGTCAACATTAATTTCGACGGTACAAATGGATTTCATTTAACGAAACCAGCATGAACCTATTGCATTTGTGTGCCCACAATAATTGTTATGTGAATAAATGGAAAGGACAAATTAGTAATTGCAACCCTACAAAGCCGCACACAGGAAAACTGAAACCAACTACCACCTAACAAAAAGCCTCTAGTATTGTGTTCACCAGCTGCGTGTGTGTGTATCACTATCAGTCAGTGTTATCTCTCTCACTTTCTCTATATATATATATACACATACATATGATTCTCTCCACAAAAGGCGATCAACACAAGAAAAACATTTCTGAAAACCGAAAAATATATAATCAAGTTGAACAAGCAAATTCTTGAAAATGAGTTCAACAGGTAAAGCTTGGATTGTGGCAGCAAGTGTGGGAGCAGTGGAGGCATTGAAAGATCAGGGATTCTGCAGATGGAATTATACTCTGAGATTAATCCAACAGCACGCAAAGAACAATCTCAGATCATTCTCTCAGGCTAAGAAGATCTCTACCCAGACCCAGATTTCGAATAAATTCAAGAAAGATGAAAAAATGAAGCAATCAGAAGAATCACTGAGGAAAGTCATGTATTTGAGCTGTTGGGGTCCCAATTGATGCAATCAGTTGGGGGGTTTTTTGTAAATAAAGATATGATATTTTGTAGAAAGAAAATCAAGTTTCAATATACTTGTTCTGCTACAGAAGGAAATTACATTTTGTTCTCCAAATGAAAAGCTGTCCAATCCTTTTAACAATACTGTAGCAACACTAAAAGAAAATAACGTTATTAACTACCCTTATCAATAGAAGCATATTTGGGTACTTTACTTTTAAGCGGGAATTAAAAATGAAAAAAAAATAATAATAATGTGTCAATGAAACAAGCAAGTACAAGTTCATGAATTAAGTAGAGGTCTAATATTCTACATCATACATACAAAAGAGTTGAGTTGCCCACGAACTCGATTCTTTTTTTTTATCTACACGACTTAAAAAAAACAAGGACGAAATAGTCACTTTTGTGACGTTTGAGCCCTTTGGTTCACAATCCGCTCGGCTAGTAAATTAAATGTGAGACTCAGCTCTAAACTAGTCCAAGCCATTGATCTTGCGGCCCCATTTGCCACCTCTACGTTCGTCTTTCCATTCTAGGCAAATTTTAATTGATACCAATGAATGGCTAGTTTGAATCCCTCATTTGTTCATTTGAACTATTGATTACAATGTAAATGTTTATTTGAATACTATTAAATATATACTTAAATATTTAATTTCTCATAAATATTTGAACTTAATTATAAAAGAACACCATTTACAATTAAACAAACGTTTATAACTTTATTAAAATAAAAGGAAATCAAAGTGTATGCAATCCCAAATGTTAAGGTGAATCACTGTTACTGATTCAATAATTGGGCAGCGTTTGATAAAAGGATGTGTCAAACAAGTCTAATCGAAAAAGCACATAATTTATATCATTTAAATTGAAAACATTCATTTCACATAAAAAAAGACTTAAATATCCTTATTTAAGTTAACAGATCATCTATTAATGGACTATGTGTTAACAAACCATTAACATGTGGTATGTTAAAATCAAAATTAACAAGCTAAAAGTCTCTACAAATTATGAGTTTGTTAAGAAGAATTTACACATTTTTAATTGATTTTCCAATTAACTCACTTCAAATGAAATCATATTTATAGAAATTTAAAGTAAAAATCACAATTTATTTTCAGATGTATATATATTTTCATCATTTATACTATAAAAATCCACAATTTCTACTATAAATTAAAAAAAGAAGATAGAGACAGATGACTTTGTACCTTGAAATAAGATTTCTTATATAGATGAAATGAGTTAAATTCTAACATTGAAATGTGTTAGATTCTAACTTAGAAATCTTCCTTTTTTTCAATAGACAACAACAGGTGAATTTGAAATCATTTAAAATATAATAAGTGGGAAAAAAAGAAGAATTATATTTGATAATTGCTTTAAAAATTGGGTTAATTACACTAATGGTCTACATTCTTTCAGGTTTGTAACGATTTCATCCCCATTCTTTTTTTAGCAGATATCATCCTCATTCTTTCATTTATTATCACAAAGGGTCCCCAAATCATTATTTTTCACTATTCTGAAAATTCTATGACAATTTTACCCCTTGACTTAAATAAATTAAAATAATAGAAAAAAGAAAATACAATGAAAATATTACAATTATGCCCTTAATCTTTTCAAAAGTACAAATAAATCCTAAACTATTTTATTTTATACAGATATGTGTTCTTCTCCAACAAAAAAAAAAAAAGAATCTATCTTTTCTCCCCACCCCCACCCCCACCCCCACCCCCACCCCCACCCCCACCCCCACCCCATACTGTAAATCTTACCCACACCATATTAAAAGTAAGAAAAAAAAACTCATTAAACTCACCCACTTCATACTGTAAATCCTACCCGCACCATATTAAAAGTAAGACAAAAAAAAAAACTCATTAAACTCACCTCTTTTTCCATATCAAAAAACTTATGGAACCACCACGCGATCACCACCAGTAGCAATCGCACCACCACCAAGAAGACCCATCAAAATTCTCAGAACCACCAACAATCTGCGCCAAGTGCAACAGCCCCACTTGTTACCCCTTCCGCCGGACCTATCCGCCACCCCTTGTGAATTATTATTCCCAAATATTACCTTCCCATTCACAAAGCCCACGGCAGCCAGTAGCACCCTCAAAGCTCTCTCTCTCAAATATCTGCTGATCCAAAAGAAAAAAAATCGTACGGATATCAGAGAAATTGATAATTAAATCCATTAAATCTGCTAATATTTTTTCTGTAATTTCTGCTATGTTTCTTAGTTACAGTTCTTAACATTGCAAATAGTTTGACTTTTCAATTTTAGGCCATTTGGATTTTTATTTGAAAATAATACTAAGGTTTCGATTTGCAGTGCTTGTATTAATGTATTGTATTTTCTTTTTCATGGCTGTTTTTGGTAAAACTTTTGATTTCCAATAAGTTTTTGCTTTTTGGCAAAATGTATGAATTTTGAGATTTACGTCTCACTCGTTTGGAAGTTATTATGGGAAGGAAAATGTATTGCTTTCAATTGATTGCTTGAAATGGCTATAAGTATCATCATTTTCACAGTTAAGTTGATTGAGATTGAAAAATTAATTATTAATCAATAAGAAAAATCAGTTTTCGGTTGCGCAAGGGAGCCTGGCATGGTGGTGTATGTATATGTAGAGTAAGAGTGGGGGTGGGAAAAGATGATTTCTTTGAGTTGGGAAAGAACACTAATTTGAATAAAATAAAATTATTTAGAATTTATTTGTACTTTTGAAAATGTTAAGGACTCAATTGCAATGTTTTCATTGTATTTTTTCCTATTACTTTAATTTATTTAAGTTAATGGGTAAAATTATCATAGAATTGTCAGAATATTGAAAAATAGTGATTTAGGGACCCTCTGTGAGAATAAATAGAAGAATAAAGATGATATCTATTAAAAAAAAGGGAATGAAATTGTTACAAACATAAAAAAATAAAGATCATTAGTGTAATTAACCCTAAAAAATAAGTCTAACAACCATTTAAAAAAATTTGCTTGACACCACCATTTAGCACTATTACCACCAATAATTGTCCTATTCCAAATAAATGGGCCATTTCCATTGTGTAGATCAAACCAGCGTGCGCATCTTTATAATTGCCTTTTTGCCACCGCACACCAGAAAAGTGAAACCAGTGGAATATAGCCTCCAGTTTTTTACTTACTATCTTATCTGCGTATGTAATGTAATATATATAGTTCTCTTCACTCTCCACAAACAGGCAATCTACAGAATACAAAGTTTTCTCAAGTCCCTCTTAAAACCCAAAGACTTACAAGCAAAATTCAATTCTTGAAAAAAATGAGTTCAACGAGCAAAGCGTGGATAGTGGCAGCCAGTGTGGGAGCTGTGGAGGCATTGAAAGATCAAGGATTCTGCAGATGGAATTACACATTCAGATCAATCCAACAGCACTCTAAGAACAATCTCAGATCCTTTTCTCAGGCCAAGAAGATCTCTACACATACCCAGGTTTCGAATAAATTCAAGAAAGAAGAAAAAATGAAGCAATCAGAGGAATCACTCAGAAAAGTAATGTATTTGAGCTGTTGGGGTCCCAATTGATTCCATTATTTGTAGATATAGATGGATAAATTAGAAAGATATGATATTTTGTAGCATATGAGGCAAAATTGATAAAGTTTATTGAAATTAAAAAATGACTCGTGTTTGTTAACTACATATTTCATTGTTTTGAACGCAAATCCTGTCAAATAAGAAGTAATTATACATAAAAGAACATATACAAAACATACAAACGCGTTTACAATAAAAGCTTACTAATAAACTAATCCAAATTATGCTCTTAATTATATGTTTGGCTAACCTTTAATTTGTAACTATTTTTGGATAACTTCATTTTTTCTCTATTTTTAAGTATGAAAAAATAGTTTACTTATTTTCAAAGTAATTTCTTATTTTGAAGTTTGACCAATACAAAAATATTTACTTAACTTGGAAGTCCAAATGAATTGTAATTTATTTTTGGGCCAGTTGATTTCAGGTATTTAGATGCTTTGCCATCCAATAGCTCTACCCAGTTTCATTTCTATAGGGTAGTCTTAACTCTGGTTTACACGCCACTTCTTCAAGTTCTGGAGTTTCATTAATGAAACTGGCTGGAAAAACCTACACCTAGTACGGTAGTACCCTTACATAAAAATTGAGTAACAACAAAGCTTTTACCGGGCGTGCAATCATACAACTACTCGACGAGGTCCTTAATTTGCACATGCGAAGAAAGAAACAAGAACATGTTTTCAAGGATAAGAGTTCTTAATTTCACTTCAAGGGCTTCTCATTATCGAAGAGTTTGAATTGACTGAAGTGTATTTTCCTAAAGTGAGATCGTGCATAAGAATTTCTAGTATCAAATTAGCCTTACAAAATTAAATGATTTACAGCCTTGCGCATTGTAACCAAACAATAGAATTTATGAACAGAAGACAATGAGTGTGTGTAGCAGTGATCAACAAGGAGGCCGGCCATCTTGTGACACTCAGGGAAACAATGTCTTTTTCCATGTCATTTGCCTATAAATACTTATACCACAAACATTAAGCAAAGGCACCAAAGAACATATCCCAATTTCTCAACTTGGAAACAGCAGTATAATCTATTAGCATTATACTCATACGAGGATGGCAAGCAGAAAATCAATCATCTTTCTTTGTTTTTTTATTGCAATATTTGTACTCATAATTTCCTCGGCTGAGAGTAGATCGCTTAATGCTCGTAAGTCTAAACCTTGTAACACATTTGATATACCGAACCATACATTGTTAATTAATTTAATATTTTGATTTTGTGGTCTCAATGCAGCAAAGGTAATGGACAATGCAGTTTTGGTTTGTGAGCTGATCTATGGAGTACAAAGTGCTGATACATGCTTCAGCATCACTCAGACTTTCAACTTGACTTCAGATTTCTTCAGTTCCATTAATCCAAATCTTGTTTGTGACAAAATCTTTGTTGGTCAATGGATTTGTCTAGATGGTACCACAATTTAGGTTGATCGAGCTCTTCGTATAAATATGCTTGATAAATTTCAAAACCATAATTGCAAGAATAAGGAGAACATCACTACATATACTTTGTTATGCTTAGATCGTTGGCAGTTTTTTTCGCTTCTTGTAACTTTTGGTACAATAATTGTATGAACATTGCACCTTGTTGACGAGGAAATTTGAATAAATAAATGTCTTCTATTTGATTGTTGGTGATGCAAGGAATATCAATATAGGTTCAAATCTCATCCCATTTATATAGTTACACATTCTATAGTTTGCTTCCTCAATTTTTCCTACACTGAATTTTGATATGGTATTATAAAATTAAAGGAGCAGAGATCCAACTACAAGATTACAGAAAGTACTTATCATATATTGAAAAATATGTATGACAAAATTAATAATTAAAGCCCAAATTAATGTATTTCTTCCACTTGATTTTATTTCTATCTTATTCCAATTCACTCTATCTTTCTCGTTTAATTTTATTTTAACAACACACTAAAATGCTATATAATTATTTAAGGGATTCATCATGTGTAAAATCTTTTGCTATATCTGTAATCTCATTTTCTATGGATATTATAATTGACTTAATAAAAATTAGTAAAAATTGCAGCCGCGTCCCAAATCTTTACAAAAAGTGCAAAGGGTCTAAAATCTTCTAGTTTTGGCACCGACTTCTGGAATGTTTGCCAAAATATGTAGCATAAAGACCTTTGTATGGAATTCATCCAAAATACGTAGTTGACCAAATATGCAATCCTCGATCTTCAATTAACTATTTTTAAGAAGGGCAAAATAGTTTCTTCACATTAACTAAAATATTTTAAAACAATTAAAATAATGAAAACTAAAAAAAAATAAAAATTTTTAAAAAATGAAAAATGAAAAAAAAAAATCAAATGAAAGTTGAAAAGTCTTCATCTTCCCTCCACTTTGTTGAAAGATTTGAGCCCCAGGTTGCAATTGTCCATAAAAGTGTATTTAATCTCCACTTGTAAAGATTTTGATTTAACTTTTTGTAAGTGATTGAATTTTATGAACTTTATTACTTTTTATTGATTTTTATATATTTTAATAGACTTTCACATACTTTTATAAATTTCCTTTTGAAAAACTTTCTTAAACTTTCATATACTTTTATAGACTTTTATTTTGTCATTAAAAAATCTTGAATATAAAAATATAACATCTCACAGTTAAAAAAATTGTCTTAAGATAAAAGTCTAGCAATAATTTATTTAATTGCATTAATATTATTAAGTGAATAAAAAATGTTCAATTTTTATTTGTTGTAAATAAACTACATCAGCAATTAATAACATAAAGTATTACAATATATAGACTCAGAGTAATTGAAATAATTGAAGTCGTATAAAAACAAATTTACGAAGGAAAAAAAAAGGCACTTATTCTCATCAAGATAAATAGAAAAAATAAGAATAAAAAATACAACAATAAAAAATTAATTTTTAACCTAATTAAATTTATTAATAAATTACAAGCAACCATTATATATAAAAATTTAATTATAAATTTTTTTCTCTTTTAATGAAAAATAGAAAAACGATGAAAAGGAAAGAGGAAAAAAATGGTCATTGGAATATTGAAGAAAAATTACACTGAAAAAGAAACAAACTACAATCATTTTTTTCATTAAAAAAAATTGTTGGAAATTAATCATGTGTCTAGGGTTTGTAGAAGGAAAAATAAGAAATGAAGAAAAATGGTTAGGAGAATAACATTGAATAGAGAGAAAAATATTAATATTCTTTTTTTATGAAAGAATATTGATAATTAATTATAGTTATAAGGTTGGTAGAAAGAAAAAGAATGGTTAGGAGAGTATTGAAAAGGAAAAAAAAAAAATCATATTGAAGAAAGAAAGAAAGAAAAAATATAAATATTGACTTTAGAGTTCGTACAAGGAAATAGAAAAGAGAAATATTGCATAATGAAAAAAAATCACATGAAAGACTTTTTTAGTAGGTCTTTCAAAGTCTTGGAGATGAAAGTGAAAGAAATTGTGATATCTTTTTTTATACATTTGTGCTTTAAAATTAGTACATAGAAAAATTCTACAAAAAGTTTGTAAAGTTATTGATATTTTGAATACTCCTAAATTACGAAGAATTTTAAAAATTTTGAATTGAATAATGAATGATTTTTAGATGCGCTGCGTCTACGCTTTGCTTAGGCTATTGTCGTGCAATTAAGTAGTTGACTATATTTTTTAACCAAAATGCACGCGCCTATTCTGGCTCTTTTTTATTTTTGAATTTTTTCATATTTTTTAATATTTATAATAATATAAAAATAAGAAAAAAATTCAAGCCTCGCTCTCGCTTAGTTCTCATTCAAGTTCGAAAAGATTGAAACTCGGCCTTCACGCCTAATCATACTTCTTGTTTTTTAAAAACATTGGGCGAAGCGTAGGTGAAGCGTAAAAAGACGTTTTACTTTTTAAAAGTCTTTAAAAATTTATATTAAATATCCTAAGAGTATAGAGTTTAAAATGTTTGTATTAAATATACATTAACTTTGAACCTTTTAACTTTTCATCTTATCTCTTTTCCCAGTCAATGCTCTGGCCAGTTTTCAAATAATAATATGTTAGGTTATTTTTAATGAAAAAATTAGTCTAATTTACATATGAGGAAAAAAAAATTTAATTACTCCAACCTTTAAACTTTTAAATGAGATAATTCTACAAATATATTCTTGACTATAATTATTTATGTTGATCTCATGGCCAAAACTTGATTTTACTAAACAAGCGAGAAAAGCCATTTTTATCTTTTTAATTAAACACGCTATTTGCAATCAAAATAAAGCATTAACTAGAAAGTGCTTCAAAAGGCACCGGCTACCTTATTATTGAAAGGACTGCTGGTACTCAATTAGTATCACTGGCATGTCACTCGACTCCTCGGCTCACTTTGGTTGGAAAGATTTTTTACTTAGACACGTCGCAGCAACACAAAATGTGGGTTTCGTTCATTATAGGACTTGACCAAATATCCAGAAAAAATGACTTTGCAAGGGCAAATGATTTTTATGATCTATAGGCCTTTGATGAGTTTCACGAGCATAGTGAACAAAGCCAATATGGAACTGAAATCGTAGGATCCACAATGGAAGGAACTGCCTTTGTCAACAACCTTTTTGAAGTGGAGAGGTAGGGGTGGAGATTTGGACCATTTTAAAAATATTGGGCAGCTCGGCATTAGTTTAGACTCTAATTGGTTCAGGGCTAATCGCGCCAAACCAAATATGTCCAATTTTTTTTTTTTTTTTTTGTCAAATTTTTGTAGGGTCGTACAGGTCTAGAATCGTCGAGCTAGTCCATTTTACCACCTCTAGCCTCAATCGTAGTCATTAAAAGAGACTAACCTATCTAGTCCAAAATTAGGTCAACCTCAAATCGAGAGCCTACTTAGATTGTTAGAATCGATTTACATATACAAAAATCGAAACACACATTTAAACAACAATTCAACTCCAGTGGGTTGAGTTGAAACTTGAAATGAATTTTATCTACCCAAACTGTTTCCCCGGTCATGTTATTTCTAAAGTATTTTTCTCCAAAATGCATTGAGAATACTAGAACTCGACAATAATTATTTTAATATTTCAATGACATAAATTGTTAATGCAAACCGATATGCTATGTTATACTTTTTTCAATTTTTATTTATAAATATCCATTTGATGCTAAATATTAATAAATCAAGGAGACCTTATCCCAAATCTTAAGTGGGGATCATAGTAAATCATGTTTATCAATTTAATATTGTCCATTTCAACACTAAATCTTAAGGGGAATCATGGCAAATCACCTTTATCAATTTAATAAAAACTGTCCATTCCAAATAAAATTATTAAATTACGTCCACTATCAAACAATAATTTCTTAATCGCTTTTAAGATAATTACATATATTTTTTTCATTTGAGCTGAATTTTTAATTTTACTTTTTAATCTATATGTATTTTATTTTATTTTGAGTTGAATTTTTAATTAACTTGTTAAAGTTAATCGTAGAAATAGATTTGTTTTTAATTCTTTATAAGATTTATAATTGTAATTTATGCAAATATTCATTGCGACTATATAAAAATCCTGACATTAATTTATCATTAACTAATATATATATATATATAAATCAAATAAATATTTGTTATAAAATTAGTTAACTTGTGAATATAGATTGGGCAAATCCAAATATGAGAGAAGAAGATAAAACGAAATGAAACATCATTTTTTTCTTTTTCGGATTTTATAACGTTTGATTTTCAGGGCTCAAGTATAATACATCGTAATTAAATGGACTCTCGCGCACTTTGTAAAATTTACATTTGAGTTCTCCATGTTTTCAAGGTTACTCTGTTATAGTCCAACCCTAGTCAATTCAGTCCCGATTCTTAATCATTGCTACGAGTTAAATCGGAATCCCCTCCTAGTCAGTGGGAGCTCCGATTCAACCCGGTACGTCCTACCACTCACTGAGTCAACTCTTTCAAATCAAAGGGTAATCCTTTGATATCCTCAGAGCCTCAGCTTTGACCCCAGCAGTTCAAGTACATGACTTGCCGGAGAGAGTCGTCGGTATGTTTTCTCTTGTCCTCCCCACCACTGCTCCCCAGAAATCCTCCAATCTCCGAGTTGAAGGCGCCGGAAAACGGCCTTAGATCCGCTAGATCGGCGCCATGGGAGGAGGAGGAGGAGCTAGAAGATAAGCGCCTTTTGCCGTGGTGGAGGGATTTAAGGCCCGACTTCCACTTTTGGCTTTGATCGGTGTGGCTGTTAACCACAGCTACACTGGCTGCAGCCATCCAAACTCTGTTCAAATAGCTCATATTTTCAGTGTGTAGAACTTCGAAGAAATACCCTTATTAATCAAAATGTGTTCTGCAAAAGGGCAGGGGAGGGGTGTGTATTTATAGAAGGATTTGGAGTTCTTTTTGATTGAGTAAATAGCACTGTAAGTCCTGAACCTTCAATTACTAGCACATTGGGTCCTTAACCTTTAAAAAACACTCGAAAAAAGTCATTCTGTTAAAAAATTCGTTAGTTGGACCGTTAAATGGTCAATTTTTTTTTTTAAAATAATAAGATTACCCTTTTTCAAATTAAAATAAGAAACAAAGAAAAAACAAATAAATGAATAATTGCAATCAATATCCTCTCCCATTTCTTCTTCTCCAATCAACCCTCAATCAACAAAATACAAAATTACAATCCATTTAACCACTTATTCTCGCCAAATACCACCCATGATGTTGCTTGCAATTCTGTTTCTCTCATGCGGGTAACAATTTTCTGTACCATTTAATTTTTCCTCAATCGTTGTTCAGTATTTACAGATTGAGCCAAGATTGTATATATATTTTTCTTTTACTTGACAAGTGTTATGGGTTCACAACAAAAACGTGTAAAAATACGATCTTTTAATTCTCTTGTTTTATTTGATCTTTATAAATGGGGCTAAATATAATTATGCATGCTTAATTTTCTTTACGTTTTTCTTTTCTCTGTGTGTCTGATGGTGGGTTTAGTTTTTTTCACTAAATAAAATTCTGGTTATTTTTTTTTTTTTTTTTTTCACGAATACAACTCCAAGGACCCAATTTCGTGTCACCAAATGAGCATTATCGTTATTTTTAGATTATTTAGTTAGTGTGTAATTAATCACCTGGTTACCTTTATATGACAGGCGGAATATGAAATGTTTCCTCAAGATTAGTTAGCTTTGATTCACAGTCTTTATGAAAATCCTAAAAAGTTGGGATAATAATTCTTAAGTGAAGGTTATATCATGATGTTGCTTGCAATTCTGTTTCTCTCATGTTGGGCGGTGGTTTTTCGGTGGATGGTGGTTGGCGGTGGTAATTTTAGAGAAGAATAAGTAGTTGGACGTATTGTAATTTTGTATATTATTGGTTAGGGTTGATTGGTGAATAAAAAATGGGGGAAGGAGTCGATTGGAGAAGAAGAAGTAGGGGATGAGGTTGATCGCAATTATTTTTTATTTTTATTTTTTTCTTTGTTTCTTATTTTAATTTGAAAAAGGATAATCTTGTTATTTTAACAAAAATTTGACGCTTTAACGATCAAATTAATTGTTTTTTTAACAGAAGGACTTTGTTCGGGTGTTTTTTAAAGATTAAAGACCCAGAATGCTAGTAATTGAAGATTAGAAACCCTATCGTCACAAAGTTCAAAAGTTCAGGACTCTCGGTACTATTTATCTTTTTTTATTTATTGAGCTAGGAAAATATAGTTTATCTTCAATTTCTCATGAGAAACTATAAAAACCATTAAGTTATAGAAATGAAAAGAAAAACAAAATTAGCTGCGAGATTTATTTAGTGTGAACTATGTCTATGTCATAAATTTGAGGAAATCAATGCAAGATTAGTAGTACGTGAAAAATGAAATATGTTTGGTGAAATTATAAGATTCATTTACGAAAATAACATATTCTCTATATAAATTATGTTGATCAATCTCAATTTACAAATTTTGAAATATCATAAAAAATTTATAAAATCTAGTATGATATCAAAGTGTGTTGATGATAGTTGTTTTTCTCCTCCTCCGAGCACGGCGGCAACAGTGGTGGAGATCTGCAAAAGGTGGCGGGGCTTTTTTCCCCCGTGGTCACTCCGGTGTGATAATCAGTATGTGATTAGAATACTTGTGCTAAATAGCAGTATAGAATGTATTAGAGTTGTGTGTTGTCCTTTTACCTGGGGGGTTCGTCTCCTATTTATAGGAATGACCTGCTGATGTAACCTTCAACGGTTATTAATTGTGGGTGCTTTTTCATCTTCCCTCTTTATGAGGAATTAATTAGGGACGTTTCACCTCTCTCAACCGCTGGTGTTTCACATTCCCAACGGACGATGGTAGCTTCCGTTTTATAGATCACCTGTCTAATTGGTTAGATGGCAGACAGGTTATGGTTGTCTGCTTGCTGGAGGCGGGCATATGAGAATAGCCAGGCGGGCAGACCGATAAGGCGGGCGGACTGACAAGGCGGGCAGGTGCTTCAGGCAGGCGTTCCAAGGGGAGCAGCAGTCATTTAGCAAAGTGTGTTTATATTTATCATCATAAGCCCCTCTACTTCCCATAGACTACTTTTCATAAACTGTTGTCAATGGGAAGTAGAAATATTATACTGCACCTGCTATTTTCTAACTTTTTCAGATAGAAGCTAATCGCTTTAATTTTTAAACATAGGCTCATCGCTTTGTTTTTTGGACAGGGGCTCATCGTCCTGTTTTTCTCACATACTCATGGCCTTAATTTTTAAACATAGGTTCATCGCCTTGTTTTTTGGGCAGAGGCTCATCGCCCTAATTTTTAAACATAGGCTTATCGCCTTGATTTTTAAACATAGGCTCATTGCCTTGATTTTTAAACATTGGCTCATCGCCAACATGTTTGGATAGGGGCTCATCGCCTTGATTTTTGGACAGAGGCTCATCGCCCTAATTTTTAAACATAGGCTTATCGCCTTGATTTTTAAACATAGGCTCATCGCCTTAATTTTTAAATATAGGCTCATCGCCTTGATTTTTAAACATAGGCTCATCGCCTTGTTTTCTGGACAGGGGCTCATCGCCCTAATTTTTAAACATATGCTCATCGCCAACATGTTTGGATAGGGGCTCATCGCCTTGATTTTTGGACAGAGGCTCATCGCCCTAATTTTTAAACATAGGCTTATCGCCTTGATTTTTAAACATAGGCTCATCGCCTTATTTTTTGGACAGAGGCTCATCGCCCTAATTTTTAAACATAGGCTTATCGCCTTGATTTTTAAACATAGGCTCATCGCCTTGTTTTCTGGACAGGGACTCATCGCCCTAATTTTTAAACATAGGCTCATCGCCTTGATTTTTAAACATTGGCTCATCGCCAACATTTTTGGATAGAAGCTCATTTGCCTTATTTCTCAGACAGTAGCAGCTGTAATTGTTTTTGGGCATCTGGCTTTGTTTTTCAGACAGCAGTAGCTGTCATTATTTTTAGGCAGATGGCCTAGTTTTTCAGACATTGGCAGCTGGTCTTGTTTTTGGGCAGCTGGCTTTGTTTTTTAGACAGTGGCAGCTGGTCTTGTTTTTGGGCAGCTGGCTTTGTTTTTCAAACACTGGCAGGTGATCTTGTTTTTGGACAGCTCTGGTCTATTTTTTGGGCAACTGGCTTTGTTTTTCAAACACTGGCAGGTGATCTTGTTTTTGGGCAGCTCACCTTATAAGCCCCTCTACTTTTCATAAACTATCGTTAATGAAAAGTAGAAGTAACCAGATGCACTTGCTTTTCTCAAATTTTTTTTTTTTTTTTTTTTTTTTTTTTTTGGTTTGGCGAGGTCACCTAGCCTGGAGAGAGGTCGCCTTGAATTTTTTTTTTTTTTTTTTAGCTCGGCTTTCTGGATGAGCTTGCCTGGTTGACTTGCCTCGGCTTGGGCGATGTTGCCTCGTATTGGGTGAGCTTGCCTCTGTTATTTTGAGATTTGGGCTCGTCCTGAATCTTCCTTTTGTTAGACTCATGGTGTTTCCATTGTTGGAATGTTAAAAGTTTTGGGAGGAGCCCCTCGCGGTGAGGGCCCTATCAGTAGATAGCTAGGACTTTGGGGCAGAGCCCCTGGTAATGAAGATCCTACCGGCAGAGGGTTAGGACCCTGTGGTAGCTGAGAAACCGCAGCGTTCCGATCTAGGAGTAGAGCCGTTAAGGCCGCCACCTGAACTTGCAGTGTCACGAGTTGAGTGGCAGAGGCAAATTCTTGTGGTGGGTGATTAGTGGCGGCATTGGACTCGGTGCCTACATCCCCGACAGGGGCTGGTAGAGCGGTTACATTCCTAGCTCTTTTGGTTCGAGCCATAACTTCTTGTGCGGTTTCCCACAGACGGCGCCAATTGATGATAGTTGTTTTTCTCCTCCTCCGAGCACGGCGGCGACAGTGGTGGAGATCTGCAAAAGGTGGCGGGGCTTTTTTCCCCCGTGGCCACTCCGGTGTGATAATCAGTATGTGATTAGAATACTTGTGCTAAATAGCATTATAGAATGTATTAGAGTTGTGTGTTGTCCTTTTACCTGGGGGGTTCGTCTCCTATTTATAGGAATGACCTGCTGATGTAACCTTCAACGGTTATTAATTGTGGGTGCCTTTTCATCTTCCCTCTTTATGAGGAATTAATTAGGGACGTTTCACCTCTCTCAACCGCTGGTGTTTCACATTCCCAACGGACGATGGTAGCTTTCGTTTTATAGATCACCTGTCTAATTGGTTAGATGGCAGACAGGTTATGGTTGTCTGCTTACTGGAGGCGGGCATATGAGAATAGCCAGGCGGGCAGACCGATAAGATGGGCGGACTGACAAGGCGGGCAGGTGCTTCAGGCAGGCGTCCCAAGGGGAGCAGCAGTCATTTAGCAAAGTGTGTTTATATTTATCATCATGTGTTAAGGAGAAACTCCATTTTTGCCTTGTTGTTGACATTTATTGTTGTTTTTTTGAAGTCTTTTTTTAGTTCTATTAATAATATTTTGAGTTAATAACATTTCAAGTTTTTTATTGCAATATGACATCACAATGTTATTGACTATTTGTTATATATATATGGAGACCATTCATGTCAATGTATTTGAAAAATAATTAATACTTTTAATTTTAGTTAATCTAATGGTCTATTAAAATTTTTGTTGAGATGTGTTTGGATGTAAATATAAAGATTTTAAAAGTTTTAATGGATATAGACTGTTAGATTAAATTAAATTAAAGACTGTGATTATTTGTCAAATTTATTAGTAGGAAAAATGATCTCTTGTATATAAAACAATAGAAAAATGATTGTTTGTTGGAGTTTCAGCTGATAAAATATAGTTTTTATCAACTCCTTGTGTAAGATTCACTACTTATTATTACTTATTATTTATAGATATTATAGGACTAACAACTTATAAATATTTAAAATATGTGTTTCTCATAAAATATGTAATTGAAAATAAATTTTTAAAAAAAAAAAGGGGGCCAAATATGCTCTATAATTTGAATCATATTTTGTTATAATAAATAATTTTAATCAAAATAAAGGTTTCCTCAAAACAATTTAAATTGGAATCATTTATGTGAGAAGTATTTTTATTGCACGCTACATATCGCGAGATATTGAAATATCTCGTTCATGTGCAGTGTACAGGAAGAGGGGGCAGGTGGCAACCTTATCCTAAACAAACAGTTAATGACTCATACATGCAACCAATAGATAGCACACACTTACCAGTGGGCCCTCCACTCTTTGATTTTTATCTCTATTTTGTACTATACCAATTGATTCTGTTCTTTTGTGGTCTAAAAGGACAAGCGAGGCACGTGGGTGTGGCCATGGGCTTAGCCACTGCCTCCTTCTTTTTGGCACCCCAAACCTGGTGAGGCCCTGTGGGTGGTTTCACGTGATAGTGTGGATTTTGATAAGATACATTCATCCTGAGCCGTTGGATTATTATGACTGTGTATTTGATTTTATATTTTATTTGTTACGTCTATTATTATGTGCACATGAGGCAATTTCAAAGTTCAAACCTTAGATTACATAGCAGGGCAAAAATTGAGGTTTGGTAACAAGCTCTTTTAATCGAAATAAGTTAAAATTATTAACTGTACATCAATTAAAAGGTTTTATTTAAAACAATTTCTAATGTCGAGAGTTTTTACGTATCAATATTTACTCACAACTTATAATATAAACACTTAAAAAATAATTTCATTGCTATCAAACATATGCTAAGTAGTTAACATAGTGTTTGTTTTGATTTCATAATATAAAAACATACTAAATTAAATAATAAGATGAATAAAAAGTTAATAAATTAATTACACTAAATAGCATATTTTATTAATAACAAAAGAAAAATAATACTAAGAAGAAAACTATATTTGAATTAATTAAAATAAAATGAAAAATTATCCACGGAGTTATTACACTTTATTTATTTAACATATAAAGGGCTTGTTCGGTAGAGAATTTTTTGGAGAAAAAATGAGTTTTTTTTTTTGTTACTTTTGACTTTTTGACTCTTTTTAGTATAAAAAGAGTTGAAAAGTCAAAAATTGTAGGCAAAAAAATAAATTTTTTAGAAAAAAAAAAAACTCAACCGAACATGCTCAAAATGATCCACGTAGTACCATAGTTTGATAAATAATCCTTTCCAATAGTTAATAATTACTAACCTATATAGGATGTGATGTTTCAACTATTGCAACCTAAAAAGTCCATTTTTCAACCAAAACATAGATGGGAAATATTATTAATTTACTTAAAAAATAATTGTATTAGTAGATATTGAAGAAAACACGACAAAAATACGTCTTATCCTTGGACAAAAATATCATATTCAAAGAAATAAAAGAACTCATAATGGAATATGTCTAATAATTTTTTAGACGACTTTAGTCGTTGTTCTTAACAAGGAGTAAAGGAATAGATATAATAAAAGTGGACCACTTTATCCAGTGTGTTGATATATATATGTTTTTTATAATTTAATCTATCAAAAATAAAAAAAAGATATAAATGCTTTTTTTTTTGGAGGGGCTCAAATACTTTGATTTATATAATTTCGCTTAACAAGTTTTGATTTGCCCCCATCCATAGGGTCATCAATAATGGAGATTATTAGATTGATTGTCAACTTGACTATAGGCACCTTAGAAGTTCGTAACATTCAAGTTTTTCAATTCATGTTATTATATAGTTTTTGACTTGAGATGATCATGTGATTTCACGATACTTTTATTGATTATTTTATTTTCATAATTTTTTCAATTAAATTCATTCGACGCTATTTTTTTTGTGAATTTTTGTGAGAGATTTGTGTTGACCTCCAAAAATGGTTGTCAACAGAATCCTCAGGCCTCCTCTTCCTACGTGTCTTTCTTTTCTTACTTGGACCGCCACGTGGTTTATTCAACCACGTAGATATGTCTAGGCCCGAGTGGATAGATAATTAAGGAAAAGGAGCAACACGTTATGAGAGAGGGAGCGGCTTGAGGGCCTCTAACTTACACACTCTCAGGTAGCTAAGGCCCTTAAGAGTTGTTAGGATAGAGGACTTAATATATGTGTCGTAAGTAATATTTTCAACATCCTTATCCTGTGAAATGAGTTTGGTATTTATAAGCCAACTTTGTGAAAACGATCCCCCTCGATGTGCGACACGTGGCTCCATCTGAGGGGTTCTTAAGTCACATCTTTGACGTCACGTCATTCGCATTAATGGGAAAGTCACTTTCAGCCGCAAACTAAAAGGCTATGATCGTGACAAGCCGTAATGGCAGGCCGTCCCATCAATCTTCTCAAGATTGAGTTGCCAGTTTGGCAGAGAAGCTTTCTCAACACGCAACTAGGGTCGGCTAACCGATCTGCTCGGCACCTGGAGATTCCAGAATCTGTTTCCCTCGCCCCCAGGCGCCTCGGAGCAAGGTTAGGGTCGGACCAAAATCCCTAGACGCCTCAGAGCAAGGTTAGGGTCGGACCAAAACCTCTAGACGCCTCGGCTAATGCTTGTCTGGCACTGTGGACTGCCAGATGGGATTGGTGCGTAACAATAGTCCCCCAAGTTCAGAATCTGTCATTTATGTGGGATGCTGGACTTGGATGTTCGTTCGTTGAAGTTTGAGGTAGGGATTTAAGTCCCACAAGGCCCGGGACGCTCATTTATGTGGGTGGCGGGCCTTGCAACTGTTGGTGGTTGTGGTTTGGCGTGCTATAGGGTATGGGCCGAGTCCCAAGTTTGGGAGAGGCGAATAGGCCGAGTCCCCAAAATTGGGAGAGGCGGAGAGGCCGAGTCCCCAAACTTGGGAGAGGCGGAGAGGCCGAGTCCCAAGTTTGGGAGAGGCGAATAGGCCGAGTCCCCAAACTTGGGAGAGGCGGAGAGGCCGAGTCCCAAGTTTGGGAGAGGCGAATAGGTCGAGTCCCCAAAATTGGGAGGGGAGAAGGGGCCGAGTCCCAAGTGTGGGAGAGGCGAATAGGCCGAGTTCCAAATCTTGGGAGAGGCAAATTGGCCGAGTCCCCAAAATTGGGAGGCCGAGTCCCAAGTTTGGGAGAGGCGGATAGGCCGAGTCCCCAAACTTGGGAGAGGCGAAGGGGCCGAGTCTCCAAAATTGGGAGGGGCGAATAGGCCGAGTCCCCAAATCTTGGGAGAGGCAAAGGGCCGAGTCCCAAGTTTGGGAGAGGCGGAGATGCCGAGTCCCAAACCGGGAGAGGCGGGAACGTCGAGTCCCAGGATGGGGAGGCGAAGGGGCATGCTGCCAGGCAATTAATGGCTCAATCTACGGGTCATGGATTGATTGGGTAGCCTGACGCACGTCCTTTTTGGGTATGGTGAAAAGACGGCCGCAGGTAATGATGGTGTTGAATTATGGGGGCTTTGGTGGTACCGAGAAATGACGCGCGCGTGGTGAGTACGCCCGCATCGTAGGCGTTCATTCAAATGGTTGATTGCGCCTTTTCGGATTCAAGAGCAGAGATGGCCTGATGACATCGGACGGTGCGGATGGTTCTCTGGTTGATCCAACGGTGTGAAATCATCCATATTTGCCTATAAGTAAGTGGGAGGGGTTATGATTTTTCATTTCACTGTTTGAGAGAATTGCTCCTGCATTGTAGATTTCAGGCGAGAGAGTTGCAGTGTGTTTGTAGACTTCAGGTGATTGTCGCCGGTGTTTGTTCCCATCTCCGTTTCCGGCGAAGATTTAGGTTTAGGTAAACCCTTCACCTAGAGTCCCTTTATTTACTCTATTTCTTTTAATTTTAACAATGTCTGCGAACTTCGGAGAAAACGAGGCTTCTGGTCGTGTTGATTATCAGGGGTCCCGACCCGTTTCACCTGAAATGGCCGAGGTACTACCTCTGAGGGACGTGTGTGGATCGACAAGCGAGGTGATGAACGTATCCTCGCTGTCTAGGGTAGTGGAGGGAACAGACCCGTTCATGGCCGACCCAATTAGGTGGACCGCGATGGATGTCCCTTCGATCATGGTGGAGGGGGACCTGGTGTCGTTGAGGGAGCAGTACCGGGTACCTGGAGACATTGAACTTATACTCCCGGAGGCAAACGAGTGGGCCTGTGTTCTGAGGAGGGGTTGCACTGCCTTGCACCTTAATGCTTTCGTGGGAGGCCTACGACTACCCCTGCATCCTTTCTTCCGACGGATACTGCGGGCTTATGGGCTGGCTCCGACTCAGGTGGCTCCGAACGGATGGAGTCAGATGGCGGGGAGCATGTACCTGTGGTTCAGGCATTCCTTAGGGTTGGAGATGCCTCTCCACGTGTTCCAAACCCTATACCAGCCACGAAAATTACCGAGGAAGAAAGACAAAGAGGAGGAGGTCGGTTGGTACTACTTCTGCCCATGGGGAGCACATAAGCCCCTTGTGACGGACTGCCCCTCCTCCATAAAACAGTGGAAAGAGTCCTGGTTCTGGGTGTCGGGTAATTGGCAGAAGGTAACAGACGACCCAGAGCCGGATTTGGACGTGTCCAGTTTTTACGGAATAGCTAGTGAGTGGGGGATGCGCACGTGCTTTTTTTCGAAGCGGTTGGAGATAGATTCTAATTTGTTTTTGGTTTACTTTTCAGGATTGCTGCCCCGTTGTGAGTTGTCCGAGGACTTGGTGGACGTGCTTCAATCCATTTACCAGTCGCCTCCGTCAAATAGGAGATACAGTTTTCTTTTAAACCGGCAACGGTGTCTGAGTGAATTGGGTTTAATGGCCTCGAAAGGTAATGTTCTGATACTCTTGTTCGATTCGGGTTTCGTCCAGTATTTTGGTTACATTCAGATCTCTTTGTTGTTGCAGCTGAAATAGCACAAGGCAAGCGCCCGAGGCCAACCTTGGCTCGCTTGTCGAAGCAAAAACCAAGGGCTCTGGTTGCCGGGTCCAAGGAGGAGTCCAGGCAGAAGAAGGTCATTGAGGACCTGAGCCGGGAGGGGAACAAGGGAGACACCGAGGCCTCGAGGCCGATGGAGGCCGAAGACGGGGGTGTCCCGGAGCGTGAGGAGCCCTTATCGAGGAAAAGGAAGCTCACAGCCGCCTCGGCCGAACCCTCACAGACAAAGGAGAAGGCTGTGGAGGTAGTCGAGGACGCAGCCTGCACCGTTCCTCCGGGTCAGCGTACGCTGGCGGTGAACACCGCGGGAGAGGTGGTCCTGGAGGGGCCACCGAAGTCCCAGGATGCGGGAGGAAATGAGGGAGGGCCGTACGACTCCAGGAAGAAGCTGAGGGAGCTGATTGGCAGCTCCGGGTCGAAGATCCCTGAAGATTCGCTTTGGGACTTACCCTTTTTTTCCTCTCTGGGGGCCCAGGCCGTCAAGAAGTACTTCACACCCAAGTGGGAGGAGTTCACCTCGCACGGGAACCTGGAGGACGTCTTGGAGGCTAGCCTGGCGTCGGCTATCAGGGCCTCCGCTATGCAAATGAAGGTGCTCGGCGAGTTTCGGACGCGGATGAAGGAGCAGAAGAAACTTAGTGCCGAGGCCTTAAAGAACGATAAGGAGCACCAGCGGGCCCTGGAGGGCCTGCAGACCGCGTTGGACAGCGCCCGTGTGGCCTATGAGCAACTGGAGGCTGATTTGAAGGAGTCTGACTCCAATGTTCTGCAGCTGACGAGGCAGCTGGACAATGCCAACGCGGCTCAAATGGTGGCAGCCGAGGCCCTGGAGGCGGCAAACAAGGAGAAGAGGAGGCTCCAGGATGAGGCCCGGTCCAGCGAGGAGGAGCGACAGAATCTGAAGGGGAATGTGGCCTCCCTGGAGTCAGAGGTGGCTCGGCTGGTGGTCGAGAAGAAGGAGCTGGAGGCGAGGCTAGGGAGGGCGGAGGCGGATTTCGTGGCCAACTTTCACAATACTGAAGCCTATACAAACTTCTCGGATTATTTTGCTAAGGTTGGGCTTCAGGAAGTCTTATCAGTGCTCCGAAATGACTACCCTAGCCTCAACCTCGAGGCATTAGAAGCTAGGTTCCCTCCACCTGACGTAGAGGGTGAGGAGGATAATGAGGAGGATAGTTAGGTTTCATTTGTACAAGTTTCTTTTGTAATTCCTTGTTTATGAAATGAAGCATTACTTTCCTTATGGGCCTCGTTTTTAATTTTTGTCTTATTGTTATTTGATCTTGTATGAAAAACACTTTGCTTTGAGTTTGCTTTCCGACGTTGTGAATTCGGGTAATCGTACAAATAAGATTAAAAGTGACTAATCGCATCGTAACAGCCAAACATAATTACGCGTCGTAATAGCCAAACATAATTACGCGTCATAATAGCCAAACATGATTAAACTAACTACTCGGCCTTACGACGACCCATTTAACTACTGGTAATACCGTCGTAAGTGCTCGGCATTCCAGGGATGAAGTTGCAATTTGGCGTCCATGTCCTCGATGCGATATGTCCCGGGGCGTGTCTCACTAACGACCCTGTAGGGTCCTTCCCAGTTTGGTCCGAGCGTTCCGACACCGTGTTCTTTGGAGGACAGGAACACTCTCCTCAGGACGAGGTCACCTACGCGAAAAGTCCTCTTCTTTACTTTCTTGTTGAAGTATCTGGACATTTTCTTTTGATAAGACGCTAATTTCACCTGGGAGTCGTCTCTTTTTTCACTTAGGAGGTCCAACCCTGTCCTCATCAAATCGTTGTTAACCTGGTCACTGAATAATAACCGACGGGGCGAGGGAATACCAATTTCAACTGGGCTCACAGCCTCGGCACCATATGCCATGGAGAACGGGGTCTCCCCGATCGGAGTTTTCATGGTGGTTCGGATAGCCCACAGGACTTGAGGAAGCTCATCGACCCAGGCCCCTTTTGATCCCTCAAGCTTCCGTTCAAGTGTGTATTTGATGGTCTTGTTGACCGCCTCGACCTGACCATTGGCCTGGGAATGATGAGGGCTAGAGAAGTGCTTGGCGATTCCCAGCTCCTCGCATAGGTTCCTGACCTTTTTGTTGTCGAATTGTTTTCCATTATCCGATACCAGGGAGTGTGGAATTCCGAACCTGCATATGATATTCTTCCATATGAATCTGGAGGTATTAGCCTCGGTTATCTTCGTCATTGGCTCAGCTTCTACCCATTTCGTGAAGTAGTCGATGGCGACTAAGGCGTGGCAGGCATTTCCTCTCCCCCTCGGCATGGGCCCTATGAAATCTATCCCCCACTTGGCGAAGGGCCATGGGCTGGATACTGTGGTAAGTTCTTGGTGGGGCTGACGAGGAATGGTGGCGAAGTGCTGACACTTGTCACATTTCCTTACATGATTCAAGGAATCTTTCTTTAATGAAGGCCAGAAGTATCCTTGTTTGAGGATTTTTTGTGCCAAAGCTAGGCCTCCGGTGTGATTGCCGCAGACTCCCTCGTGGACTTCCCGAAGGATGTAATCCGCTTCGTTCATTCCGACACACCTGAGGAGTGGTAGGGAGTAGCCCCGTTTGTACAGCACGTCGTCTGATAAGACGAAGTGGGCTGCCCTCCTCCTCAGAGTTCTTGCCTCTTCTTTGTTAGTGGGGAGCGTTTGGTCTTTCAAGAAGGCGAGGATGGAATCCATCCACGTGGTGGTCTCCTCGACCCACATTATTTCCGAGACCGCCTCTATGGAGGGTCGGTTGAGGTGTTCGATGGGAACCATTTTGAGAAGCTCGGAGTCCTTGCTACTTGCGAGTTTTGAGAAAGCATCTGCGTTGGCGTTATTAGCCCTCGGCACCTGAACCAGTTCGAACTTCTCGAAGCTAGGGATGAGATTTCTTACCAGTTTTAGGTAGGAGGCCATATTTTTCTCCCTGGCGGCGAAATTTCCCCTTACTTGGCTTACTACTAACTAGGAGTCACTTGCGGTGGAGAGCCTTTGAATTTTCATTTCTTTGGCTAGGCGCATGCCCGATAGTAAGGCTTCGTACTCCGCCACATTGTTTGAGGCTTTAAAGTCGAACCGGATTGCGCAGTTCAGTCTATGGCCTTCAGGGCTCGCGAGGACCACTCCGACACCCGACCCTGCATCCCCTGATGAGCCGTCCACGAAGAGATACCAAGTGGGTGGCTCCGCGGGCTCCATCGGGGTATCTATAACGGGCGCGTTGGTAAATTCTGCTACGAAATCTGCTAAGGCCTGCCCTTTGATGGATGGCCGAGGTTTGAATACGATGTCGAACTGGCTTAATTCGACTGCCCATTTCAGTAGCCTCCCCGAGGCGTCGGGCTTCTGCATAACCTGCCTCAGAGGAAAGTTGGTCAGGACGTGAATGCTATGGGCTAAGAAATATGGCCTCAGCTTCCGAGAAGCGGTGATAAGTGACAATGCTAGCTTTTCCATGTCTGGATAACGTGTTTCTGCTCCT
Source organism: Forsythia viridissima (assembly GCA_030279155.1). Classification (NCBI taxonomy): domain Eukaryota; kingdom Viridiplantae; phylum Streptophyta; class Magnoliopsida; order Lamiales; family Oleaceae; genus Forsythia; species Forsythia viridissima. The sequence continues at coordinate 50,811,903 of CM059039.1, forward strand.
AGTAGAGCCTTGCTTACGTAGTAGACCGGCAGCTGATGTCCCTCTTCCCTGACCAGGACCGAGCTCACCGATTCGGTCGAGACGACGAGATAGAGCAGTAGCGCCTCTCCTAGTTTGGGTTTCGATAGTAGAGGAGCCTTGCCAAGGTGTTCCTTCAAGGCTCGGAATGCATCCTCGCATTCTTCTGTCCATTCGAACCGGTTCCCTTCCTTTAGGATCTTAAAGAAGGGAAGGCACTTGTCTGTAGCTTTTGAAACAAATCGGCTGAGGGCAGCCATCCTCCCCGTGAGGCATTGTACATCCTTGGGTTTCCTCGTTGATTCCATCTCTATCAGTGCTTTGACCTTTTCGGGGTTGGCCTCGATACCTATCTGGTTTACTATGTAGCCCAGGAATTTTCCCTAGGCAACTCCGAAAGCGCACTTCTGAGGGTTGAGTCTCATCTTGTAAGCTCTGAGTGTTTCGAAAGTCTTTTCTAGGTGCCGTATGTGGTCCTCGGCTCTCAAGCTTTTGACAAGCATGTCATCCACGTAGACTTCCACGGTTAGGCCGAGCTAATCGGCAAACATCTTATTGACGAGCCTCTGGTATGTCGCTCCGACGTTTTTCAAGCCAAACGGCATGACCCTGTAGCAATAGAGCCCATTGTCGGTTACGAACGACGTGTGCTCCTCATCAGGCGGGTACATCGAAATTTGATTGTATCCCGAGTAGGCGTCCATGAAACTCAAGAGTTCATGTCCCGCCGTGGCATCAACCAACTGATCAATCCGAGGCAGTGGGAAACTGTCCCTGGGACAGGCTTGGTTGAGGTTTGAGAAATCTATGCAGGTCCTCATTTTTCCATTCGGCTTCTTGACCAACACCGGGTTGGATACCCACTTCGGATACCTGGCTTCTCGTATGAAATTGTTTTGGAGGAGTGTGTGTACTTCTTCCTTCAAGGCCTCGTACTTTTCAGCATTCAGCGGCCTCCTCTTCTGTCTATGCGAGGGAAACTTGGGGTCGATGTTGAGATGATGGCAACTTATCTCTGCGTCGATCCCGACCATATCTTCGTGCTTCCACGCAAAGATATCCAAATTTTTTCGAAGGAAACTTTTTAGGGCTTCTTTGGATTCCTCCGGGAGATCCTTCCCTACCTGAAGTCTTTTCGTCGAGTCGTTGCTAGATACATGAAAATGCTCTAACTCTCCACTGGAGGAGGCTTGGGAGTCAGCTCCCGTTATTCTTGGATCGATGTCATCGGAGGTAGTTGCTTCCTCCATCGTGATGTCTCCCGGCTCCTCTATCATTTTGTCTATTATCTCCATGTCCATCAAAGTCATGTTAATTTCTTTCTTCTCTGCCTTCCTTAAGGCATTACGATAGCATTTCCGAGCCTCAGGTTGATTGCCTCGCACTGTTGCTATTCCCCATTCGGTGGGGAATTTCATGCATAGGTGGTGGATGGAAGTTATTGCCCAAAGCTCTTTCAGGGCCGGTCGGCCCAAGACTCCGTGATAAGCCGACCTCCTGTCAACCACCAGGAACTCCATGAAAGTATGGGATGCGAGGGGCTCTTCTCCCATGCTAACGGGGAGGCGCACTATCCCTTTCGGGGTTACGCAATCCCCGGTGAACCCGTAGAGGGGCTCAGTTGATGGTTCCAACTGCACATCCACGTTCATCTGCTCATACGTGCTTAGGAAGATGACATTGACGGAGCTACCGTTGTCAACCAGCATTCTCCCTAGCCCATTCCGAGCCACCACTGCCCTCACAACCAGGGCGTCGCAATGGGGGTAATGCACGCCCTTCATGTCCTCCTCCGTGAAGGTGATAGGGTCGGCCCTTTTTGATCCAGAGGGCCTGCTATTGATAAGCCAGTTGGTCATCTGGGTCCCTTCGGCCTCCTTGGCGTAACTTTTCTGGGCGTTTCGTGTCTGCCCACCGATATAAGGTCCTCCGTGGATGGTGTCAATCTCCTGAATAGGGGCCTTTTCTGGCCCCTTGATCAGGCGGGGCTCAGGGTTGCGCTCAATCCGAGGTTCTCTGGCCGGGCTTCTCGAATTACGCCTCGATCGCTGTTCCTGACCCGGAGGCCTCCTGTCCCATTGCTGGGAGCGCCTATCTTGAAAATTGGTACCACGTCCTCTCCCTGGGCCTGATCTCCTCGCCTGGTATTAATTCCACGTCTGGCCCCCGGGTTGACCATTCTCCGATTGGCAAGTTCTTCCACCTCTCGACACTCGTCCGTGCTATGCCCATAGCTTCGGTGAACGCAGCAGTATTTCGGCTGAGCTCCTTGAGGAGGGAGAACCACTGGAGGCATGCTGGTTCCAGCCTCATAGTAGGTGGATGGAGGTGCGCCATAGTTGTATAGTCCGGCCGCGGGGACCGACGACGAGGGAGTCGTGTAAGGGGAGAGCAGGCCCTCTTGCGCAGAAGCCACATAACTCATCCCGACATTTGGGTCGGATGGGTAGTTTCTCCGTCGAGGATTGTGTTGGGGAACAGCTCTGCTGGGATTTTGGATATAATCGACCCTCGATGCCGGGTTGGCTCCCAACCCTCCTCGATTCCTGTGGAGGATCATGTTCTCATTGGTTATCTCCTCGGTGATCATTTCCACCAGCTGGTCGAAAGTAGCCGGGTTCTTATTGCGGACGTCCCTCCAAAATGGATGGTTCATGTCTAACCCCGCCTTTAGGGTGGACAAGGCCTCGGCGTCTGTTATTCTTTCATAGAACAACATTTCTTTATTGAAGCGGCCCAGGTAACTTTGCAATGGTTCGCTTGGGGCCTGCCTTACATCGTGGAGGCGTTGTACTGGGGTTGACGCGGGCTTTTGCGATGAGAAGTAATTTATGAACGTCTTTTTCAGCTCTGGCCAGCTGGAAATGCTACCGGCGACGAGTTTGTTATACCACCGCTTCGCTCCCCCTGACAAGGTCAGGTGGAAGGCCCTGCATTTCAAGGTCGGGGTGGCTCCTCGGAGGCTCATCTCTGTTTTGTATGTGTTCACGTGATCCAATGGATCACCCCTTCCTGTGTAAGGGGTAATCTTGGGTACGCGAAACTCGTGGGGAATAGACGCGTTCCTGATTCCGGCTGAAAAGGGGAGGTTCTCGTCATCATCGTCTACTTCGAATGATCTCGTAGGCCTCGGATACTCCCCCCGGTGTTGACTTCCGGGGGTAATGGGGCGTGGCATTGGCCTTGTTGTCCGCCCCATAGTTCTGCTGTGGTTGAACGGCTGGCTGGGGTGCGTGTGGCTGGTAATCCGATTCTCCTCTGGCCTCGGCTTCCCTCGCCCTCCTTTCCCGCCTATTCCTAGGGGGACTTTGGGGCATTTCTCTCCTTCGTGGGTTTTCTTGTGGCCATCTTCTGCTTCCCTGTTCGCCTAGCCTTTCAAACACGCTGGCTGACATTGTGGGCTGGGGCCTCCTTTCCGAAGCAGCGGCTTCGTCCCCTGCCTCGTTGGTTCTGGCATGAGAGGCTTCTCCCCCGGCTTGTCGGTCACGGGGGCGCCTGCTGTTAACTTCTGGTTCTTCCTCGGGCTCGTCCGGATCAGACTCTCGGGGGCGGTCCTCACCCCTTGCATGCATCATTTGGATATACCCCTGCATTTGCGCATGGTGCTGGGCCAGCTGCCTCACGCTGGCAGCCATCGTTCTCATTTCTCGTTCAAGGTTCGTGGGAGGCCTTCTTCCTCGCCTCCTTCGAGGGGCTTCTTCAACCCTGACTCCGTCGTTTGTTACGGGCCTGGTTCTTCTAGGGTTCTCTTCTTCGTTGCTTCCATTCATTTTGTGGGTCGGTAGATCCCTTTTCAGGAGAGTTCCTTTGTTCAAGGAAAAAGAAGCTTTTTGTCACATTTTCCACAGACGGCGCCAATCTGTTGACCTCCAAAAATGGCTGCCAACAGAATCCCCATGCCTCCTCTTCCTACGTGTCTTTCTTTTCTTACTTGGACCGCCACGTGGTTTATTCAACCACGTAGATATGTCTAGGCCCAGGTGGGTAGATAATTAAGGAAAATGAGCAACACGTTATGAGAGAGGGAGCGGCTTGAGGGCCTCTAACTTACACACTCTCAGGTAGCTAAGGCCCTTAAGAGTTGTTAGGATAGAGGACTTAATATATGTGTCGTAAGTAATATTTTCAACATCCTTATCCTGTGAAATGAGTTTGGTATTTATAGGCCAACTTTGTGAAAACGATCCCCCTCGATGTGCGACACGTGGCTCCATCTGAGGGGTTCTTAAGTCACATCTTTGACGTCACGTCATTCGCATTAATGGGAAAGTCACTTTCAGCCGCAAACTAAAGGGCTATGATCGTGACAAGCCGTAATGGCAGGCCGTCCCATCAATCTTCTCAAGATTGAGTTGCCAGTTTGGCAGAGAAGCTTTCTCAGCACGCAACTGGGGTCGGCTAACCGATCTGCTCGGCACCTGGAGATTCCGGAATCTGTTTCCCTCGCCCCCAGGCGCCTCGGAGCAAGGTTAGGGTCGGACCAAAACCCCTAAACGCCTCGGAGCAAGGTTAGGGTCGGACCAAAACCTCTAGACGCCTCGGCTAATGCTTGTCTGGCACTGTGGACTGCCAGATGGGATTGGTGCGTAACAATTTGTATATAATATATGTTTCTTCACTTCATCCATTGTCGACAATCATTGTGTCATGTGTCATTTCTTACTCGGACGATCATTTAAACTCGTTGAAAGCAAAACGATTAGACATGCCTTGATCCCTTATTATTAGGATGGTGTTGTCTTTCCTAAGCCATGGCCAGCCCATTCAAATAGTGCTTCATTTTGTCCTCCAAATAAGTTTTTAAACATATATGCATCAAAAATATTTCAGTTAAATTTTTTGGGTTTACTTAAATTGAAAAAACAAATAAATAAAACCACTTGCAAAATGTTTAGCTTAGAAAATGAAGGCCATGGGGACAATTCAATTCAAGATTTAAATTTCTTCAGTTTTTTATCATTTACTTGCTATTGCAAGAACAGTTGTACAGATTTATATGATCATTTCCCGAGCCATTTCCTCAGATTGCTTCATTTCTTCTTGTTTCAAGAATTTATCGGAAATGACAGAAGAAGGCTGAGGAGTGAGCTTCTTGTCTGAGATTGTATTAATTATTAGCCTGTTGTTGGATTAATCTCCATCTTTCAATGCCACAATCCTTGTACTCAGTTGATACGTAATCCTTCAACCTCAGATCTGACCCCAGCAGTTCAAGTACATGACTTGCCGGATAGACTCGTCGGTATGTTTTGTCTTGTCCTCATCACCACTACTCCCCATGAGGGCGCCAGAAAATGGCCTTAGATCGGCCACATCGACACCGTGGGAGGAAGAGGAGGTGGAAAAGAAGCGCCTTTTGCCGTGTTGGAGGGACTTGAGGCCCGACGGATCAGTGGGGCTGTTCACGACGGCCACACTGGCTGCCATCCAAACTCTGTTCAAATAACTCATATTTTCTCTATGTTACGTATACTGGGAAGCGCATTTATAGTGTGTGGAGTTGTTCGCAAATATCGCGAGATATTAAACCATCTCGTGAATGTATGGTGTAACAAGACGGGGGACACGTGACAAGCTTATCCGCAAACTGATCCCATGCAACCAATAGATAGCCAACACCAGTACTTCCATTTTACTACTGGGCCCAATTTTTATTTATTATTTTTGTTTTTTTGGTCCTTTCCGAATTGAAATATGTAATTTTCTGGTATAAGAATGAAGAATCTGTCGTTTTGTAGGTAATTAGTACGGGTGGAAATTGGAATTGGAGCAAACGACAAGAAAGGCACGTGAGGGTGGGGTCTATTTCATTTCAACGATATATTGTGGATTGGGAGAAAAAGATGAGTTAAGATCTGCTGTTCCAATTTCGTGTCTCTTTGACTGTTCCTTCAATGAAAATATTACACATAATTAATGTGAATGCATTAAATAAGTAAGAGAACAACATTTAATGCATTCACATTGATTATGTGTAATGTTTTTATTGGAGGAACCGCAAAAGGGACACGGAATTGAGACAGCAGATCTTAACTCGAAGAAGATTCATTCCCCTAAAATCAATAGAATTTTTGGACAAAAACAATAATGAGTAATAAATTGTTCTAATTAATTAATGAAAAATTATAAATAAGAGTTTCGTGATAAAGATCATAATTAATTAAAAAATGACTTTTAATTTTATTTCAAAATGTTATAATGTTTAAGAAAAGATTAATTAAATAAAATTGGAGTAACCGGCCATTAATTAGGGAACAGCTAGGGATGGATGTGGTATTTCAATTATTGCAAGCTAAAAGTCCATTATAGTGGGCTTATTCTAATTAAAATATGAATTATTGTCAGACAAAGCATCAAATCATAGGAATTGAATATGGAAATTGGCAAGAGCTAATAATTAGTCATTATCCTTAACGAGGAAAAGAGTAAAATAAAGAATAAAGTTGGACCACTTTATCCAATGTCCCATCTACTTTTTAGCTTTCAATACGCTAATCGATAATATAGATGGTTTCTTATCAAAATAAAGTTAGACATAAAGTTTGATAATTGTATATTTTAATAATTAACTAAATTAGTAATATAATTTGTATTTTTTAGAAGGTACTGGACTAAAGGAGGAGCCTTGCGCAACGTTTGCCGGAAAAGTAAGAAAATTAAGTCTTCTCATTCTAGGTTTTCTGGGGATTCGAGGGATTCCATTGGATCATCTGATATTTGTGGATTGAAATTCTTTCAAGGTATCTCACCAGCCATGGATTTTCAGTATGGAGGGTTAAATTTCCCAAGGCTGGACTATCCAAATACTGGGCTTGAGAGAGAGAGAGAGAGAGAGTATTTAGGAAAGTGAACATTATATTTTGTAATTTGACGAATTGTTATTCAAAAAATGAGAGATTACACTGTACGTGCTGATTTAACGGCAAAAGTTCATAGAAATTGAGGGTAGGGACCTCTTGCGCAAAGAATGTTGGATTTAAAGACCCAAATGTCAAAATTCAAATAGTATAGACGATTTGCATAATAGTCTCAAAGAATAGGGACGAAGTGTGCTAATTATTCCTTATAATTTAGGAAAAAATCCTAAAATGTAATATTTACAATATGAAAAATCATTATTACATCAAGATTTATATATACAACAGGATTAAAAACTGACATTTTGATTTAGTACTATAAAGGATATCTATATATATGCACTTTGTAAATCTTTAAAGTATATAGAGATACTGTCTAGAATATCTTCAATGTAAACAAATCCCAATGCTACTACTGAGACCAAAAATGTTATTAGAATTAAGATTGAATTTGGATATGTGATTTTTACTGACTTAATGTATCTAACATGAGAAATTCACGCCATGATTATATATAGTTGGTTTGGTGACACATGTACATACACATATATATTTAAGTGTTAATTAAAAGAAGAAATAGAAGCAACAAATCTTGAATATTTTAGTACCAACACCATATGACATATGTAATTGTCCTACTCTTGAATGAATTTGGGTTTGCGTGGTTTCTTTATAGTAATCATTGTCACATCTCATTTAATTTTTAGAGATGTAAAACAAAACCCACATATGTATATTCTATTTTGATTCTAATGTTATAAGTTTAAATCTCATTTTGTGTTATTGTCTTGTTTATTTATTTATTTTCCGATGGAAACAAAGATAACTGATGGAAAAAGATAAACTAGCTTCATATTCTACAAAATATCATATCTTTCTAATTTATCTATCTACAAATAATGGGATCAATTCAATTGGGACCCCAACAGCTCAAATACATGACTTTTCTCAGTGATTCCTCCGATTGCTTCATTTTTTCTTCTTTCTTGAATTTATTCAAAACCTGGGTCTGTGTAGAGATCTTCTTGGCCTGAGAGAATGATCTGAGATTATTCTTAGCGTGCTGTTGGATTGATCTGAATGTGTAATTCCATCTGCAGAATCCTTGATCTTTCAATGCCTCCACAGCTCCCACACTGGCTGCCACTATCCATGCTTTACCTGTTGAACTCATTTTTTTCAAGAATTTGCTTGTTCAATCACGAAGAATTTGAAGATATGTGTGTTTTTTGCCCCCTGGAGATTTGGGTATCAAAAGGGACTTGAGAATAAAGAAGTTTGTATTTTGTTGATTGCCTTAAGTGAGAAGAAGTGAAGAACCACACACACACATATATAGAGAAACACAGACTCATTGAACACAAAACTAGAGGCGCGCTGTGTCCAGTGGTTTTCAGTTTTCTGGTGTGCGGTTACTGCGGTACTTGGTCGTTTATGTGATTATGTCGAAATCACTATTTTACCCACGGCTAAGTCTTGATCGAACAAATTATTGTGGAGGCCATAAATGGAATTATAATGAAGAGTTGGTGTGTGGTCTATTTATGTGCACGCTGTTGTGATTAAAGAAATAATTATTATTTGCGAAATATTAGTGCATCTATTGCATTTCCTTAATAGTGGCTAGCTTAGAGCATATCAAATGCTACTTCTTTTAAAAAAAAAATCTATGTGGCAAGAGAGAGAGAACAAATGAAGAGAGAGCTTGTGAAAAGATGAAAGAGAATGAAAAATAGATGAAAGAGATAGATAGAATTTAATGAAAAAAATAGGTGGAAGGTGTCTAACAGGATGTCTAAAACTAGACGGCATGTTGGATGACCTTTTACAATAAATGCCGCCACATCAATTTTGTCTTCTCTATCTCATCGCCACATCAGTTAGACATTATTACATTGGAGATGCTATTAGGAAGCAACACATCCCATGCAAACGGTTAATAATATAAGACAATATCCCATTTATATATAGTTACACATTCTATAGTTTGCTTCCTCAATTTTTCCTACACTGAATTTTGATTTGGTACTGTAAAAGGAGCAGAGATTCAACTACATAATTACAGAAAGTAATTATCATATATTGAAAAATATGTATGATAAAATTAATAATTAAAGCCCAAAATAATGTATTTCTTCCACTTGATTTTATTTCTATCTTATTCCAATTCATCTTTCTCGTTTAATTTTATTTTAACAGTACACTAAAATGCTATATAATTATTTAAGGGATTCATCATGTGTAAAATCTTTTGCTATAATTATAAAAAATTGACTTCAAAAAAATTAGGAAAAATTGCAGACAGGTCCCAAATCTTTACAAAAAGTGCAACAGGGTCTCAAATCTTCTAGTTTTGGCACCGACATCCAAAATGTTTGCCAAAATATGTAGCGTAAAGATTTTCGGATGGAATCCACCCAAAATATGTTAGTTGACCAAATATGCAATCATTGATCTCCAGTTAACTATTTTTAAAAAGGGCAAAATAGTCTCTTCATATTAATTAAAACATTTAAAACTAAAAAAAATGAAAAAAAAAAAAAAATGAAAGTCGGAACGACTTCATCTTCTCCCCACTCTCACCCACCCCTCCTCTACCAGCTCTACTATCCTTCCCAAGCCACGCCGCTACTCCCAAACACCACCTAAAAACAATTGTTGTGATTGCTACCACCATAATACTCAATCCATCACCATCGAAGAAATCAATTTTATTGGTAGGTGAAGGGGTCGAAACCAGCAAGTTATAACACAACACCCACCAATCTCCACAACCACCACAACACCGATCGTAATGCCACTTTAATCAATCTGATGAACAACACCCAGTTTGAAATCAATTTTAACTTTAATTTTCTAAAATTGATACTTTTTTCTTATCTTTGTTTCAATAGTGTTGCCTTCGGCACAAGAACAACACCATATGCTTCACTTCATGTTTTGAAGAAAAGAAACCTATTAATCTGAAACATCTTCAAATTTCAAGAAATATATGATTCACACAACCACCAACAATCACTACAAGAAAAAAAATGGTTGCTTCATGCACAACCATGGAGGTAAATTATATGGTATGAGGATAACGGGCCATGTGCTATGAGATACAGACATTGTTCTAAAAAGAGTAAATCCATAAAAAGATTAAATCCATCAGCTGCTAACCCAAGTCGTACATTCCAACAATCACTTGCAAAATCTCTATTTAGCTCGTCGAATGTTTTCCAAGCTTGGGAGTCTACTGGATGCCTCAATACACCATCTTTACATCTCCCTTCTTCATGCCATCTCATATATGAAGCAGTCTTAGACGACATAAATAGCTTTTGTAACCTTGGCTTCAAAGGAAAATATCTCACTCGTTTTGCAACAATCTTTTTACCATCAGACGTGTATCTAGGTGCACTACAAATCTCACACTTATCTAATTCTTTGTCCTTGCCACGATACAACATACAATTATTAGGACATGCATCCCACATTTCATAGTTGAATCCCAATTCATCTATAATTTTTTGGGCTTCATAATACGAGCTCGGTATCTTATCGCACTGTGGAAATATCTCTTTTAATAACTTGAGCAACATAGTAAATGACTTGTTTGTCCAACTGAATAGCACCTTTAAGTGCAAGAGGCGAACAATAAAATATAACTTGGTGAAATTTTTACACCCGGAATACAATTCACTTTCAGCATCCTCTAAAAGTTTTAGAAATTTTTTTGTCATCTCGTCAGGACCATCTATATGCTGATTGTTCTCAGAATTATTATTTGTATGAGGAATACCAATTGCTTCGTGCACCATATCAACCATATTTTCTCTGTTGTCAAATTGTATATTATCTTCAACTGCTGTACTTTCACATCTGGGAACATAATTTTCACCATAATAGACCCAATTTGTGTATCATGCCATAAACCCACGAATTATCAAGTGTGACATAACCTCATGTCGTGTTTCAAAATACTGGTTGTTACAATCCTTATATGGACAATAGATTCTTGAGTTCTCAGATCTATGTCTATATGAAAAATTCAAAAACTCTTCAACTTTATCTCTATATTCTTTTGAAATTCTATCTTTCGAATTAATCCAACTTCTATCCATACCTTAAAAAAATTAAATTGAAATATAAGTATTTAAATATTGCTGAAGAGAATTTGAATATGTGAAACAATTATTCATAAAGATCAATAAATCAGTAATAGTATAAATTGATTGATATAGGGCTCAAAACACTAATTGAAACACTATTAATTTACCATTTCCTGATATTTGTAGAGTAGAATGGGATCAATTTGATTTTTATCTAATATGAAGGGGTTGATTCTCTCGAGGCAAGAAAAGTGTAGCAAAACTTTGAAGAGGCCAACAGGATTTGCATTTTGTGTTCTTGTTCGTTGTTTTATTTATATTTCTTTTTCCTGCTAAAAACAAAAGTAAAACATTTTTACGGTTGGTGGTTTCTTTATTCTATGAAGGCCCTTCTGATGATAATTTATTCTGATTTTCATTTTTTTATGTAGAGAATTTTCTATTCTTTCACTATAGTTTGGGATTTGCAAGAAGTCTTGAGAGATTTTTCATGGATTTCATAACAAGTTTTGTGCGGATACACAACTACAGCAAGAATCAATCCTACCTATAGCTTTGACTGGTAAAAAAATGCAGCAAGAAAATAGAGGCAGCAATGAAGAAGGCAGTCAAGAAGGGAGTTATAATTCACTTACAGGAGAAGTCAATCAAATCACCTAGGTATCTAATAGCATTAGAGTCTCATCATGAATACACCAATGAGTTCGAACACTACCTTTATCAAATTGATTTTGCAAAGGGGGAACATGCTTCTTCTTGCAGTATTCATAATTCACACAATTCACTGGAAAGTGAAATTAGAAACAAACACCACTAATGTGCAAGTTGTAAATGGCTGATCATTTATTATCCTAATAAATTTTTTAATAAGAATCCAAGCAATTAAAAGTTGCAGAGACAGGGGATTTGTAGCTATATAATGCTATTTGCCAATTGACACAAAATCTATCTATATGTGAATTTGATATTAGATATTCAAACAAACACCCAAATCATTTATGAAATTAGTTATTCAAACCAGAAAATCAAAGAAAACCGAACACCCAAGTCAAAAAAATAAAAAAACTAAACGCCCAAATCAAAAAAATCAAAAAACCGAGAATTAATAATTCTCATATGCTGGAAGAAGATAACAAAAAATTGGCTATTCAACTCTAATGAGAATCAAAATCTAAGGATTTGCAATGTACCTTAAAGTTTTGGAAATCAAACTTGAATCACCACCCAATCTTCATATCTTCTTGTAATCTTTATTGTTAAAGGGCCTGCTAAAATCCATCCATTAAGATATCTTGGGCAAGAAATTGAGGGAGGGATGGAGGGATGGAGGAAGGGAGGATTGCATAAAAAAATGGGGATTTGCTTACCTTGGAGACGTTCAAGCATAGAATTAGGGCTGTTTAAGAACACGTTCAAATTTTATTGAAGTAGTTTTAGTGTTCCACAGTTTTAGCGGGAGAAGGAAATTATTTGGGACAAAGCAGGAAATAAAAATAATTGATGGAAATAAAAGTTTTTACAACACTAAAACTGTAATAAATAATAATATTATTTATGACGGTCGATTAAATTTGTCATAAATATTGGTCAACATAGATGACGAAAATTAATACTGTCATAAAAAAAAATCTTTGGTGACAGTACAACTAAAAATCGTCATAAAAAATAATTTTATACGTGACAGTCTAATTTTCGTTGTAAAAAATGTTATTTACGATGGCAATAGTACCGTCTCAAAAAATGAGTCACAATTATCGTGTTTTCTTGTAGTGGGATGAGATTTGAACCTATATTGATATTCCTTGTATGACTAACAATCAAATAGAAGACATTTATTTATTCAAATTTCCTCGTCAACAAGGTGCAATGTTCATACAATTATTGTACCAAAAGTTACAAGAAGCGAAAAAAACTGCCAACGATCTAAGCATAACAAAGTATATGTAGTGATGTTCTCCTTATTCTTGCAATTATAGTTTTGAAATTTATCAAGCATATTTATACGAAGAGCTCGATCAACCTAAATTGTGGTACCATCTAGACAAATCCATTGACCAACAAAGATTTTGTCACAAACAAGATTTGGATTAATGGAACTGAAGAAATATGAAGTCAAGTTGAAAGTCTGAGTGATGCTGAAGCATGTATCAGCACTTTGTACTCCATAGATCTGCTCACAAACCAAAACTGCATTGTCCATCACCTTTGCTGCATTGAGACCACAAAATCAATATATTAAATTAATTAACAATGTCTAGTTCGGTATATCAAATGTGTTACAAGGTTTAGACTTACGAGCATTAAGCGCTCTACTCTCAGCCGAGGAAATTATGAGTACAAATATTGCAATAAAAAAACAAAGAAAGATGATTGATTTGCTGCTTGCCATCCTCGTATGAGTATAATGCTAATAGATTATACTGCTGTTTCCAAGTTGAGAAACTGGGATATGTTCTTTGGTGCCTTTGCTTAATGTTTGTGGTATAAGTATTTATTATATAGGCAAATGACATGGAAAAGACATTGTTTACTGAGTGTCACTAGATGGCCGGCCTCCTTGTTGATCACTGCTACACTCATTGTCTTCTGTTCATAAATTCTATTGTTTGGTTACAATGCGCAAGGCTGTAAATCATTTAATTTTGTAAGGCTAATTTGATACTACTAGAAATTCTAATGCACGATCTCACTTTAGGAAATTAAGAACTCTTATCCTTGAAAACATGTTCTTATTTCTTTCTTCGCATGTGCAAATTAAGGACCTCATCAAGTAGTTGTATGATTGCACGCCCGGTAAAAACTTTGTTGTTACTCACTTTATATGTAAGGGTACTAGGTGCAGGTTTTTCCAGCCGGTTTCATTAATGAAACTCCAGAACTTGAAGAAGTGGCGTGTAAACCAGAGTTAAGACTACCCTGTAGAAAGGAAACTGGGTAGAGCTATTGGATGGCAAAGCATCTAAATACCTGAAATCAACTGGCCCAAAAAAAAAAAATTCCAATTCATTTGGACTTCCAAGGTGGGTAAATATTTTTGTATTGGTCAAACTTCAAAATAAGAAATTACTTTGAAAATAAGTAAACTATTTTTTAATACTTAAAAGTAGAGAGAAAATTAAGTTATCCAAAAATAGTTACAAATTAAAGGTTAGCCAAACATATAATTAAGAGCATAATTTGGATTAGTTTATTAGTAAGCTTTTATTGTAAACGCGTTTGTTTGTTTTGTTTATGTTCTTTTATGTATAAATATATAATTACTTTGCCTTATTTGACAGGATTTGCGTTCAAAACTATATTGGGCATGTATTTTTTACAGAACAAAGACGAATAGACAATGAAATATGTAGTTAACAAACACGAGTCATTTTTTAATTTCAATAAACTTTATCAATTTTGCCTCATATTCTACAAAATATCATATCTTTCTAATTTATCTATCTACAAATAATGGGATCAATTGGGACCCCAACAGCTCAAATACATAACTTTTCTGAGTGATTCCTCGGATTGCTTCATTTTTTCTTCTTTCTTGAATTTATTCGAAACCTGGGTTTGTGTAGCGATCTTCTTGGCCTGAGAATAGGATCTGAGATTGTTCTTAGTGTGCTGTTGGATTGATCTGAATGTGTAATTCCATCTGCAGAATCCTTGATCTTTCAATGCCTCCACAGCTCCCACACTGGCTGCCACTATCCATGCTTTACCTGTTGAACTCATTTTTTTCAAGAATTTGCTTGTTCAATCACGAATAACCTGAAGATATGTGTGTTTTTCCCCCCTGGAGATTTGGGTATCAAAAGGGACTTGAGAATAAAGAAGTTTGTATTTTGTTGATGCCTTGAGTGAGAAGAAGTGAAGAACCACACTCACACACACACACACACACACACACACACACACACATATAGAGAAACACAGACTCATTGAACACAAAACTAAAGGCGCCGTGTCCAGTGGTTTTTAGTTTTCTGGTGTGCGGTTACTGCGGTACTTGGTCGTTTATGTAACTATGTCGAAATCACTATTTTACCCACGGCTAAGTCTTGATCGAACAAATTATTGTGGAGGCTATAAAAGGAATTATAATGAAGAGTTGGTGTGTGGTCTATTTATGTGCACGCTGTCGTGATTAAAGAAATAATTATTATTTACGAAATATTAGTGCATCTATTGCATTGTTGGAATGCTATATGACCACTCCTTAATAGTGTAGTAGGTGGCGAGCTAAGAGCATCTCAAATGCTACTTCTTTTTAAAAAAAAATCTATGTGGCAAGAGAGAGAAAAGAAATAAGAAGAGAGCTTGTGAAAAGATGAAAGAGAATGAAAAATAGATGAGAAAGATAGACACAATTTAATTAAAAAAATAGGTGGAATGTGTCTAACATGATGTCTAAAACTAGACGGCCTGTTGAATGACCTTTTACAATAAATACCGCCACATCAATTTTGTCCTATCTATCTCATCGCCACATCAGCTAGACATTATTGCATTGGAGATACTCTTAGAAAGCAACACATCCCATGCAAACAGTTAATAATACAAGACTATCATGTGGTTTTAGTCCAATAATTTTTCCTTCATACTCGTTCACATTTGTTAAAATGTTTGCAACATAAACATGTGAAAATTTAACGATTTTTAGAAATTTTCAAAATTGCCTATGTTTATAAGCTTTTAGAGTACTATACGCTGCATGTGATTTCACCCACTTCTTCTGTTGTTGGATAAGATCTAATTCTTTTCATATACCCATATTTTCAAGATCAAGTCTTGCTTTGTCTATATTTTTTGAATTCCATTCAATGTTTAGCAATGTACCGACTATACTATCACAAATATTTTTCTTAATATGCATGACGTCTAAATTGTGCGTTAAAAGAAGTTTAGGCCAATATTCAAGTTCAAAAAAGATGCTTCTCTTAGTTCAATTCATTTCTCGTGGTTGGTGTTTTCGCTTTTTACCGCTATACTGTTTATGCTTACTAGGTATTGTGTTCTGCACATGCTCTAATTATCTCAATATATCATCACCTTCAAAAGTTTTGGAGCTTGCCTATTTTCATAATTCCCATCAAAATTTTTGTCTTTACACCAGTGATGTCTAGTAGGAAGGTAACGTGATCTCCCATATAACATATTTTACTACTTATTCGATTTGATATTCTGTCTTCATTATATACTTGGCAAGCACTATATCCCTTTGGACTCCATCTAGATAACTTTCCATAACCAAGAAATTCATTTATTGTCCATAAAATTTCCGCACGCATGCAAAATATTTTTTTCTACCGAATCATACGTCATTACTCCTTATTCCCATAACTCTTTTAGTTCATCTATAAGGAGTCTTAAAAATACATCCATATCTTTATTAGTAGCCTTTGGTCCAGGAATTAATAAAGCTATCAAGAAAATGACTCTTTCATACATCTCCATGGAGGTAAGTTATATGAAACTAATATTACTGACCATATACTATAAGGAGTACTCACATTTTCAAAAGGAATGAACCTATCAGGTGCTAAGCTTAATCTTACATTTCTTGGATCACTTGCAAATGATAGATATAAACTATCAAAGTGCTTCCAAGCCTTTGCATCAGCAAGATGATTTAAAACTCCTTCATTATCTGATCTCTTTTCTTTGTACCATCTCATATCCTCAGCACTATGTCTCAATGTGTATAAACATTTTAATCGAGGCATTACTCGAAAGTACGCATAGTTTTATAAGCTACATTTTTTCTTTTTCTGTCATTATTTTTCTATCGACTTTCTCCACATACTAGACATTTGTCTAATTTTCTCTTTTCTTTTAGAAACAAAGCATAATCGTTTTTACAAATATGAATTGACTCATATCCTAAACCAAAAGTACGCAACATTGTCTTTGCTTCATAATACAACGTTAGTATTATCTGTACCCTCAGGAAATACGTCCTTCAAAAGTTTGAGTAACATATCAAAAGATTTGTTGCTCAATTTATTTAGTATTTTAACGTACATTATCTTGACTAAGAAAGTCAATCTAGAAAACTTAGTGCATCTAGGGTACAACTCTCTTTCCACATTCTTCAACGTATCATCAAACTTCTTGGATTCTTTTGGCTCATTGTGATCATCAAAGCCACATGGGGTGATCCTTCATCGTTAGGCTCTACTCAGGGGCGGAACCAGGATTTATTTATATGGGTGGCTAGCAAAATTTTTTTCAAAAGACTTTGAAAATATGAAAAACATTAGTAGACACAAATGGATGCATTGTGAGAACATAAATAAGAATATTTACTACAATACATCAAGTTAGAAGTCGATAAGTAAAAGACAAAAAAAGGTACCAAAACCTACGATACAAATACTTTAAACACTACTTAAGTCGCACCCTACGATTCCCCAAACGATCAAACTTGTCAATAATGACCTCTGTATCAATACCAAGAGCAATCTCCCTTTCAATATAAATGATCATGGAGTTTGCTAGAAAATCATTCTCCATTTTATTGCAAAGCGATGTCTTTATAAGTTTCATTCCTGAAAAAGCTCGTTCTGTTGTTGCTGTAGAAACTGGAAGAGTCAACACTAAACGAATCAACCTATCAATCAAGAAATAATGACGTGACTTCTTCGTTTCAACCAACATTCTACATAACTGAGGAAGAGAACCAACATTCTGAAACTGCGGGTTACGTAATACATCACACTTGTAATGATCCAACTGTCTCCTCAAATCGTTTATCTCTTCCATAGTAAAATCCCGTGGATAAAATTTCTCAGCTAAATAACAAATATCATCCAGAGAAAATGATTTGAAGCCATCAATAGGATTTAGAGCCTCGCACAACTTAAGAAGTTCCACAGTTCTTTCTGTAAATCTATTATTCAATTCCATCAACTGAAAATCTATTACAGCATTGAATATATGAAAGTGATAGTAGTCCTCCAATGTAATATTATTTTTCTGTTGACAAGATCGTCTTGTACCTTCCATATAACGATCACCTAATTCAGACACATCAATATTATAAGTATTACAAAACTGCACCAAACTCCAAATAAAACCTTCCCAACGATCATCTCGCATCTCTTGGAGAAGTATCTTTGTAGTTGAGACTAAATTCATTGCATTCAAAATATCTTGATCTTTTACTTGCAATGCTTGACATAGTAAATCAGTTTTTCCCAAAACTTCATACATCAACAACAAGATAAATACAAACTCAAATGTTTTCATAGCTTTGTACGCACCTTTAGCCTCCCCACGTATATTATTGTTTGATCCTCCGTCAATAAGATTCTCAAGAAGCGTACAAGTAGAACCAAACATTTGAATCAATCTTGCAACAGAGGAAAAATGTGAACTCCAACGAGTAGCTCCAGCTCGTTGCAAAGTACAAACTTGATTAGACCCAGTACCAGTCTGAAGTTCTCCTATTGATATCAAATTATCAACAATTTCATCCTCTCGAATTGATTTTAATTGAGAATGACGCTTAGCAGAAGCACTAACAAAGTTGACAATAGAACCTAATGATTGAAAAAATAGCCATACATCATGTACGTCTTTAGCCACTGCTACTAAAGCCAACTGTAGTCGGTGAACGAAACAATGAACATAATAAGCAGATGGACAATCTTTAAGGAATAAAGCTTGTAATCCATTCCACTCACCTCACATGTTGCTAGCACCATCGTATCCTTGACCTCGTAAATCTTTGAGCAAGAGCTTGTATTGGTTTAATACATTACATATCTCTTTTTTCAAAGTCAATGCATTTGTGTTTGCAACACTCACAACTTCAAAAAATCGTTCACTAACAAATCCATCACTATCGACATACCTCAAAATAATAGCAATTTGTTCTTTATGGGATTCATCAACTGCTTCATCAACAAGAATACAAAACTTGGCATATCCAATTTCTTCACAAATTTTAAGTCGCACACAATCGGTAATGATTTTTAGTATCTCCTTCTGAATCAATGGTGATGTATAACTGGCATTTTTAGCTGCATTTTCTAGAACAATATCATCAATTTCTTTGTTCGCCTTTCCATGCAGTTTGATCAATTCAACATAATTTCCCCGGTTAGTAGAGCCAACGGATTCATCATGACCTCTAAAAGCAAATCCTTGCAATGCTAGTCACTTCACATTTTCTACAGAGGTCTGAATGAGCAAACGATTCTGTTTGACTTCTTTTGAAGTTTGTTGATGTATCATTCTGTCAATATATTGAGGTAGGTTTTTCAAGTTCTCCCATTTTTGCATTGCAAAGCCATGTAATGAATTACCATCCTCTTCATGTCTTTTCAGCGGACAATTGTCACAATTGACTCTCTTCCAATTACTAAATCCCTTGACTGTAAAGGTATCAGGATGTGATGTATTACTTTCAAATAGATAACATGTAAAACAAAATGCACTTTCTTTCTCAATGGAAAACTCAAGCCAGGAATGTTTTGTGAACCAAGAAGATTGAAATCGGCGATTTTGAGCCCCAAATCTAGCAAAAGGATACTCATATATTGGCTGAAACGGTCCCATTTCAATATATGCTCTTCGAACCTCATCTTGTTTGACAACTGGATACTGCAATATTTGGATACGTTTTCCAGGATCACGTTCATAATATAAAGTATTAATTTCAAATGGTTCAACAGTAGGAGATGGTTCAACAGTAGGAGTGTCTTGTGGAACATGAATATCCTCTAATACATTTGGGTGACTTGATGATTGATTGCCATCTTTCTTATTGAAGTAATGGAAGATGTTCCTTTTTTTCATTTTAATCCACATGTGATCAAGATATGTTATAGACATTCAATTTCAAATTTTTGATTTCACAAATCAAATTTACAAATTGTAATTCACAACTTATATTCAAAATATACAAATTCAAATTTTCTATTCACAATTTAAAGTCATAAATCTCAATTCACAAATTCGACCCAAAACTAACAATATACAAATTAAAATTTCCAATTCAAAATTTTGATTCACAAATAACAATATACAAATTCAAATTTTCAATTCACAGGTTAAATCACAAACCCTCAATTCACGAATAACAAATACAATTACAAAAGTATAAGTTAGCCATCTCGTCAAACAATTGTGAGAAGCCTAACAAACAATTACGAATGCGGGTTGAGAAAGAAGGAGTTCCAAATCGAATGAGTACACAAATGTATGAACAACCTGTCATATAAAATGAAAATAATTCATTTAGTCATATTTAATATATTCATAATATTGTTATCAATCAGCACACAAATGGGGAAAACAAACAACAGCAAATCAGGCATTTGTGTGATTTCGTTAATGGTTTACAAATTGCAGCAGCAAAAGCAATTAAAAAATTGGCCATTAACAAATTGCAGCAGCAAAAGCAATTAAAAAATTGCAACTAATTAAATATGATTTCGTTAATCATTGATAATTTAATCCTTGATTCATCATTCTGTTCAACAAACAACAGCAAATCAGGCATTACAAATTACAAAAGCAATTTATTTTCATATACAAAATAAATTAAACATTAATTATTGATTCAATAAAAATTGCAAAGTGCCTACAGAATTTACAAATTGCAGCAGCAAAAGCAATTAATTAAATCTGAATTCGTTAATAATTGATAATTTAATCATTGATTCATCATTCATTATCATATTCATCATTATTCATTAACAATTAATGTTCTAAAAAATTAAGATAATGGCAAAATGTAATATGTAAACAGCATTGCTCGCAAATAGCAAACCTTAGGCGCAAATCCGGCGAGGGAACTTCTCGGAACAGTAAGTGCCAGTACCGCACTTTGCTAATAGCGTACTTCACCACTTTGGCTTGCTTTTCGGTTGCGGCCTGCGGGACGAACGAACGTCAACCAGGATTGCAATGTCAAGCAAGGGTTTAGGGCGCTTTGATTCAGAAAGCTGGAGAGTGGGGAGAGAGAGACGTGAAAATGAAATTGGGTTAATTAGAAATGGTTTTTGGGCTTTGGACTGGGTCAAAATAAACTTGCCCTAATTTTTTTTTTTGTGCTGGGCTCATCTTAATTCCTCCAACAATTTTTTTTTTTGCCTGGGCTGGATCCACCCCTGGCTCTACTTGATTGGAACTTGAAAAAGTGACATTTTGTATTACATTTAACATTGGATCAACAAATTCATCATCACTGCTATCTTCTATATCACAAGGAGTTGTAGTATTAGAAGTTGTATTATATTACTTTTAATTAATTGTTTTTAAATCTTGCAATATACCATTTACACAAGAGCAACATAGACATCTTGTCTTTCCTTATTGGTTTAAAAAATTCCGAGCCCTTTCTATGAAAGACATAACACCATTTTTATATTCATACGAAAACCTATTAGTCTGCAATGTCCAACTCTTATCGAATGACATTTCTTAATCTATGAAAGAAAAGTAACAAAACAGATGAAAGAGTAAAAAATGATTCATATTAACCACCACACAAAAAATAAATGCAATCTACTAATCCAAAAACAGCTATACAAGTCTGTCAATCACAAAAGCAATTTAATATTTAATATATATTCATTAAAAAATTGTAATAAAGCCCATACTTCTAGGCATGCAAGTTCGAGACAAACTTTTGACGCAAAATCATGGAGCTTCGATTGCATGTTGCCACAACAATGTTTAACGCAATTACGCACCATCATGGACACGATCATAGATAAGCTTCAAATATACAAGTATACAAAATTTAGAAATATGCATTGCCCAAAATCAAACAAGCACAAATTTTTGACCATCTACAAAAATCAATATCGGATAAAGCATTTCCATGATCAAATTATTAAACATTCTACAAAGCAATAGTTGCAGTAAAACTTTCTAGTATTTGCCCTGACTTGCAACAAATTAAGTATGAAAATATTCACTTTAACATTTATCGTTTTAGGCAAATTGCAGGGAAAACCATTTGCATTCAAGTGAAATAGCATGTGCGTGTATTGTCTAATTAGTGTAAATTGGTGCTTGAGAAAACCTTAATATACATGCATACATATGGCACTGAGTGCATAAAATCTTGAAGAGTCCTATTAAGTTTTGTAAATTGATTTCAAGTATACATCAATTTAAGATTATGTGTTTTATTATAAATCAACCAAAACCAAACTATTTATCTTAATTCAATTTTGTGGCCGAGAACAAATCCCACAACTCTTGGGATTAATTTGTTAAATAATAGATAATTATAGATTTCTTTAAATGGAAAAAACTAAAATTTAACCTGTCCAAAAGAATTTTTTCGTGAGCCTAATACTCTATATTTTAATTCGAACAACGAACACAAATAGGAAAAAATGTGGAGAAAAAGATTTTGTAATCATTCAATACAAGAAATAGGAGAAAGAAATTAATTGAGTAGTAATCCAAACAAAAATAGGAAAAAAATAAAGTAATAATTTAATACAAGAATTCTTAATAGACTTGAGCACAGAACACAAGCTCCAGATGGCTGTCCACAACGATTGATGAGTAGGAGAAAACTATGAGGTCGATTTTTCTTATTTTAGGGCAACGGAAAATAATGGGATTTGTGAACTTGGGTTTTCCAAATGTAATATGGAAAGATTTTGTAGTATTGGAGATTCCTGAAATTATCATACAGATTGATGATTCTACTTATTTTGATTGTTTTGGCAGGGTTTCAAAGTTTTGGCGCCACATATACAACGACTAGCTTTAAATTGGTCGTAGAACACAAAACATTTACAACTAATGTCGTGGTTGTTAAAGATCATCTCCAACTTATTACTCAATATACAATTGTTTGTAATACACTATTTACGACTAAAGATTTATTCTGGTCGTTGATAAATATTTGTAACGACCATATTTATTTGGTCATCAAAAAATTAGTTATTAATTCTCATTTTGGCCACTACAAGAAATATAGGATTAACAACTAATACTTTAATCGTTACAACATATTTCTAGCTAACTCAAAATGCGATTGTGTATGATTCATTGGCAACAACCAAGCATATCATTTAGTTGTTGAAAACAGTTTTTAATGACCAAGTTTATTGGTCATGAATAGTAGATTTAACGACTATCTAATATGGTTGACAAATAATCCTCTTAACGACCATCTAATATTGATTGTAATTTTTATCATTTTTAACGACTGAAGTAAAATGGTCGTTAACTTATTCTAAATACAACCAATTATTTAGTCATTAAATATATTGTTTTAGTCGTTGATTGTTTTGGTGGGTTTCAAGGTTGTGGCACCACACATACAATGACCAACTTTACGTTGGTCATAGAACATAAAAAATTTATAACTAATGTCGTGGTCGTTAAAGCCTATCTCCAATTAGCCCAAAATACAATAGTTTGTGATACACTATTTACGACTAAACATTTATTCTGGTCGTTGATAAATATTTGTAACGTCCATATTTATTTGATCGTTATAAAAATAGTTGTTAATTTTCATTTTTCTTGTAGTGCGTGGTTGTTGGCATATATTTTTTGAAATTTTTCCTAATTTTTATTATGTCAATTCTAATATCAATGGAAAATGAGACTACAGATATAGCAAAAGCTTTTACACATGATGAATTCCTTAAATAATTATATAGCATTTTAGTGTGTTGTTAAAATAAAATTAAACGAGAAAGATAGAGTGAATTGGAATAAGATAGAAATAAAATCAAGTGGAAGAAATACATTATTCTGGGCTTTAATTATTAATTTTGTCATACATATTTTTCAATATATGATAAGTACTTTCTGTAATCTTGTAGTTGAATCTCTGCTCCTTTAATTTTACAATACCATATCAAAATTCAGTGTAGGAAAAATTGAGGAAGCAAACTATAGAATGTGTAACTATATAAATGGGATGAGATTTGAACCTATACTGATATTCCTTGCATCACCAACAATCAAATAGAAGACATTTATTTATTCAAATTTCCTCGTCAACAAGGTGCAATGTTCATACAATTATTGTACCAAAAGTTACAAGAAGCGAAAAAAACTGCCAACGATCTAAGCATAACAAAGTATATGTAGTGATGTTCTCCTTATTCTTGCAATTATGGTTTTGAAATTTATCAAGCATATTTATACGAAGAGCTCGATCAACCTAAATTGTGGTACCATCTAGACAAATCCATTGACCAACAAAGATTTTGTCAAAAACAAGATTTGGATTAATGGAACTGAAGAAATCTGAAGTCAAGTTGAAAGTCTGAGTGATGCTGAAGCATGTATCAGCACTTTGTACTCCATAGATCTGCTCACAAACCAAAACTGCATTGTCCATCACCTTTGCTGCATTGAGACCACAAAATCAAAATATTAAATTAATTAACAATGTCTGGTTCGGTATATCAAATGTGTTACAAGGTTTAGACTTACGAGCATTAAGCGATCTACTCTCAGCCGAGGAAATTATGAGTACAAATATTGCAATAAAAAAACAAAGAAAGATGATTGATTTGCTGCTTGCCATCCTCGTATGAGTATTAATGCTAATAGATTATACTGCTGTTTCCAAGTTGAGAAACTGGGATATGTTCTTTTGGTGCCTTTGCTAAATGTTTGTGGTATAAGTATTTATTATATAGGCAAATGACATGGAAAGAGACATTGTTTCCCTGAGTGTCACAAGATGGCCTGCCTCCTTGTTCATCACTGCTACACTCATTGTCTTCTGTTCACAAATTCTATTGTTTGGTTACAATGCGCAAGGCTGTAAATCATTTAATTTTGTAAGGCTAATTTGATACTACTAGAAATTCTAATGCACGATCTCACTTTAGGAAAATACACTTTAGTCAATTCAAACTCTTCGATAATGAGAAGCCCTTGAAGTGAAATTAAGAACTCTTATCCTTGAAAACATGTTCTTATTTCTTTCTTCGCATGTGCAAATTAAGGACCTCGTCAAGTAGTTGTATGATTGCACGCCCGGTAAAAGCTTTGTTGTTACTCACTTTTTATGTAAGGGTACTACCGTACTAGGTGTGGGTTTTTCCAGCCGGTTTCATTAATGAAACTCCAGAACTTGAAGAACAGGCGTGTAAACCAGAGTTAAGATTACCCTATAGAAAGGGAACTGGGTAGAGCTATTGGATGGCAAAGCATCTAAATACCTGAAATCAACTGGCCCAAAAAAAAATTCCAATTCATTTGGACTTCCAAGTTAAGTATATATTTTTGTATTGGTCAAACTTCAAAATATGTAAACTATTTTTTCATACTTAAAACTTAAAAATAGAGAAAAAAATTAAGTTAACCAAAAATAGTTAAAAATTGAAGGTAATATTTTGCTTATGTTTTCTTTAGAGAGGTTAGCCAAACATATAATTAAGAGCATCATTTCATTTGGATTAGTTTATTAGCAAGCTTTTATTGTAAACGCGTTTGTATGATTTGTATATGTTCTTTTATGTAAATATAAAATTACTTTTTCTTAAATTCTTTAACTTTTCTTTATTTGACAGGATTATTGGGCATGTATTGACAGAATAAAGACGAAAAAACAATGAAATATGTAGTTAACAAACACGAGTCATTTTTTCAATTCAATAAACTTTATCAATTTTGCCTCATATTCTACAAAATATCATATCTTTCTAATTGATCTATCTACAAATAATGGGATCAATTGGGACCCCAACAGCTCAAATACATAACTTTTCTGAGTGATTCCTCGGACTGCTTCATTTTTTCTTCTTTCTTGAATTTATTCAAAACCTGGGTTTGTGTAGAGATCTTCTTGGCCTGAGAAAAGGATATGAGATTGTTCTTAGAGTGCTGTTGGATTGATCTGAATGTGTAATTCCATCTGCAGAATCCTTGATCTTTCAATGCCTCCACAGCTCCCACACTGGCTGCCACCATCCATGCTTTACTCGTTGAACTCATTTTTTTTCAAGAATTGAATTTTTGCTTGTAAATTTTTGGGTTTTAAGAGGGACTTGAGAAAACTTTGTATTCTGTAGATTGCCTGTTTGTGGAGAGTGAAGAGAACTAATGAACTATATATATTACATTACATGTGCAGATAAGATAGTAAGTAAAAAACTGGAGGCTAGATTCCACTGGTTTCACTTTTCTGGTGTGCGGTGGCAAAAAGGCAATTATAATGATGCGCGCGCTGGTTTGATCTACACAATGGAAATGGGCCATTTATTTGGAATAGGACAATTATTGGTGGGAATAGTGCTAAATGGTGGTGATCAAGCAAATGTTTTTTAAATGGTTGTTACACTTATTTTTTAAGCAAATTATCAAATATAATTCTGCTTTTTTTTTTTCCAATTATTATATTTTTAGGGTGCGTTTGATTACAAGCATTGAATTTGGGTTGAAAGAAAACGAATTCCAGAGAATTGAATTGTTAAGAAAATAAACGCAGCCTTAGAAGATAAATTTTACCTAGAAAATAAAATCTCCTCCCCCTAAGAAAATGTTTCCGACTTTTCAAGAAAAATGCGATCATTTATGTAGAAATGAAAAAATGTTTTACCTGAAAAAAATAACCATCAAACACCTTTGTAGTTGGAAAATAGGTAAAAAATAGACTTTTTTCATGGAAAAATGCTTGCAATCAAACGCACCCTAAATCATTTGAAATTCATCTGTTGCTGTCTATTGAAAAAAAAAAGATTTTCAAGTTAAAATCTAACACATTTCAAGGTTAAAATTCAACCCATTTTATCTATGTAAGAAATCTTATTTGAAGGTAGAAAGTCATCTGTCTCTATCTTCTTCTTTTAATTTATGGTAGAAATTGTGGATTTTTATAGTATAAATCATGAAAATATGTATACATCTGAATATGAATTGTGATTTTTACTTTAAATTTCTATAAATATAATTTCATTTGAAGTGAGTTAATTTTAAAATCAGTTAAATTTACTTTAACAGACCCATGATTTGTTAACAAACATTAACATAAGTTTGTTAACAAACATGTGGTCTCTTAAGAGACTTCTAGCCTTTTAATTTTGGCCTTAACATACCACAGGTTAATTGTCTGTTAACATATAGTCCATTAATAGATGGTCTATTAACCGACCTTATTAAATGATGTATTTAAGTCTTTTTTATGTGAAAGGGATCTTAAACTTTTCAATTTAGATGATATAAATTAGGCGTTTTTTCGATTAGGTTTGTTTGACGGGTTTTTTTTTTATATATATAGAAATAACCACAATAAATAAAATATTTCTTAAAATACCATATTTTTTTAATTCTAAAATTACTGTTTTTTTTTTTTTTTGTAACACTTGTTGTTATATTTGTTATTTTAGTTATAATAAATGTGTTACATTTATTATTAACAAACACAACGATAATGCAAATAATCTTATACCATAAATTACAAAGCAGGCTCTAGTGTTTGATCCGACGATTGATTTATCTGTTGATAATAGTCCTAATCAATCTTTAATGTCTCGACATGGGATGTTGGCTCATGCGGTTTCGGAGTTGGTTGACGATGCATCTTTAATAGATGCTCGCAACACTTTTCTATTTGGTGAATTTCAAAGTTTGCGTATACGCGTAAAAGATATTGAAAATGGAGACGATATTGGGATGAGTAGAAATAGAAACAAAAGTCATGAGAAGACTTCCAAGTTAAGTATATATTTTTGTATTGGAAAAACTTCAAAATAAGTAAACTATTTTTTCATACTTAAAACTTAAAAGTAGAGAAAAAATTAAGTTAACCAAAAATAGTTAAAAATTAAAGGTAATATTTTGCTTATGTTTTCTTTAGAGAGGTTAGCCAAACATATAATTAAGAGCATCATTTCATTTGGATTAGTTTATTAGTATGCTTTTATTGTAAACGCGTTTGTATGATTTGTATATGTTGTTTTATGTAAATATAAAATTACTTATTCTTAAATTCTTTAACTTTTCCTTTTTTTTCTTTTTTTTGGATTGTAACTTTTCCTTATTTGACAGGATTATTGGGAGTGTATTGACAGAATAAAGACGAAAAAAACAATGAAATATGTAGTTAACAAACCCGAGTCATTTTTTTAATTTCAATAAACTTTATCAATCTTGCCTCATATTCTACAAAATATCATATATTTCTAATTTATCTACTACAAATAATGGGATCAATTGGGACCCCAACAGCTCAAATACATAACTTTCCTGAGTGATTCCTCGGATTGCTTCATTTTTTCTTCTTTCTTGAATTTATTCAAAACCTGGGTTTGTGTAGAGATCTTCTTGGCCTGAGAAAAGGATCTGAGATTGTTCTTAGTGTGTTGTTGGATTGATCTGAATGTGTAATTCCATCTGCAGAATCCTTGATCTTTCAATGCCTCCACAGCTCCCACACTGGCTGCCACCATCCATGCTTTACTCGTTGAACTCATTTTTTTTCAAGAATTGAATTTTTGCTTGTAAATTTTTGGGTTTTAAGAGGGACTTGAGAAAACTTTGTATTCTGTAGATTGCCTGTTTGTGGAGAGTGAAGAGAACTAATGAACTATCAATTCCAATATATTACATTACATGTGCAGATAAGATAGTAAGTAAAAAACTGGAGGCTAGATTCCACTGGTTTCACTTTTAAAAAACTGGAGGCTAGATTCCACTGGTTTCACTTTTCTGGTGTGTGGTGGCAAAAAGGCAATTATAGTGATGCGCACGTTGGTTTGATCTACACAGTGGAAATGGCCCATTTATTTGGAATAGGACAATTATTGGTGGGAATAGTGGTAAATGGTGATGAACAAGCAAATTTTTTTAAATGGTTGTTAGACTTATTTTTTAAGCAAATTATCAAATACAATTCTGTTTTTTTTCCACTTATTATATTTTAAGGGTGCATTTGATTGCAAGTATTGAATTTGAGTTGAAAAAAAACGAATTCTAAAGAATTGAATTGCCATAAAAATAAACATAGCTTTAGAAAACAAATTTTACCTATAAAATAAAATATCCTCCCCCTAAAAAAACGTTTCCGACTTTTCAAGAAAAATGCGATTATTTATGTAAAAATGAAAAAATATTTTACCTGAAAAAAACGACCATCAAACATCCTTGTAGTTGGACAATAGGTTGAAAATAGGATTTTTCCATGGAAAAATACTTGCAATCAAACGCACCTTAAATCATTTGAAATCCATTTGTTGCTGTCTATTGTAAAAAAAAAAAGATTTGCAAGTTAAAATCTAACACATTTCAATATTAGAATTCAACCCATTTCATTTGTGTAAGAAATCTTATTTCAAGGTAGAAAGTCATCTGTCTCTATCTTCTTCTTTTAATTTATGGTAGAAATTGTGGATTTTTATAGTATAAATCATGAAAATAAATTGTGATTTTTATTTTAAATTTCTATAAATATGATTTCATTTGAAGTGAGTTAATTGAAAAATCAATTAAAAATGTATAAATTCGTTTTAACAGACTCATAATTTAGTGGATATTACACCCACTACTTATAAATATCAAAATAATCCCAAATCTAACATTTTGGCTTATTAATTTCAAAAATACTGTTTTCTTAAAAATAATTTAATTATTTTTATATTCAATTAATAATGGATAAAAAACTACATTAAAACCGTAAATTACATTTTACCAATTTAACCCTCCTCTATTTACGCACCTCTACAGTGAAAATCCCAACCGTGAAGAAACTCCCCATTATCAAACCGGTGTAAGTTTTTCTTTTTCAAAAATCTCTGCAAATCTTCGCGTGAGAGCCCTAAATTGTTGTACATTTTTCATCTCCTTTGAGTAATGGAGACTCCAAGCCGCAGAACGACAAGGTCGATGGGAGTGTCAACTGGTGGTGAAAATAAAACGGACTCCAACGCTTCCGGTCGCCGGCGAACAACCTTCTCTACACCCACTGAAGATGCCAAAACGAAAGAGATAACGAAGATGAAGGCATGCAAAACTGATTCTACCAAGAAATCGAAGAAAAATCGCAAAAGAAAAAGCTACATTCCACAGGTATTTTCAACCGTACCAAATTAATTTTTTTGCTAATAGAAGTTAGTATTTATGTAGTTTAGTTTAGATGAGTATGTTTTGTAAAATTTTGCATATTATGTTCCTGATTAATATTTTAAAAAGTAATACAGATTATGTTATGTTTAAATTTGTTATTATGTTACTTTTAAATTTGTTATTATGTTACATTTGTTACATATTGGTTATTTTGTAACAAATGATACAAAGATGATCATTATGCAACAAATGTTACAGAGATGGTTATTCTGTAACATTTGTTACAGAATTGGTTATTATGTAACAAATATTACACGGATGGTTATTATGTTATTGTTACACGGTGGTTATGATGTTATGATGTAACAAATGTTACACAGGTGATTATTATGTTATTGTTACATTGGTTGATTCATATGTTACAATATTGTATATTATGCTTTAGTATACTGTTGAATGTCATTTTCATTTGTAATTTTCAGGCTGGAGATTTCTGTATCCATCCTGATGACAGGATTGGAGCCAGAGTAATGGTATCGGCTCCTTATGACGTTATTAACTCACTTAACCAGAAGATGAACAATTCTCAAAAAGAATTGTTTCGTTCAACTTGTTTTGGGCATTTTTTGAATGTAAATGAGATTTATCTTCAGCATCAACTTATACACAAGATGCTGTTAATGGAGGTGAGACAGTCAAACAAGGAACAAATGTGGTTCAGTATCTCAGACAGAATACTGAAATTTTCAGTTGAGGAGTTTTGTATAATTACTAGTTTGAAGTGTACTGGTCCTGATGTCGTACCTAAGTCTCGCAACGCGAAATCAATGTTGAGGCAGATATATTTTGATGATTCAAAGAGTGTTTATAACAAAGATGTTGAGCGAGTTTTTAAGAAGATGTCATCGGATTCGAAAGATGAAGATGTTGTGAAAATTGGGATTTTGTATCTGATTACGTCATACCTGTTCACTACGCCGTATAAAAAACAGGTATCAGATGCAACATTTTGTCTGGTTGATTCAGTTCTGACCAATACGTACGCATGGGGCAAGGAACTATTTCAAAATACTTTCAGTTATTTGAAGATTGCATTGACAAAGCGTACGTATGATGATGGGCTGAAGAAGGATATATTCATGTACAGACTATATGGATTCCCTCTTGCATTTCAAATCTGGATTTATGAAGTTGTGCCTTCGATAGACGGAAAAATATGCTCCAGATTACATCGGACATGGCATCGGCTTTTGAACTGGACTAATACTTCAGCAGGAGTAACACTGGAGAAGATTAACTTTGACCTACCAGACGTAAGTTATTATGTATCATAAAATTGCTATGTTGTTATGTGTGTATCATAATATGTTACAAACGCGCAAATGTAACATTTTGGTTTGTTCATTATGTATACTATAGATGGAAGTTAATGGCATCCAACTGGATGAAGATGAACGAGGGGCGTCATTCCTAGATGGTTTGTTTGGTAGTGATAGACCATCTACAACACATGACGATGACAGTGATTTCGTAGAACCTCCTGTTACGAAATCAAAGAAATTTAATGCTCATAGTTCTTCAATTCCAGAAGTTGCTCGGAATATCAACGTTTCGAAAAAGACTAAAGCAGTCCCCAAAGAGGTTAATAAATTCTGAAATAAGTTTGCTGTTCTTTTTCATATGTTACATTGTTACAGTTATTCATTTTTTTTTTATTTCTTCCAAATACCATCATCTAGCTAACGTGGATTAATTGGCAGGATGATCGCAAAGTTCGGTTGAAGGAGATAAGAAAACTATTGGTTGATATACGATCCCGACAGGATCGAATAATCTCCCAACAAGATGATTTGAAGTCTGATATTCGGACACTTCGTCATGATATTGATGCTAAGCTTGATAAATTTATGGATGAGTTAAGGACAAAAGTTCCATCAAAATCAGATTCTCCTCCAATGGGAGTCCTTGACAGTCAAATAGTTGTTTTCAATGACCGTGAAGAATTTGTAAGAAAGGTAACTGTTTTGCAATATACTAAGTTTATTACAGGTAGATAATTTGTGTATGTTACAAATGCCTATGTAACATTTGTGTATGTTACGTTTTTAGTATGTTACATTTGCGTGTTTGTAACATATTATTTTATATTAACGTAACTCAATTTGTCATAGTAATAAAATCGTTTCGCTTCCGATATATCACATCCTACATTTCATTTTTCAGGCTTCCAGTGGTCCGACTGATTCAATGGGAGGAATCTCCGATGTTGTTCATGCTGCTGATCCACATAGTGAAGGTAGGAACACAGATCAAAATGAGAATGTCAATATGTGCGACCCTCTGGAAGATACATTCTACTCTGAAGTGGTGATGAAACAAGTTGAAGAGATAATAAATAGTGTAGAAAAGCAGGACAAATCGGAAATGATTCAGGTACACCCAAACAACAAACTAAATCAGCTTGAGATTACCAAAATTCATGATATCTGACTTTTCAATTTGTGGACACAGATTGAATGCGAAGATACGGGTGATTTGCAAGATGAGACAATGTCTGGAATACCGGTTAAACGTCAACGAAGGCCAGGTATTTTAATCAAATCACCATATGTTGCAAAACAGCAGAACACTGTGACTTCAACATCAAGATTTGAGGCAAGTGCATTGAAGTATGGGTTGGTTCCGCCGCCTATTGAGGACGTTAGAGCATTTGACCTATGGTTTCGTGATGGTTATCGTCCTAACAATGTGTAAGATATAATTATATTTATATATCATCATATCCACTTAATAATTACATTCTAATGTGTGTTTTTGTTATTATAGGAAAAGAAAGTTTTTGTTGACAAAAATGAAAATTGTTCCCCCATTTGATTTTGGTCCTGTTGAGGTTAGCGAGAAGACTTGGTGGTACGAGCTTCGAGACATTGACGAATCCCTAAGAGACACGGTATTATATTTTCCAAACATATTTTTTTGTTACATGATCTTACCGATTGCCAAACATGTTTATACTTTTAATGATGTTACATATGTAACAAATTTGATTGATTTCAAATTTTTTCTAATGTTGCATATCATTATACCATTGATTCCACATCACTTAGATGTATGTTTTTACTACCTGAGGAAGATGGCCACCCATAGCCCCGAAATGACATTCAACGCAACCACTACAGACACTTTTTTTGGCAGTATGGTTAGGGGCATATTTCCATCATTTAAGGATGATGTCAATGCTATTGTCCAGAATGTGTCGATGCTTGAATATCCAATTGGAGACTATTTGCATTGTAACAGACCATGGGCGGATGTCGATCATGTGTTGATACCTATTATGATGGGTGAACATGCCCATTGGATACTTGGAGACTTGGACATGAAAGCAAGATCTTTAAATGTATACAACTCATGTTGGTCAACTATTAAAGATGTTGAAGTTATGGCTGACGTTCAACCATTTGCGTGTATCATCCCTCATTTGTTGGCAAGGATTGACGTATGGTGTCCATCGATTGTCAATGGAGTGGAACAGATCAAACCTCTACAGGTTAATCTAGTACACAATATACCTCAACAAGAAAATGGGTTAGTATATACATTATCGTCTATTATCTTTTTATATCATAACCTCCATTGAAAGTTAACATTGTATCTGATGCTGTACATATTCTTTTTACTAGGACCGATTGCAGTGTTTTTGTCATCAAGTATGCAGAACACATACTGAACAGGAATGTAGAAGGAATGCCAAATCCTTTTGAAGCTTCAATTGAAAGAACCCATTTGGCAGCAATGTTGTTCAAACATGAGATAGACAAGCGTGATGAGGGATATGAAACAAATCCTGATTTTGTGTCAAGGAGAGAAAGAAAAGCAAGGAAGGTTGCTAGGAAAAAAAATGCAAAGTAGGAGTTAATATCTATATATCTGTTACAGTAGATTGAATATATTAATAGTATTTTGTTGAAGTGTAGGTTTGGTTTGGATGATGTAACAGTTGTAACAGTAGCTGCTGTTGTTACAAATGGTTTTGTGTATGAATGTTAATACATATGTTACATGTTGTTTGATACTGATACATATGTTACAATTGGTATTTTGTAGCAATGAATATATTACTGAATATGTTACAGATTTGGCACTGTTATTGTACCAACACATGTTACATTGTTACATATGTTACAGATTTGGCACTGTTATTGTACCAACACATGTTACATTGTTACATATGTTACATTGTTACAAATAATTTAATCATGTGTTATATTTGATTTCATTGTTACATATCAATCTCATTCAGGTGTTACATTGTATCAATTTGTTTTAGGGTCCAGTATGAACGTAAATACGAACTTGTTGAAGTTAACAGTTCGTTTTGAATTTGTAACATATGTAACAGATTCTTTTCAGTATTGTGGTATGATACATATGTTACTAATTATATTGTGTATGACAATAAATATGTTACAAATGATATCATGTTATTTTATCCAGCACATGTTACATGTATTAGTATTCTCTACCACTGATGTTACATATGTTACATCTGATATCATCATAAGTTTTAATATGTATCACTGATGTTATATATCATTCTGATCTTGCACCATTTTAAAATAACTATATCAAACATCAAATATGTAAATGTATCAAAACAATAACACTTTATTAATGCTTTGAATTCTTTATAGCACATGACTGCGTTAGAAATACCACAATGTATTCAATTCCATGAAGAAAAAAATTACATAACACATTAACAGTATATTAACTCTCATTATGCGTGGTGATCAAACCCAATGGATGTTTACAAGTTCTCCTGTTGTGCCCATATCGCCCACATCTTCTACACTTTATAACACTGTTTCGTTCACAAACTGATCTGAACCTTCTCTCCTTAGGCCTCCCTACTTTCCTGGATGGATTTGGAGCCAATACAATCATCGAATTAGTACTCCTAGCCATCGCCCAATCAGCACTTTCACCAAGGAGTATAACGCTACCTTCGTAGGCTGATATGTAAGCCTCCCGAGTGTGGTACAAAGAACAATATTTGTATGTTTCCATACAATTCCTTCCAATAACAGATAATGCATGTTGACAAGGGATACCGTCAACTTGAAATCTGTTGCAAGTGCATGTGGATTTTCCAATGTCAACCATATTTTGTGTATTTTCGTCTGTAACTTGAAATATGACATCGCTTAAACCCGAAACCTGTGTTAGAAATACAAAATATATAAATCCGTAACACTTATGTAATTAATTTCACCATACCATTATAACCATTTTTCTTCATGTAGTTACCTTCAAATTTAGGGAGTTTCTTGCATTTTTCCGCAACAAATTCTCATTCTTTGTTGAAAGCCGTGTAAATGTGGAATGTGCTTTATTCCTATTCTTGTAAAACCATTCTTGCAATATGTTCCTCAAGCTTTCTAGCATAGTCACAATTGGATAATTTTTTATCGATTTTGTCACGGCATTTACGGACTCCACAATATTTGATGTCATCGTAGTGTACCTGTTGGTTGGCATATAAGCTCTCGACCACCTATAATAGCCGACCTTATCCTTCTGTAAAATATATTGTAACATACACATCAATTCATGATAAAATAGACAAATGAGATTGGTCGAATGAACAAAAGAATATTTCGTACCAGATAGGGTCGGATGCCTTCATGTATGTTGTCCAATACATTCATATGGTATTCAAATTCAGTATGTGTATAAGACCTAGCGGCTGCGTTAAATGGCTTTGTAATGTGTTTTGCAACCTTCCCAAACCTCCTCTTTAAATTTTGTAACAAATGATACACACAAAAACCTTGTGTTATGTTTGGATATACTCGTTCAACTACCTTTTGTATGCTTCCATGCCTGTCAGAGATGATACACATCTCATCCCTCTCTCCGTAAGCCTCCTTGAACCTTGATAAGAACCATTCCCACGAATTGTCATTCTCGCCATCACCAATACCAAAAGCAAGAACAAATATGTTGTAGTCCGCATCCTGTGTGCAAGCAGTAAACAATGTACCACCGTAACGTCCTGTCAAGAATGTTACGTCTATTACAACTATAGGTTTGCAATGTCTCCATCCTTGTAACGAAGCTCCCATCGCCATGAACAAGTGTTTGAAAGTATTGTCCGTACTTGTCTCAACACGTGTAAATGTACCTGTATTCTTCTCCATCAACATGTTCAAATAAGATGGAATGTAACTGTACGATTCCTCTGGATCTCCTAATATCTTTCCCAAGGCATACTCGCGTGCCCTCCAGGCCTTTGCATAACTCAATGTTACTCCATATGTTTTTGACGTGTCATTTATTATGTCTCTTGGAGTATAAATAGTTTTGGCATCCATGTACTTGTGTTTTATGCAATCTCCAAAGAGTGAACTCGTTGCTTGTCTATGATCCCCCATAATTATATCAACCGAACAAGTATGACCGTATCGAATGTACCTTATCTTAAACATCTCTGTTTCACCCATTTTAGAAGCTCTAAATTGCCACATACAGTTCTGATCTTTGCACTTGAGAACATATTCCTTTTTGTCGGATCTATACACAATGTACTGATAATTGTTTTGAATGGCATATAACGAAACCTTTTGCTTTAGAACCTTTTTATTCCTAAAAATCATACCGGTATCAATTCCATCTAAGCCTCCGTGTTCACTTACATAGTTGTCAACTTCAAATTCATCTTCTACTACATCTGGAATTGTTTGGTAAACACTACAAGCAAATGTATCAGTACCGACGATACTAGTATTAGAAATATGTTCCAAATCAATTCCATCTCCAGAAACATCGGGCGAATTATTCACACTTCCAACTGAGATAATACTATCCAATGGATTTGTAACGGTAATTCGAAGCAGGTAAGTAGTTAACAACTGTTCCTTACTTTTTAATCTCAAATAGAACAGGACCGCATTATCATTCGTTATTCTTATTGGACCCAATCCACCACCCACATCATAATGGAATGCTATTACGATTTTATTTCGATCATAATTGAATGCGGACATTACCATGTCAATCAGCTGGATGTAGCTACAATCATGTGGTACCAAAATCCCGACTATTTCGCCATTGTTGTCAATGAGAATATTTATAGTATCCATTCCTGCAAATAAACAACAAATGCAAATGTAACATACTTTGAAACCATTAATGGGCAACATCAATCCGTTACAGTAATGATATGTAACATTTAACAATATTACCGAAAAAGCTATGGAAATGTTACATATTTTGTAACAAACGTAAATCCATATTTTCAAACACAAATTCAAAGAGTACATGTTACAAAATCCAATGTAACATAACGTGAAATGTTACTTAAGGTACAGATTGTAATAAAAAAATAAACATAAAAAATTGAGTTACGTTAATATAAAATAATATGTTACAAACACGCAAATGTAACATAAGAAAAACGTAACATACACAAATGTTACATAGACATTTGTAACATACACAAATTATCTACCTGTAATAAACATTTCCGCAAACCAGATGTTTCTGAATGTTACAAAATCATATTAGAAATATAATGTAACATAAGGAAATGTTCTCAATGTATCATAAACATGTGTAAATGTAACATGTGTAAATTTAACATACAATAATGTAACATACGCAAATGTATCTTACGGATTGATCAACTGGGAGAAAATTTTCACATATAATTTCATAAAATTGTTACAATAACTAACCTTATGTTGAAATTCTGATCACATATGTTATTTTTCTTCACGGACTGAAACTTTTCACGTATTGATGTTCTTCGCGGTCTGATGTTCTTCGCGTTCTGATTTTGTTCGAGGCTTGATGTTATTCACAGAATGGTGTTCTTCTTTCGCTTTCATATACTCATCTTCGTCGCGAATTTTCTGATATTCTATTTTGATTTGGAATCAATTAGATTTCTAATTGATTCGAATAACTGAAATTACCTTTTTGGTGTTTCTGTTATAGCTGTTAATGACAGCATATAATTAATATATTAATATTTGTAATTATAATAAATATATTACCAAAACAGTATTTTTGAAATTTAAGTAACATAAATGGTTTTTTGGAATTATTTTAAAAAAGTGGCTCATTCTTGAAAAAGTCCCCATAATTTATTAATAGGCCTGTGGTCTTTTAAGAGACTTTTAGTTTGTTAATTTTGATTTTAACAGACCACATGTTAATGGTTTGTTAACACATAGTCCATTAATAGACGGTCTGTTAACTTAAATAAAGATAAACAAGTCTTTTTATGTGAAATGAATGTTTTCAATTTAAATGATATAAATTATGTGCTTTTTCAATTAGACTTGTTTGACACATCCTTCTATCAAACGCTGCCCAATTATTGAATCAGTAACAGTGATTCATCTTAACATTAGGGGATTACATACACTTTGATTTCAGACCTCTACTTAATTCGTCAACTTGTACTTGCTTGTTTCATTGACACATTATTATTGTTATTTTTTCATTTTTAATTCCTGCTTAAAAGTAAAGTACCAAAAGATGCTTCTATTGATTACGTTATTTTCTTTTAAAGTTGCTACAGTTTTGTTAAAAGAGTTGGACAGCTTTTCATTTGGAGAACAAAATGTAATTTCCTTCTGTAGCAGAACAAGTCTATTGAAACTTGATTTTCTATGAAGAATTGGTTTATTCAGGCTTATTACTCCAAAAAGAATTTGTTATCTAATTCATATATTTCACTTCTAATTGATTATTGGATAGGTTAAGTACCACATCATTGCAAAGCTACAAAACTTTTAACGCCACACAAATTGTTCAGTCCAGTGATTATTCATAAACATGACTATGAGACATGATGATGGCAATTTGACTCGATACCTGCTATCCACCTCGATTAATCAGGTAAGGATGAACAAAAACATATCTTTTAAATAACTTCTTTTTTTTCTCATTTTCCTGTTATTACAAGAAATATTCTTTCTACAAAATATCGTATCTATTAAATTTCTATTTACAAAAAACCCCAACTGATTGCATCAATTGGGACCCCAACAGCTCAAATACATGACTTTCCTCAGTGATTCTTCGGATTGCTTCATTTTTTCATCTTTCTTGAATTTATTTGATATCTGGGTCTGGGTAGAGATCTTCTTAGCCTGAGAGTATGATCTGAGATTGTTCTTTGCGTGCTGTTGGATTAATCTGAGAGTATAATTCCATCTGCAGAATCCCTGATCTTTCAATGCCTCCACAGCTCCCACACTTGCTGCCACAATCCAAGCTTTACCTGTTGAACTCATTTTCAAGAATTTGCTTGTTCAACTTGATTATATATTTTTCGGTTTTCAGAAATGTTTTTCTTCTGTTGATCGCCTTTTGTGGAATGAATCATATGTATGTGTGTATATATATAGAGAGAGAGAGAGAGAGGTAACACTGACTGATAGTGATACACACACGCAGCTGGTAAGTGGTGAACACAATACTAGAGGCTTTTTGTCCGGTGGTAGTTGGTTTCACTTTTCCTGTGTGCGGCTTTGTAGGGTTGCAATTACTAATTTGTCCTTTCCATCTCTTCACATAACAATTATTGTGGGATAGGTTCACGCTGGTTTGGTTAAATGAAATCCATTTGCTTGACACCGGGGTTTTCTATTTGATTGGGTCGAAAAGTTAATGAATTGGGATTTTTCTATTCGCCCACGTCATTCTAAATTAATTTTTAGTCACACATTTTATAGAATATTAATGAGTACATGTGCGTTGCACGTGATAAGAGTCGTAATTAAATATAAATTAAGTATTCAATGTATCACAAATAAATTTTTTTATCATTGTGTATAGATGAGATAGATTAAATCTGAAGTGATATTAATTCCTACTTGAATTTTCTATATCAACATTGCTAAGAAAGTAGCTAAAAAATATATAATAAACAGAACTAGTGAAAAAAAAACTCAACTGAAAACGCAACAACATTATAGAGTCAATGTTATTTTTTAGATTTAAGTATTAAAGATATTTAAGTTAAATTTATTGAATTCATTATACTATTTGAAAGATTGGTCTGTTATGATAAATGCTTTTATTATTAGTTTGTATTAATAATTCTATTTTTATTTTAAGTTCCATTAAAGTAGTTTTAATTTACAAATTAGTGGCACTTGTATCGTTAAAAATTTCGATCGTCACAAATGGTATAAGAGAACGAGTTTAAATCGGTTTTGTAGACTTTACATTTCCTCAAAAAATTCATTTTTTTTTTGCCTACTATTTTTGACTTTTTAAAAATTTTCAACTTTTTTACACTACAAAAAAAATTTAAAAAGTCAATAAAGTAACAAAAAAAAACTTATTTTTTGAAAAAAAAAAAACTACAACGAACAAGCCCTTAATATTATATTCAATTTTCACCAAAACAAAAAATGAATTTTTTATACATCATGAACAGTACCAAAGTACTATTCATGTGAATTAGTACAAATACCATATAAGTTGGGTTTTGGTTTGAAACTATTAGTATTTGGTTAAGATGAATTGGGCGTTATATATAATTTTTTTTTTTGGGTTCAAAAAATAATTTATTTTATTGGTCAATTTTTAATAAGAAATAAAGAGTTTTTAATCACCATCCGCTACGCCATTCTCCATGTCGATTCCTTGAACCAGATATATTTTATGCTTTATAATTATTTATAGTAGCCATTTTAATGCCATGCTATATATATGAAACATCAATCACTAATTTTTTGTAACATTGTAGAAATAGCTACATAGCAAGATATGGATGTCGCTTATGATTCTATAAATGCATGTTAAATTACGAAAAATTTGTTATTGAAATTGTAAGTTATAGAAATTATGTGTTTACTTATTGTATACGATATTACTTGGTTATGGACTAGTCTTCAATTTTGGTAGGAATGACTACATTAGAGAACATATCGCTTATAAGAACAGTCGACCTTAGAGAATCTCTAGTTTAGATGATAAGGTCTAATTAGGAGAATTTGTACTTTTAGACGCTTTCATTTTTACTTATGCTTTGAGTTTTCTTGATTTGAGTATTTGTAAGACTGAAAGGCTTTGTCAAAATGATCTAAACTGTCTAAAGAGAGCTTGGGATTTAAGTGGTCCACTTGTGACCTCCCTCATCACCTGGAAACATTTTAGTTGCGTGTTATTCAAATCAATAAGACGAAAACAAATATTACAAACTCACTCAAAATTTAAGAAAAATTCTTATATTTAGAAATTCTATTTCCAAAAAACTTTAAAGAAAATTCTAATTTCGGAAATGTCTAAGAAACTTCTATTTCAAGAAATCTCTATTCTAGGAAACTTCTATTTTATAGAAACCTCTATTAGAGAAAAGAATTTTCATTAGTGAGGAAAACAAGCAACATCATGGGCAGTCACAAAAACACAAGTGAGAAGAGTTCCAAGGTAAATTTTGAGGACGAATTTTTTTTAAGAGGGGTAGTTTGTAACACCTTAAAATTTCGTCACTGGCCATTAAAATTAAAATTTAAGATTTAACTGCACAAACACGATAGTCTAGGGACCAAATTACATATTTGCTCATAGTTGAGGACCTAACTGTAATTATTAGATATATGCATATTTTTGTCCCATAAATAGTGTTATGAATAGTAACTTTGCCTACCAATAATTTGCTAAAAATAGATATATTTAATGTCATATTACATATATATGGTAGATAAAATAGTTGATTAGAAATTAATGTGTATATGATTGTATGCATACACATATGATTATGTGATTATCTTAAATTATGCATGTAATTTAAGGTATGAATATATATATTTAATACTTTGTTGAATATATATGGTAGATAAAATAGTGATTAGATATTAATATGTATATGATTGCATATGATTATGTGATTAGCTTAAATTATCATTTAATCATGCATATAATGTAAGGTAAGAATATATATTTTCCTAATAATGCATACATGTAATATAGAAAAGTAATTAATGAAATTTAAAGTTTCCATATATGGCAAACCTCAACCTCCCCTATAAATACTCACCCCTTGTGTAAAGAAGAAATACACAAACACACAATCTTCTTCTTTTCCTTAGAATAAGAGAGAAAATAGAAAAGAATTTCAAGTTCTTAAATTGATCTTACTCTATTTCAAGTTTCAAGTATAAGGTAAGTGTGTTGCTATGTTGATCTATGAGTAATTCTTTTTATATGTTATTTCACGGATATGTTTATGTTATGGTCTACAATATGCAAGATATGTTAAGAACGGACTAGAATTTAGTAGCGTTACGCACAGAAATTTGGTACCATATAAGTTTGGTCCAACTTTCGTGTTTTCCTATGCAAGTATAATTTTTCTATTGAAATACATATACATGAAAAGAATATTACTCACGCACACTTATTGAGATTTTATCTCATATAATGTTTGTTCCACCTAGTTCAGAAAATTAGCAGTTCGATGTGGTCGGTATGGAGATGGCTTATAGTTACAGGAGTTCTTAATAATAAATTATATTTATGGAGTCAAATGTTATTTTTTTTAGATTTAAGTATTAAAGATATTTAAGTTAAATTTATTAAATTCATTATACTATTTGAAAGATTAGTCTGTTATGATAAATGCTTTTAATATTAGTTTATTGTATTAATAATTCTATTTATATTTTAAGTCACTTCATAGTAGTTTTAATTTACGAATTAGTGACACTTGGATCGTTAACGATTTCGGTCGTCACAACAATTGTTTATGAGAAATTCTACAAGATCAAATGTTGAAGGACAAGAGAAAGTGACTTTAAAGATGACTTCTGGAAAAGAGTTCATCCTCAACACTGTTCTACATGTGGTTGACATTCACAAGAATCTTGCATCTGGATCTTTACTTTGCAAAAATAGTTTTAAGTTAGTTTTTGTAACTGACAAGCTTGTACTCACTATAAATGATGTTAATGTCTGGAAGTGTTAAACTTTGTGATGGACTATTCAAAATGAATGTGTTTACTATTGTACCACAATCAAACAATAATAATAATATATATTCTTCTGCTTATGTCGTTGAGTCTTCTTGTTTATGGCATAATCAGTTATGGCATGCACACTTTAAACCTATGTGTAAATTAATGAACTTAAGTTTATTACTTTCTTTACAATTTGATCATAATCATAAATACGAGATTTGTGTTGATGCTAAATTAGCTAAAGCTCCGTTTCATTCTCTTGAAAGAAACACAACACCTTTAGGATTAATTCAAAGTGATATCTGTTACTTGAAATTTGTGTAAACCAGAGGT
This sequence comes from Forsythia viridissima, assembly GCA_030279155.1. Taxonomy (NCBI): domain Eukaryota; kingdom Viridiplantae; phylum Streptophyta; class Magnoliopsida; order Lamiales; family Oleaceae; genus Forsythia; species Forsythia viridissima. The sequence goes on from CM059039.1 coordinate 50,855,181, forward strand.
GATAAAAAATACTTCATTACTTTGATTGACGATTGCACAAAATAATATTTTTATGTTTATCTGTTAAAAAACAAAGATGAAACCTTGTTGTTTTCAAACATTAGAAGAATGAAATTAAAAAACAATTTAGCAAACGAATAAAAATTATTCGTAAAGATAGATGTGGAGAATATAGAGCACTATTTGAAGAATTTTGTTCAGAATATGAAATTATTCATGAAACATCACCTTATTCACCTCAGTCAAATGGTGTTGCTAAGCGCAAAAATCAAACTTTAAAAGAAATGATGAATGCTATGTTAATAAGTTTAGGTTTACCTCCGTACTTGTGCGGTAAGCCATCTTTTCAGCAAACGTCATTCTTAATAAGATACCACAAAAGAAAAGGAATGAAACTTCATATGAATTATAGAAAGGTCATAAACCTATCTACAAACACTTAAAAGTGTGGAGATGTTTTGCTAAGTTAGAATTACCAAAGCTAAAACAAGTTAAAATTAGGCATAAAACAATTGATTTCATATTTAATAGATATGCTAATAACAGAGTATATATCGGTTCCTTGTTCACAAGTCAGACATTCTGGACATACATGAATGAATATCATTGAATCTAGGAATGCTGCATTTTTTGAAGATGTTTTTCCATACAAAGACAAGAAATAAATAAATTCAAATAAAAGAAATTATGATAATGCAAGTGGTACTTATCTAAGTAATAAAGAACTTAGGCAGTAAAAGTGCCTAGACATCTACACCATTTGGTCCATATTTTTTAACATATATTGTAGAAAATGATCATAAGACATTTAATGAGGCAATGTCTATTCCAGAACCTCCTTTTTGGAAAGAAGCTAATAATAGTAAAATAGAGTCTATTATGCAAAATTACACTTGTGAGTTGGTTGATCTCTCACTGAGAAATAAGCCTTTAAGCTGTAAGCGGATTTTTAAAAATAAGTTAAAACGTGATGGATCTATTTTTAAATATAAAGCTCGGTTGGTAGAAAAAAGAAATAGACAAAAGAAAGAGTTTGACTTTTTCGATACATACTCACCTGTGACAAGGATCATCTTGATTAGAATTCTAATTGCAATTGCAGCATTGCATAATTTCAAGATCTATCAAATAGATGTAAAAACAACATTTTTAAATGGTGAGTTAGAAGAAGAGGGTATACATATAACAACTTGAAGGATTTATTACTTCAGGACTAGAGAAAAATATGTGTAGACTCGTTAAATCCTTGTATGGTTTAAAACAAGCACCAAAATAGTTGCACTAGAAATTTGATACCACAATTTGGAATAACGCTTGTTCAAAGAAAGGTTAAGCAAGATACATACCATGTTTAGTTGTGAGAGACGGTCTCCAAGCTCTAAGGCACTCATCAAACCTCTATAAGTTTTGCTGAGAAGATCTCTGCGGTTGTAATTCGCTGCCGCCGCCATCTCCAAACCCACAAGTTACAGCCACTATCCATGCCATTACAACCCGTCGTGGCAAGCATCCGCTTCTTTTCCACCACCACCCTAAAACCACCTTTTTCTTTATGCCTCCACAATAGACATGTACAAGGATCTTAAAGGAACACACACATATCTGATTCAAATATGTACATATAGTACCTGGTCATTTTTAACACGTAACAAATTATCTCATTACAACGATGTGATGCAAATCTGAGCACAAACCAGTTACAGATCTTTTAATGTTTTTGAATAATCTTATCCCAACCCCAAGAAAAAATGAAGTTTTGGAATAATCTTATCCGACTACAAATATCTCAACAAACTGAAATGAACAAAAATCAGAAAGAAACTAGAGAGGCGGGGTAAAAAAATGAGATCATCAATAATGGATCTTAAATGCATTTCGAAACTGAATCTCTCTAGTTTTGTTTGGGTGTGATTTTAGGTGGGGTGCGATTGGTTTTTTTTAGAAATGGTGGCTTTTGATGGTGGTTTTTAATTATTCGATTATGTGACGGTGGGGTGGGGTGGGGTGGGGTGGGGTGGGGTGGAGTGGGGAAGATGACTAGTTTTCTTTTTCATTTAAGTGGGAAAATATGGTGAGATGCTTTAGCCCTTCATAAAACTAATCAAATGAAAGTCAACCACTGAACTAACTAACATTTGGCGGAGACCGTTCAAAGGTTCTTCGATTGCTTATTTACTCAAGGGTTAGGGACTACACTACTAAAATAAAAAGTTCAAAGCCTATTTGTACTTTTTGAAAGATTAGAGATCTCAACTACAATTTTTTCTATAATTTAATATATATTTAAACTAGTGTTTTAATAGGCCTATTGCGTCGCAAGGCGGCAATATTAAACCTCGAGTCTTGTGATCTGGACAAAGTTAAAAAATCATTTTTGTAATATTATTTTAAGGATTAATTACACTAATGGTCCCCATTCTTTCAGATTTGTAATGATTTCATCCCCATTCTTTTTTTTAGCAGATATCATCCTCATTCTTTCATTTATACTCATATATGGTCCCCAAATCACTATTTTTCACTATTCTTACAATTCTTGGACAATTTTGCCCTTTGACTTAAATAAATCAAAATGATAAGAAAAAAATATAATGAAAGTATTGCAATTGGGCTCTTAATCTTTTCAAAAGTACAAATAAATCCTAAACTATTTTATTTTATTCAGATAAGTGTTCTTCTCCACCCTACCCAACCCACCCCACCCCGCCTTTGAAAATTATTGAGGAAACTGTTCCCAAAGCAAAAATCTGGCTCTACCATCTACCAAGAATTTGGCGAGCCCAAAATCTGCGACGTGGGCTTCGAAACTCGAATTCAGCAAAATATTGTTCGATTTCACATCTCGATGCACAATCAATGGCGAGCAATCATGATGCAGATAGCACAATCCTTTCGCTGCATCCATGGCGATTTTGTACCTCAAATTCCAGTTCAGGAATTCTCATTTCTTCCCGTGCAATGCCTCCCCTAAACTCTCATTTCTCATGTATTCGTAGACGAGAAGGTTCGTCTCCTTGTTCGTGCAAAATGCTAGCAATTTGACTATGTTTCTATGTCTGATGTTGCCTAACGTTCGAATTTTAGCCTTAAAGCCGTGATCATGGTTGTTGCTGCCAAATACCAAAAGTTTTTTGACAGCGATTTCAACCCCATTTGGTGTTTTTCCATGATAGACGATTCCAGCACCTCCTCTTCCGATTACATTGCTCCAGCCAGGGTCAACTATTGGAAAGACCAGAGCGGACGACGCCGGAGATTTGGGAAAATAGTGAACGAACGGCGGAGTTCGCGACGGCGGATTGTTGAGTGGTGGTGGTTGTGGCGTCGGTAGTGTGTTGACGATTAGAAATTGGGAGAATTGTTGGAGAGGAATTGGCAATTTTTTTGGGTGGTTTGTTAACTGACTTTTTGCTTTGGGAACAGTTTCCCCAATAATTTCCAAAGGCAGGGTAGTGGGGTGGGGTGGGGTGGAGAAGAACACTTATCTGAATAAAATAAAATAGCTTAGGATTTATTTGTACTTTTGAAAAGGTTAAGGGTCCAATTGCAATGCTTTCATTGTATTTTTTTTCTTATCATTTTAATTTATTTAAGTCAAAAGGCAAAATTATCCAAGAATTATGAGAATAGTGAAAAATAGTGATTTGGGGACCATATATGAGTATAAATGGAAGAATGGGGATGATATCTGCTAAAAAAAAGAATGGGGATGAAATCGTTATAAATCTGAAAGAATGGGGACCATTAGTGTAATTAACCCTTATTTTAATTATTCTAAGCCATTAAATAAATAAAATAATACATATCAAATAACTAAAATCATAAATATTTATTTATATTAAGGTATAATTATTTTATTTATACTCAGATAACAAACAATAATCATTAATAAATAAGGGTCATGCACTTATCAAATAATAACTCTCACATATTTTATCAAACACTTAAAAAAATAATATCACAACTAAAAAAAAAAAAAACTAAAAATTAAATGCCCAATAATAATCATTTTTTTTTTTGAAGAAAATAAAAGAATAAGAAGTAAAAAAAAAAGACAAAAAAATATACTAAAATAGAAACACAAATATCATGGGATTTTAGACTTCGGAGAAAAAAAAAAATTTTAAATCAAAATTGGTGGAGTTGATGGTCTTCACAGATTCAATTTGTGGTTCACATTTGAGGAAATTACATCCAGTACTGTGTAAATGCAAAATAATTTCACATATACTTTCCATATGTTTTTATTCCCAAAATACTGTGTGAGGTGTAAATATATTTAATATTATATTAAAATAATATAATCCAAAAAATATCCTCTCATCCCCAAATTACCGCACAAGAAGATCAAAATCCCAAATTTTTCGCCCTCGATCCAGCGAATAAATCAAATCAGGAGTCTTTAATTTTGTAGGGTTCTTGAACAATCAACCAATATCCATATTTTCTCAACAAAATCTCATACAGTTCTTCACTATTCAAGATCAGAAACCCATTTTTACGAAACCCTAACCACGATTTTTTAATTTATACGTATTGGCAGCAATTGATTCACTGTTATTGAAGGCAAAATCCGACCCATATAGCTCGAAGAAGTTAATGGATTCCGTCCACTTATGCCGTTAAACATACGCGTGACTTGCACGTAAATTTGAAAGAAAAATGGAGGAATATTTTAGGGGGTATCATTTGTCAGGTTTGTATTTATACGTTTATACTTGCATTGACCAATTTCTTCTTAATTATAATTCTGACTGTGGATAAAAGTCATACTTTTGAGTTTCTTGGATTAAAGTTCTGGGGTATTTGATTAGTGCATGCTAATTTCTTCGAGGAAGAATTAAATGCAGGGTGATTTTCTTGGCCTTATTTGGCGAAATTGAAGTAAGGAAGGATTAAAATGCTAATTATGTTTCCATGAATGGATATCAGCCATTTCCGCTGCTTGCTGCTTATAGAACCTCTGATTCTGTACCAATTGGGACCGTGTTTGCATAAGACATTAAGTCGATTTCATGATAGACCCTTGCAATGGTGCAGTCTTAGGATTATTCTTTTAGTGGTTCATTGATTATTAATTCTAGTTGACATTTACATGGATTCACGATTTCTTTAATCAAAGTCAGTGGTATACTGGAATTTAGCTTCAGCTTTTTGTTGGCTTTTCTTCCTACTTATATGCTCTGCTGGATGTCTAATGTGCAACATGTCTTTTTATCAGTACATCCATGGACTGGCTGCTCAAGGTGTTCATTATATACATCGGCCAGGACCAATACTTCAGGACGCCTGCTTCTATCTTCTTTCCGTAAGCAAAATATATTTTTATACTTTTTGTTGTTTACTGATACTAATGGGTGCCTACTCACTCTCAGAGAACTTTAGTCATTTACAAACTTCTTATATTGCAGGAGCTCGGAAAAGACAAAGCTTACATAAGTGAAACTGTATTTACCTGTGTGTTTCTAATTTGTCTTGGTGAGTTTTCCCTTGGTTTTGATTTTCTTCTGATTGTCATTTTGTGAAGATCACAATCCTAAATATTTGTAAACATGGTTGATGTTCTGTTGCAGTGGACTTTCCATCCCTTTGTTTTCAAGAGCAAGAGTACTCTGTAAGTGCAACACAAAAAGCTTGCAGCTTGGCATATTATTGTCTGAGCCAAAAACCAAAAGCTAGACCTTTAATGAGTGATGTGGTTGAGACTTTTGAGCCTTTACAGGGCAGTGGTGGTGTGAATGAAGTCTCATCATCGTCGTCCTTGACACCAACTCTTATGTGTGGTGGTAGTCCATTTGTGTCAGGAAGGATTCCAGATTATCGAATGCATCACAGATTTGGTGGGACTGTTGGCAGTGCTGTTGGTTGCCGGTCTTCCAACCCAAATTGTTCCCCAGGTGGCTCTGTCGCATGCCGGGTTAGATAAGAGAAGAAACTTTGAGTAGTACATTGATTTACTGCTTATTTCTAGTTTCTGTATATTGTAATGGTGATTGCGAGCGAGCTTGTTCATTATTGATGTACCAATAATACTTTTCTATCTTGGTGATCATTGTAAATTACAAGTACCATTTCAGAGAGGTGTCACAGACTGTTGTATGCACATCTTTTACAAGGTTTCTCCATTTGCACTTTTGGAATCGTTACTCCATCGTTTGATTCTTAAACCCTTGTATATTAAGAAGCTTCTTGTTGATTTCATCTGCATTGCTTACATCCCCCACTTCCCCCAACACACACACACAATGACACAGCAGATATGTGATGCATTCGATATTAATTCAGATTTTTTAATTCAAACTCGCAAGCCATTCAACTCATGTAACATTACTACAAATTTTTATTACACCAATCGCAAACAATTAATACACATTTTGTAACTACACGTGCAATACCTATTAGACATTCAATGCAATGTAACAAACGCAACAATTTAGATTTTCCATATTTCTGTTATATTAATTTAGATTTTTTAACAACCCATGCAACATAATTCAGATTTATATAAATATAAAATGATGTGCAACATTAGTACAGATTTTTGTAACATTACTCCAGATTTTTGTAACATCAAACTCGCAAGACAATCAACACGTGTAACATTATTACAAATTTTTATTACACTAATCGCAACTGATTAATACACATTTTGTAACTACACGTGCAATACTCATAAGACATTCAATGCAATGTAACAAACGCAACAGTTTAGATTTTCCATTTTTCTGTTATATTAATTCAGATTTTTTAACAACCCATGCAACATAATTTGAACTTTAAATAATAATAACAATAATGAACATCTTGTAACATTAATACAAAATTTGTAGCAGCAATAGGTTTTCTAAACTACGATAATACAAAAAAACGAAATGAAATCATATAAAATTGAATCTTATTGGAATAAACAAAATTCACAACCGGAAAAATTTTCCAGATTCTGTTTTGTTATCAATGTCGCACGTATTTTGCAAGAGAGGAAGAAGAAATATTAGCCATGAAGCCACGACTTCTTTTAGAATATGTAGGAGAGAGATTATGAAGGTGAGAGAAAACATTAATTAGTTACAAATTAAATCGTAATCAATATGGAAAATGAGATAATTAAGGATTCTGTTATAATATTAAATCAATTAAATAATTAAATAAAAATCAGATAAAATCCAGTATTTTTGGAATAAAAAACATGTAACAGTTTTTTTATAAATAATATCATAAGATGGCCTACTTGTGAAAATTTCCCTTCACATTTAGATACTTTACTATTTAGAGATTGGGCTTTAAAACTTCAAACGTAGAGATGATTAGGCCTAACCATACCTCTAATCTTTTGTTTCAAAAAATCAGGTCATTAATAAATAATTTGGAATATAAGATATTTAAAGAATTGATTAATTCAAATAAACTTACCTTCAATGTGGCGTGTGATGTTTGAATGATGATCGCGACTCTTTACTCTAGTACTATTGCGGCATCTATTATGTGGAAAGCGACTCTTCTCTTTCTCTTATTGTGTGGCTATATATCTTACTTATGATGAAGTTGAGTAGAAAAATTTCATGTGACCCATATTAGTATATTATGACTTCTGTCGCGTAACTATGAATGTTTCAATTTTAAATACGTGCGACTCGTATTTGTATCTTGTGACTTTTGTTGTGTGGTTACTAATGTAACGAGTAATTCTTTTTATGAATTTTTGTAAATTTTAATATTTCGATAAACTTCTAGCATATGATCATGAATCTCATTAATGTGGCCTATATTTATAGATGCTATGAACTTATTGTAAATAATTTGTGACCTATATAAAGCTCAATTAGTTATTTTGTAATATGAGTATATTATCTAGACTTCGTTCTAGTGAGTATTCACACAATTCAAATTGTCGATCACAGAAATAGTTTTGATAAGAGAAAATAACTAATGCACGACATTGTAACGATAGATTATGGTGAGATAAAATATAAGTATAGATAAATCAAATTGTTACTTTATAAAAACATTAAATTAAACCACATACTATATCAGTTACATAACAAAAACTTTTTAATAATTACTTTTTTATTACCTGATTTATACAAATTGTACAATGTTTCAATGTTTTGTTATTTTTCAAAATGTTATTCAGAGTCACCAATTTTTGTTATAAATAAATGTAATAATAATAAGGTAAATAGTCCAAAACTTAAATAATGTAAATCCAAGAAAAGAATTGAAAAATAAATTACTACCCAAGTCCACATTAGCTATTAACTCATTAGATATCCAATAAATTGGTCAAAATTTTTGGATTTTTTTATAAAAAAACAAGGGCACCTAAGACCACGTAAGCCCGTATTACGAGGTCAATATAAGAGTTGACCGTCTTTTTCGCAAGCATTGCCCATATACGGAGGTTTTTAAAATGTTTAGCGTCTTTTAGAATAATGATTCAAACTAGTAATATGTTGTTATTCTTTGTGCACCTCTCTTTGTATAGATTATAAAATTTTCAAAATTACTAAATATATTCATGTATAAATAGTGATGATAAATATTTTCTCCTCCTCCGAGCACGACGATGATATTGGTGAAGACCTGCAAAAATTGGCCAAACCTCTTTCTTCCGTGTCTACTCTGATTTGATAATCAATATATAATTAAAATCAGATATATAAAATAATAATATGGAGTATATGTGATTTGGATTTTACCTGGAGGGATAGCCTTTGTTTATAGGGGTGGCCTGCAGTTACGACTTTTAATGGTCTTTAATGACACGTGCCTCTCCATCTCCTTCATTACTATGAGTTATTGATGGACGTTAAATTTTTCTAATCTCTCGTGGTAACTGTCATTCTGTATGTCGTTTGTCTAGTTAACCCAACGACAATTGGTTTATTATTATCCACCCGTCGAAGGCGAGCTATGAGATCATCGGAGGCGGGCGAGCCGGAAGCAGGCGAATATTATCTATTAGCAGTTGTCATCGTAACACACACCAACTGTCATTGTAACATATAGCAGTTGCAATTGTTTCTATCATTATTACATCTGTCATTGTTTTTATCGTCAACTAGTAACCATAAATCAATTTTGACATGTTTGGTAAAATTCTTCAATAATACTAGGCCGTATTAAAAAATAAATTAAAATATTGTACTCTACAATGATAATTCATGGCTACATTTTAATACAATATCAAATTTTCTTACAATAGTAGCTACTGGAATAACTTCAAAAACTAATCATGTGAGCAAATAATGTCATAAATCATAATCAAGAACACATAACTAAGCTTTACCGATTACTGCAATAACTTTAGCAATTACACAAATCATCACAACTTTCTTAGAAAACTTCAATTAAAGGACTAATAATAAAATCATGATTATACACTCAGCGTACAATTGTTTCTGTTTTCTGTTTCGTAATTTTCTTTATGCTTCAAATGTATTTTCTTTTACCATTTATTTCGTTTTACCAAAAATAGAGAGCAATAAGCATGCTGTCCATTCTAAAAAATACAGGAAGATCCTAAAAATTACAGAAATGTAGCAAATCAACCCCACAAAAGCTCATCGAATAGCAGTCGACACCATTAACACGACAACAAAAAATAGAAAAAAAAGTAAAAAATCAACGATTTTAGACCAAAAGCAAACTCCAAATGCAAATACACACACACACATATATATATACTAGTTTTAAGGCCGTGCGTTGCACGTCAGTGAAATGTGTAGGAAAAAATTGTATGTTTAGAAAAGAATATTTTAGGCTGATAAATTAGTTAAATGTAAGTGTTATTTTAGCCTCATAAATTAGGAAAGAGTATTAAAATTTTGTGGTTGATCACTGTTGTGAAGAACGTATATAAAAAATTTATTTGTATGACTTATGTATGTTTAAAAAAAAAAAACTTTTTGTTGATGATAAGTTTCGAAGTAACTTGATATAGTCAATAGATTGAGTGACTTGACAAACTGAAAAATGAATTAAATTGGTTACTCGAGAATGTGTTAGGTTGCAAAGTTGTTGTTATATTTATATATTTTATTTATTTAAATTAGTTGGTATATTAAATGTTTTGGTAATTGTTTATTTTCATATGAGATTTGATAAATTCGATATTTTCATATTTGGAATTGTTGAGTTATTTGATAAATGAAGTATATCCATTAATTTTATATGTATCCTGAAAAAATAATAAAATATATATTATAGAAATTTCATATATTTCATAATGAATTAATACAATATATTATATTTACTTTTGTTTTAGCAATTACTATAACATATTCTAATAAACAATTATTATAATTATTTTATAACATAATAAAATTAATGTTGTAGTAATTTAATGATTATAATCAATTTATTATAAGAAATTGATATTAAATAAATGTTTGTATAAATTATTATAAAATTTATTACATATTTATTTAAAAATTATTTTCATAAATACTAATATAAATTTTTTTATAAAGAATATTGTAAATAGTAATTATAAAAAAAATGATTTCTATAAATACATATGTAAATGTATGTGATAAAAGTGTTTTTATATATTTATTATAATATATTTAAAAATGAACATGAGAAAAGAAAAAATTTAAAAAAATTAAGTTTATGACATAATTTAAAAAAAACATTAAACTAAAAAATGAAAAATGTGCATTTTTTAAGCCAGTCGAGAAACTTGACAAACTGAAAATAATGTTTGTCGAGTTACTCGATTTGAAATGGGAAAGAAAATCAATCTATTCAATAGCCTAAGTAACTCGACAAAAAGAAACTCATGTTCCCTGAGTCACTCGACAAACGGAGGAAATTTAAACTTATGATTGTTTTGTTTGTATTTTTTATTTTAAATATGTAATACATTTAAAAAAAATTATAAGTTGAAAAATAAAACATATACAAAATTTTATTTAGTGTATGATTTATTAGAACATAGTAGAATTAAATATATATCGTATAAATTTTATGTATATCTTAATTAATTAATACAATATATTATATTTTGTTTTATCATGATTAATTTATGTAGTAAGAAAAAATAACATGAAGCAAAAAATAACATGATAAATCAAAATTTGAGATTCATGAGTTGGTTAAAAAATAACATGAAAAAAGAAAAAAACAAAAAATATTAGTGTATGACATAATTTAAATAAGAAAATAAAACAAAAAAATGGGAAAAGTGCAATTTTGAAGCCATTGGAGAAACTCGACAAACCTAAAATCATGTTTTTCGAGTTACTCGATGACAAATGGGATATAAAATCAATAAATTCAATAGCTGAAGTAACTCGAGAAAATCAAACTCGACTTTCTCGAGTTACTCTACAAAACAATGAAATTTTGAATTTTGATTAATTTGTTTTTCTTTTGTATTTAAAATATGTAACATATTTAAAAAAAAATTTATTCTTTATTTGTTGTATTATTTTTTGACAAACTCGTTAATATGAAAATTTGAATTGTTTGAGTAACTTGATAAATAAAACATATACAAAATTTTATTTAGCGAATCATTTGTTATAACATAGTTAAATAGAATATATATAATATAAATTTAATATATATCATAATGAATTAATGCAATTTGATATAATAATTCTAAAAAAAAAAATTTATTTATTAGAATAACTTTTCACTCTACTATGTTTTTATATTTCATGAAATTAGTTATGATATATTATCTTAATTGAAAATAATACATAAATCTGTTTTATAGTAGTTGTTTTATTATAACATATTATACTAAGTTATAGAATATAAAATGTTATTCATGTAAAAGAACTTATTATTCATTGTATTGCATAACTCGACAAATTGGAAATCGAGTTTGCCGAGTTATTCAAGAAAGTAATTAGATGCATAATTTTTATTTATTTAAATTTTTTATTTAAATTATTTAATACATTAATTATTTTGTTTATTTTGTATGTTGTAATATTATTGTTGTAGGAACTTGTGAATATGAAATTTTGATTTTTTAATTTCTTTGATTAATGAAGCACATACATAATTGTATTTAATTGGGTTGGTTATAAAATAACATGACAAAAGAAAAAAATTAAAAAAATTAAGCGTATTATATAATTTAAATAGGAAAATAAAACAAAAAATTGAAAAATGTGTATTTTTTAAGCTACTCGAGTAACTTGACAAACCTGAAATCATGTTTATCGAGTTACTCGATGACAAATGGGATACAAAATCAATCTTTTCAATAGCTGGACTAACGTGGTAAAATAAAACTTGAGTTTCCCGAGTTACTCGACCAAAAAATGAAAGTTAAAATTTTGAATAATTTGCTCTTCTTTTTTATTTATAATATGTAATATATTTAAATAATTTGTTATTCTTTATTTGTTGTATTATTAATTTACAAACTCGTGAATTTGAAATTTGGAATTGTTTGAGTAAGTTGATAAATAAAACATATACAAAATTTTATTTAGTGAATCATTTATTAGAACATAGTTAAATAGAATATATATCATATAAATTTCATATATATCATAATTAAGTAATTAAATTTGATATAATTATTCTAAAAAACAAAAAGAATTATTAGAAAAATTTTTAACTCTACTATGTTTTTATATTTTATAAAATTAATTATGATATATTATATTAATTTTAAATAATACATAAATTTTTTGTATAATAGCTATTATATTATAACATATTATACTAAGTTATAGAATATGAAATATTATTCTTATAAAAGAACTTATTATTCATTGTATTGCATAACTTCACAAACTGAAAATCAAGTTTTCCGAGTTATTCAATAAAGTAATTAGATGCATAATTTTCAATTATTCAATTTTTTTAATTTAAATTATTTAATAGATTAATTATTTTATTTAATTTGTATGTTGTAATATTATTGTTGCAGGAACTTGTGAATATGAAATTTTTATTCTTTAACTTCTTTGATTAATAAAGCACATTCATAATTGTATGTAATTGGGTTGGTTATAAAATAAGATGACAAAAGAAAAAAATTTTAAAAATTAAGTGTATTATATAATTTGAATAAGCAAATAAAACAAAATAAATGCAAAATTTGTATTTTTTAAGCAACTCGAGAAACTCGACAAACCTCAAATCATGTTTTTCGAGTTACTCGATGAGAAAGAGAATTCAAAATCAATCTTTTCAATAGCTGGAGTAACTCGGCAAAATGAAACTCGAGTTTCCCGAGTTTCTCGATAAAACAATGAAATTTAGCATGTTGATTAATTTGTATTTCTTTTATATTTAAAATATGTAATATATTTAAATAATTTTTATTTGTTTATTTGTTGTATTAATTTTTGACAATCTCGTGAATTTGAAATTTGAAACTGTTTTAGTAACTTGATAAATATAACATATACAAAATTTTATTTGGTGAAGCATTTATTAGAACATAGTTAAATAGAATATATATTATATAAATTTAATATATATGATAATGAATTAATGCAATTTGATATAATTATTCAAAAAAAAAATATTTATTTATTATAAAAAATTTTCACTGTATTATGTTTTTATATTTCATAAAATTAGATATGATATATTAGATTAATTTAAAATAATACATAAATAATTTTTTATAATAGCTATTTTATTATAACATATTATACTAAGTTATAGAATATGAAATATTATTCTTATAAAAGAACTCATTATTCATTGTATTGTATAACTTGATAAACTGAAAATCTAGTTTTCCGAGTTATTTAACAAAGGAATTAGATGCATAATTTTCAATTCTTTAATTTTATTTATTTAAATTATTTAATACATTAGTTATTTTGTTTAATTTGTATGTTGTAATATTATTGTTGCAGGATGTTGTGAATATGAAATTTTGATTTTTTAACTTCTTTGATTAATGAAGCACATTCATAATTGTATGTAATTGGGTTGGTTATAAAATAACATGAGAAAAGAATTAAATTAAAAAAATTAAGTGTATTATATAATTTAAATAAGAAAATAAGGCAAAATAAATGCAAAATGTGCATTTTTTAAGCAACTCGAGCAACTCGACAAACCTCAAAAGCATGTTTTTCGAGTTACTCGATAACAAATGGAAGACGAAATCAATCTTTTCAATAGCTGGAGTAACTCGGCAAAATGAAACTCGAGTTTCCCGAGTTACTCGACAAAACAATGAAATTTAAAATGTTGATTAATTTGTTTTTGATTTTTATTTAAAATATGTAATACATTTAAATAATCTTTTATTCTTTATTTGTTGTATTGTTTTTTGACAAACTCTTGAATCTGAAATTTGGAACTGTTTTAGTAACTTGATAAATAAAACATATACAAAATTTTATTTGGTGAAGCATTTATTAGAACATAGTTAAATAGAATATATATTATATAAATTTAATATATATGATAATGAATTAATGCAATTTGATATAATTATTCTAAAAAAAATATTTAATTATTAGAAAAATTTTTCGCTGTATTATGTTTTTATATTTCATAAAATTAGATATGATATATTAGATTAATTTAAAATAATACATAATTTTTTTTTTATAATAGCTAAGTTATTATAATATATTATACTAAGTTATAGAATATGAAATATTATTCTTATAAAAGAACTCATTATTCATTGTATTGTATAACTCCATAAACTGAAAATCTAGTTTTTCGAGTTATTCAACAAATGAATTAGATGCATAATTTTCATTTTTTTAATTTTATTTATTTAAATTATTTAATACATTAGTTATTTTGTTTGATTTGTATGTTGTAATATTATTGTTGCAGGAAGTTGTGAATATGAAATTTTGATTTTTTAACTTCTTTGATTAATGAAGCACATTCATAATTGTATGTAATTGGGTTGGTTATAAAATAACATGACAAAAGAAAAAAATTTTAAAAATTAAGCGTATTATATAATTTAAATAAGCAAATAAAACAAAATAAATGCAAAATGTGTTTTTTTTAAGCAACTCGAGAAACTCGACAAACCTTAAATCATGTTTTTCGAGTTACTCGATGACAAAGGGAATTCAAAATCAATCTTTTCAATAGCTGGAGTAACTCGGCAAAATGAAACTCTAGTTTCCCGAGTTCCTCGACAAAACAATGAAATTTAGCATGTTGATTAATTTGTATTTCTTTTATATTTAAAATATGTAATATATTTAAATAATTTTTTTTTGTTTATTTGTTGTATTAATTTTTGACAATCTCGTGAATTTGAAATTTGGAACTGTTTTAGTAAGTTGATAAATAAAACATATACAAAATTTTATTTGGTGAAGCATTTATTAGAACATAGTTAAATAGAATATATATAATATAAATTTAATATATATCATAATGAATTAATGCAATTTAATATAATTATTCTAAAAAAAATATTTAATTATTAGAAAAAAATTTCACTGTATTATGTTTATATATTTCATAAAATTAAATATGATATATTAGATTAATTTAAAATAATACATAAATTTTTTTTTATAATAGCTATTTTATTATAACATATTATACTAAGTTATAGAATATGAAATATTATTCTTATAAAAGAACTCATTATTCATTGTATTGTATAACTCGATAAACTGAAAATCGAGTTTTCCGAGTTATTCAACAAAGGAATTAGATGCATAATTTTCATTTCTTTAATTTTATTTATTTAAATTATTTAATACATTAGTTATTTTGTTTAATTTGTATGTTGTAATATTATTGTTGTAGGAATTTGGCAATATGAAATTTTGTATTTATAACTTCTTTGATTAATGAAGTGTATACATAATTGTATTTAATTGGGTTGGTTATAAAATAACATGACAAAAGAAAAAAATTAAAAAAATTAAGTGTATTATATAATTTAAATAAGAAAAGAAAAAAAAAATTGAAAAATGTGTATTTTATAAGCTACTCGACAAACTTGAATTCATGGTTCTCGAGTTACTTGATGACAAAGGCGATACAAAATCAATATTTTCAATAGCTGGAGTAACTGGGCACAATGAAACTTGACTTTTCCGAGTTAATCGAGAAAACAATGAAATGTCAAATTTTGATTAATTTGTTTTTCTTGTTTATTTAAAATATGTAATAAATTTAAATAATTTTTTATGTTATATTTGTTGTATTAATTTGTGACAAACTCGTGAATTTGAAATTTGGAATTGTTTGAGTAACTTGATAAATAAAACATATACAAAATTTTATTTTGCGAACCATTTATTAGAATATAGTTAAATATAATATATATCATATAAATTTAATATATATCATAATGAAATAATGCAATTTGATATAATCATTCTAAAAAAAAATATTAATTATTAGAAAAAATTTTCACTCCACTATGTTTATATATTTCATAAAATTAGTTATGATATATTATATTAATTTAAAATAATACATAAATTTTTTTTATGATAGCTATTTTATTATAACATATTATACTGGGTTATAGAATATAAAATCTTATTCATATAAAAGAACTTATTATTCATTGGATTGTATAACTCGACAAACTGAAAAGCGAGTTTTCTGAGTTATTCAACAAAGTAATTAGACGCATAATTTTCATTTTGTTAATTTTTTTTATTTAAATTATTTAATACATTATTTATTTTGTTTAATTTGTATGTTGTAATTTTATTGTTGTAGGAAGTTGTGAATATGAAATTTTGATTTTTTAACTCCTTTGATTAACGAAGCACATTCATATTTGTATTTAATTGTGTTGGTTATAAAATAACATGACAAAAGAAAAAAAATTAAAAATTTCAGTGTATTATATAATTTAAATAAGAATATAAAACAAAATAATGCAAAGTGTGTATTTTATAAGCCACTCGAGAAACTCGACAAACCTGAAATCGTGTTTGTCGAGTTACTCGATGACTAATGGGATACAAAATCAATATTTTCAATAGCTGGAGTAACTGGGCACAATGAAACTTGACTTTTCCGAGTTAATCGAGAAAACAATGAAATGTCAAATTTTGATTAATTTGTTTTTCTTGTTTATTTAAAATATGTAATAAATTTAAATAATTTTTTATGTTATATTTGTTGTATTAATTTGTGACAAACTCGTGAATTTGAAATTTGGAATTGTTTGAGTAACTTGATAAATAAAACATATACAAAATTTTATTTTGCGAACCATTTATTAGAATATAGTTAAATATAATATATATCATATAAATTTAATATATATCATAATGAAATAATGCAATTTGATATAATCATTCTAAAAAAAAATATTAATTATTAGAAAAAAATTTCACTCCACTATGTTTATATATTTCATAAAATTAGTTATGATATATTATATTAATTTAAAATAATACATAAATTTTTTTTATGATAGCTATTTTATTATAACATATTATACTGAGTTATAGAATATAAAATCTTATTCATATAAAAGAACTTATTATTCATTGGATTGTATAACTCGACAAACTGAAAAGCGAGTTTTCTGAGTTATTCAACAAAGTAATTAGACGCATAATTTTCATTTTGTTAATTTTTTTTATTTAAATTATTTAATACATTATTTATTTTGTTTAATTTGTATGTTGTAATTTTATTGTTGTAGGAAGTTGTGAATATGAAATTTTGATTTTTTAACTCCTTTGATTAACGAAGCATATTCATATTTGTATTTAATTGTGTTGGTTATAAAATAACATGACAAAAGAAAAAAAATTAAAAATTTCAGTGTATTATATAATTTAAATAAGAATATAAAACAAAATAATGCAAAGTGTGTATTTTATAAGTCACTCGAGAAACTCGACAAACCTGAAATCGTGTTTGTCGAGTTACTCGATGACTAATGGGATACAAAATCAATCTTTTCAATAGCTAGAGTAAGTCAGGAAAATGGAACTCGAGGTTTCCGAGTGACTCGACAAAACAATGAAATTTCAAATTTTGAATAACTTGTTTTTCTTTTTTATTTAAAATATGTAATATATTTAAATAATTTTTAATTGTTTATTTGTTGTATTATTTTTTGACAAACTCGTGAATTTGAAATTTGGAATTGTTTGAGTAAGTTGATAAATAAAACATATACAAAATTTTATTTAGTGAATCATTTATTAGAACATAGTTAAATAAAATATATATCATATAAATTAAATATATATCATAATGAATTAATGCAATTTGATATAATTATTCTAAAAAAAAAAATTAATTATTTGAAAAACATTTCATTTTAATATGTTTTTATATTTCATAAAATTATTTATGATATATTAGATTAATTTAAAATAATACATAATTTTTTTTTATAATAGCTATTTTATTATAACATATTATACTAAGTTATGGAATATGAAATATTATTTATTATAAAAGAACTTATTATTCATTGTGTTGCCTAAATCGAGAAATTGAAAATCGAGTTTTCTGAGTTATTCAACAAAGTAATTGGATGCATAATTTTCATTTATTTAAATTTTTTTATTTAAATTATTTAATACATTAATTATTTTGTTTAATTTGTATGTTGTAATACTATTGTTGTAGGAAGTTGTGAAAATGAAATTTCGCTTTTTTAACTTATTTGATTAATGAAGCTCATACGTAATTGTATTTATTTGAGTTGGTTATAAAATAATATGACAAAAGAATTAAATTAAAAAAATTAAGTGTATTATATAATTTAAATAAGAAACTAAGGCGAAAAAATGAAAAATGTGCATTTTTTAAACGAGTCGAGCAACTCGACAAACCTAAAATCATGTTTGTCGAGTTACTCGATAACAAATGGAAGACAAAATAAATCTTTTCAATAGCTGAAGTAACTCGGCAAAATAGAAATCGAGTTTCCCGAGTTACTCGAGAAAGCAATGAAATTTAAAATTTTGATTAATTTGTTTTTGGTTTTTATTTAAAATTTGTAATACATTTAAATAATCTTTTATTCTTTATTTGTTGTATTGTTTTTTGACAAACTGTTGAATCTGAAATTTGGAATTGTTTGAGTAACTTGATAAATAAAAGATATAAAAAATTTGATTTAGTGAATCATTTATTAGAACATAGTTAAATAGAATATATATCATATAAATTTAATATATATCATAATGAATTAATGCAATTTGATGTAATTATTCTAAATTAAATAATTAGTTATTAGAACAAAATTTCACTCTACTATGTTTTTATATTTCATAGAATTAGTTAAGATATATTATATTAATTTAAAATAATACATAAATATTTTTTATAATAGCTATTTTATTATAACATATTATACTAAGTTATAGAATATAAAATATTATTTATATAAAAGAACTTATTATTCATTTTATTGTCTAACTCGACAAATTGAAAAGTGAGTTTTCCAAGTTATTGAACAAAGTAATTAGATGAATAATTTTCATTTATTTAAATTATTTAATACATGAACTATTTTGTATAATTTGTATGTTGTAATATTATGGTTGTACGAAGTTGTCAATATGAAATTTCAATTTGTTAACTTATTTCATTAATGAAGCATATACATAATTGTATTTAATTGAGTTGGTTATAAAATAATATGACAAAAGAAAAAAATAAAAAAAAATTAAGTGTATTACATAATTTAAATAAGAAAATAGAAGAAAAAAAACGAAAAATGTGTATTTTTGTAGCTACTCGAGAATCTCGACAAACTAACATTCATGTTTGTCGAGTTACTCGATGACAAATGGGAGACAATATCAATATTTTCAATAGCTGAAGTAAGTCGGCGAAATGAAACTTGAGTGTGCCGAGTTACTCGACAAAACAATGAAATTTAAAATGTGTAATACATATAAATAGTTTTTATTGTTATTTTGTTGTGTTATTTTTTGACAAACTCGTCAATCTTAAATTTGGAATTATTTGAGTAAATTTATAAATAAAATATATACAAAATTTTATGCAGTGTAATGCTATGTTTTTATATTTCATAAAATTATTTATGATATACTATATTAATTTAAAATAATTCAAAATTTTTTTTTTATAATAGTTATTATATTATAATATATTATATTAAGTTATAGAATATGAACTATTATTCATATGAAAGAAATTATTGATTGTATTGCATAATTCGACAAACTCAAAATCGAGTTTTTTGAGATATTCAACAAAGTAATCAGATGCATAATTTTCATTTATTTAAAATTTGTTATTTAAATTATTTAATATGTTAAGTATTTTGTTTAATTTGTATTTTGTAATATTATTATTCGAGGAACTTGTCAATATGAAATTTTGATTTATTAATTTATTTGATTAATGAAGTACATACATAATTGATTTAATTGATTATTTATTTGAACATAGTAAAATTAAATATATATTGTATAAATTTAATATATATCATAATTAATTCATAGAATATATTAAATTTTCTTTTATTATGATTAATTTATCTAGTAACTGTATATATCCAAATTTAAGATTCACAGGTTGGTTATAAAATAGCATGACAAAAGAAAACAATTAAAAAAATTAAGTGTGTTACGTAATTTAAATAAGAAAATAAAACAAAAAAGTGAAAAAATGTGAATTTTTGAAGGTACTCGAGAAACTTGACAAATTGAAAAATATGTTTGTCGAGTTACCCGATGAGAAATGGAATACATAATCAATCTATTCAATAGCTTAAGTAACTCGACAAAATGAAACTTGAGTTTCTCGAGTTACTCGAAAAACCAATGAAATTTAAAATTATGATTATTTTGTTTTTCTTTTTGATTTATAATATGTAATACATTTAAATAAATGTTTATTCTTATGTTGTTGTGTTATGTTTTGATGAAATCGTGAATCTAAAAGTTGGAATTGTTTGAGTAAATTGATAAATAAAAAGAATATAAAAATTTTGTGGATCATTACTGTTGTGAAGAACGTACATAAAAAATGTATTTTTATGACTTATGTATGTTTAAATAAAAATAATAATATTTATTAGAATAATTATTTTCAATTATATGATGAAAATAATTGTAAGTTTTATAATTAATAATTTTTGTATTTGTGTATTTTTTATTTTTGGTGTAAAATAAATGGGACATTTGATATGTGATCTTATTTACTATGTTATATTTACTAATACATGAAGTAATTTTATTAATATATTAACAAAAATGTTTTAACGTATTTTATATTAAGATATACATCAAATAAGTTTGTATAGGAAGATATAAAGTAAAAGAAAAATGAGATAAAAGTCAAAAACGTGTCAAACCCTAGTCTTGATGGTGGACACGTGTAAGTAAAAAAGTATTCATTGTCATTTAATGGGCCATTCAATCTGTCTAAACCGGTTATTCATTTGTTATCGTGTATTTTGAAAAAACAATATTCTGCATTTCAGTTTGTAGAGGTTAGAAGGAGGCACGATTTTTGTTTACAAAAAAATTGGATTTTGGGCGTTATTTCGTTCGGCATATCATAACATTATCTTCATAAGGTATGTATTTTTATTTTGTATGACACTATGTAATGTGAATATTGTTTCATTTTAATTAATGTATAGATAAAGTTATACATATATAAATGCTTGTTATATTAGTTTATGTATTCTATTATATATAAACTATGTATTTAGAATATATAATTTGTACTTATATTTGTGGTAGAAGTTGGCTGATGAGAATGATCGTAAATATTTTTCAGATATGGATGTTGAATACGTGGTCAGTGAGAATCGCAGATTTGATGGAGTCATTACACAGATTAGTAATTTTACGTATATTGATGTTATAATGGAAAATTTTAATGAGGAACAGATTCAAAAATTTAGGAATAGCTGTTTTGCTCATTTTGAATATTTTCATGGTAGGAAATGTCAGTTTAGCGGAAAGTTGGTACATGAATTTTTGCTCAATACTGTGCATTCGAATAAAGGAAATGAGGTTTGGTTTAAAGTACAAGGTGAATTATGTAGATTTGGAATGCAGGAGTATTGTTTGATAACAGGCTTATTGTGCCATGATAATGATGATAATCTTAGTACCATAAGAGTTTTGGCGAGACATAGAATTCGTAGGAGGTGGTTCAATAATTTTGCTCATATATCGTTAAATGAGCTTGAGAATGTTTTTATTCATTGTGATAATGAGGAAGATAAGTACAAGTTAGGGTTGGCATTATTGATTGAAGGAGTGATTAGGCCTAGGGAGAGGAAAAAAATAAATATAGAGACACTGTCTTTGGCAGATAATTTGGATGTTTGTTATGAATATCCATGGGGACGACATTCTTACTTCATACTGCTGCGTTCGTTGTTAACTTCTTGGGAGAGACGTGCGTTAAAGTGCATTGATAATAGTGCTGCAGTTGCAAAGTACACCATATATGGTTGTCCTCTTGTGTTCCAGGTAAATATGTATAATTATTTTTAATATTTAATGAATGCGCGATAAAAATATTATGTGTGTCATGACTAAGTGTTGGTTATTTTGTTTATAGATTTGGATATATGAGGCATGCCGTGAGGTTGGTGAAAGATTTGGTGAAAAAGTGTATGATACATTTCCACGTATTGTAAACTGGTATGCACAACATCGTGTTGGGAAGAAAGATTTGGACCTATTTTTGGAATCAACTGAGGTATGTCAAAGTAATTTTAATTATGTATGAGAAATGTTTAATAGTTATGAAAGTGATGTTTATTTTTTGCTATGATTTATAGATACATGTTCTACCAATACTTCAACCAACTGCAGAAGAGATAGAACAACCATACTTGTACACGATGGTCTTAATAGAGGATGTAGGAGATATACGAGTTGATGCAGTTGTTCAAAATTTTTTGTATGAGGCGCAAGAAATTGATGAGATAGGGCAAGAAATAGAAGAATTTGAGCCTGTAAATGTAGTTGATCCAGATGTTGTAGTACCATATGAAAATATTGTTCATGAGGCTGAAGAGTTTTATGAAGGTGATCAACAGATTGGACAACTTGGGAACGAAGATGATGGTGAAAATGAGGGCTGGTCTCCATATATAGTTGTGGAAGAACCTATAAATAATTGGCCTGCACGAAATGTGGATGAAGGCCACGAAAGTGATCAGCAGGATTATCATGATGATTATGAGCATAATTATCATGATGATTATGCTACAAATCAACTTGTACAATCATTATTTGATGAACAAAGAGTGTACATTAATGAGCAGTTTGGTAGTACAGGGGATGAACAAAGAGCATATTTTGATTATCAGTTAGGCAATTTTAGAGATGAGCAACGGGATTATATTGATAATCAATTTCGTGATATGATAGATGCTCAACGTTTGTACTTTGATCAACAATTAGCAGGTACAAGAGATGATTTGATGCGTTGTTTAAATCAGATTGAATCATCTGTATCTAGGAGCAGTGAACTATTTTTTGATGAAAAAAAAAAAGAGATACAGGAACATATTGATACAAAGTTAGTTGGTTTAGAAGTTGAACATAGTAATATGATTGGTAGTTTACGTGAAGAACTTTGTACAAAGATTGATAGTTCTATTTTCAAGATTCAAGACATGTTGAAGGGAGCATTGGTAGAAAAGCATACGGTTGTGGAGAGTAGTAGAATAGAACAGCAGGCCGCTTCTGCGAAGCAGAGAGTGGATGAAAAAAAAAAGGATAGCAAGGAAAGTGCGTCTCTGTCATCTAGTTCAATTCACATTCCTATACTTTGTGATATTGATGAGGAAAGACAAGTTGAATTTATTCATTGGATGCACAAATCAAAGGATCAGTAAGTTTGAATTTTTTATTGGTTATTTATTATATATATGTTTTGTTTTTATTCTATTTATAATAAGTTTCCTATTATAGAGATGTTGTCCGGTTGCGTGGTGGGGGTGGTGGCATTAGATTGACAAAGCAAAAGCTAGAATCTATTGGCCAACGTGAATATATATTGGCGGCTGAGGTATGTCCTATTTGTATTTTTTCATCTCTTATGTTTATTGTAAACTATTAGGAACACATTCTTATAAAAAAATTTTTTTTTATAGGATATGGATAATGCCATGTTTTTGCTTAAAAAAAGAAGAGCAAATTTTACAGACATTTTTTCATCAAGATATGGAATTCTAGATAGCGGGTTTGGAATATTTCTTCGGGGTATTGGTTTGAAAATATTGGATTCTACAGGACAACTGATTCGTAAAGTTCCTGTTGTTTACCATGGTTCTATGGAGAGATATGCGAATGGTTCCATTCCCATAAGTTTTTGTAAAAGTTGGAAAGATTGTAATCATATATTGTGGCCAGATATTATTGATAATAAGTATTGGGTTCTTTTTGATGTTGATCTACTAAGTTGGAGGCTGACAGTGTATGATAACAATTACCACTTTTATGATGAAGCAATGTTATATCGACATGTTGTTCCTGCCATACATATTATTCCAGATATTATTCAAAAATATGTCGTTGCTGATCGGGCAGACCTTGGCAAAAAGATCATTCAACCGCTTGAATATTATAGGAAATCCTATGTTGAGATACCACAGTCTATTCGACATAGGTAAGAAATGAAAATAAATGTTCGTATTTGTAATCATATTTATATATACTTACAAGGTTTTCAATCATTCTTGCAGTGACAGTGGCATATTTGTTATCAAATATGTTGAGTGTCTCCTTGCTGGAATACCTATTGATGCTGTTCAATTGGAGAAAGTAGATTTGTATAGAGGAAAGCTTGTAATTGATTTTTTTTACAATGAATTTTTTTTTGTTCCAAATGAACAAAATGAATAGCTATGATGTTTGTATATTGAAGTGAAAACTGTTTTTTGATTTTAATTTTATTTATTCTAGTTATGGGTTGACATTTTACGTAGTGTAAAATACGTTGGTTATATATAATTGTTTGTGCAAGTTTATTAGTGTATGTAACAAATTTGAGTTATAGTATAATATTTTGAGTTTAGATTAGTGCTGATTTTGTATTTTTATATGAACAAGAGCAAAATTATTTATTGTGTGTTGTGGTTTAATATGAGCAGATGAATTCATAACTTATGTTATTGATTTTATAACACATTTATATATTTGTATGTTATGAAATTTTCTCTATTTAAATCTTATATATTTTGTGCTATTGTTGACTATTATTGTGGGTGTCCGTTTGTTTGTTTTTTAGTAGCTTGGAATTTTGAATTTCTGAGTATGTGTAGTGAGTTCACAAATGAATGCTAAAGATTTTGTGGAGTTAGTTGAGTAATGAATGTAAAACATTGTTTTAGTTTATCATTTTTGTTTAGTTTGGTAAGAAATTTATGATTTGTTAATATATTTAGTTTGAAATATTTAATTTTGTAAGTTATTAGTTATCATGTTGTATCGTTATTATTATAAAATGATTAAATATACTTTGTAATTGGTTGTTTCGATTTACCTCATAAAGCAACTTGGCAATGTCAAGTTTTAGTTTGTTAAGTTATGTGATAAATCGAACCAAAGCAAAATAATTTTATTTTATTATTTAATATAATATATTATAGTCAATCTAGTTTACTAATTGTAAAACGATTAATTCTATCTCTAGAGGGAAAAAATAAAATAGATAGTAAAATATCATAATAAAGTTCAATAAGTAATGAAATGCATATTTTCGAATTTTTAGTTTCCTTTGGATAGTTTAGTTATATATGAAATCTTAAAATAGATATATACAATCATTTTTCATACACAAATGAACACATGTATTTACAATTCTTTTAAATTCATTGTATTATATGTTATCTAAAATTTGTTATTGAATTTCTTTGATAGAAATATTCTCATTTTATAATTTTTTATTTGTTTTTGTAATTTCCATGAATTACCTTGATAAACTGATATATATGTTTGTCGAGTTACTTGAATAACTTAAATGATGCATATTTTGGAATACATTTGTAATAAATATATACAAAAAATATTTTTACCTATATTTACATGTGTAGGTATAATATTTGTAACTCAATTGTACAACATAAAATTGACGTAAAAATTTATTTCATTTAGTTCACATAAATATTCCCAATTTGTGATCTTTGTTTTCGTGTAACATTTTTTCAGGGTTGTTGAATAACTGATTAAGGGCATATTCTTTAGTTTTTATTTATATTTTATTTTATGTATAGATTGTATATTCTAATAAATTCATATAATATTTGATTATTTAATATAATATATATTTTATTTTACTATATTATAATGTATACCTTTTACAAGGAGAAGAAAATGAAATAAAGAAAAAAAATAAAATAGATAAAACATATTTGTGTCGATTTTTTGGAAAAGTACAAATATTCAACTCGACAGAGTTTGTTGGGTTAAATAGCATGTTCAACAATTCACATAGCCAAAATAATGAGTTTTTCGTCCCTGAATAGTACAATATTATTGAATTTGACAACGTTTATCGAATTAAATAGTAAGTGGAAAAGTGCACACACACACACACACAAAAATAAACACGAGGCTCATATAAATTCATATTTATTAAAATAATAAGCATATAATATAATCATTATTAACCCAGAACATTAAATATTTGTTAATAATTATAGTAACACATATATAATTTTTTTTTTATTTAAACAAAAATTACAAACAAAAACAATATTGTACACTTAATTACTAAGATAACTGAAAAATTTGTAATAGAATTTGTCAAGTTATCTATAAAATATTTTAATTTAAAATGAAGAGAAACCTATAATATAATATATATAAATCCATAGAATGTAAAATATATAAAAGCTAAATTTTTACGGAAATGAACACATAGATTTATAATATTTATTAATTAACAGTAGTAAATATAAAACTGAAATTAATTATTCACTCTAAAATTATTTATTGAATTTAATTGACAAAAATATCTTGATTTGATGATTTGTTATTTTGTGTAAGATTTTTCATCGAGAAACGTGATAAACCTATATATAAGATTTTCCATCGAGTAACTTGATAAACCTATATATAAGTTTTATCGTATCATTATTTGATATAATATATTATAACAAAAGATGTATTATATAGGTAAATTATATATTAATGTAAATTATTACACTCTAGTATATTTCATTTTATCGATAACGAAGACACATTGTAGGTTCAAAAATGAAGAGACGTTATAAATTATTAAAGTCTATAATAATTAATGTTGTCATATTTAATTTTATCAATAATGAAGACACATTATAAATTATTGTATTTTACTATAATAAATAATAGGTAAAAAAATATTCTATATAAGTAGAATTAATTAAGTAACTCAATAAGTAGTTGTTTTGTAAGAGTATATATAATAATTATCTTTATTTAATTTTTAATATAGGCATATAATGGCAAATCTAGAAATTTAATGTTTACAAGATGTTTTATTAAATGCAATTTAATGCGAAATGACTTCTGTTGGACAAAGATACTTCTAACATGGAGATGGTGTCAGAGCACGAGGCTCGATGCGGAAAAGAGTGGATGGTTCGAATTGGTAAAGAGAGAATGAAGCATATATCTAGATTGACAATTAAATAAGTAGTAATTTATGTGAATTCGGAATATGTGTGTAGCGAGCTACCTCATAAATTGAACATATTACATATTTTTTGTTTGTATATGATTTATTACAGCATAGTATAATAAAATATATATTATAAAAATGTAATATATATTATATTAAATTCAAAAATATATAGTATATATATAGATATGTATATGTAATGATGACTGTACGATAATATAAGTACAAATGACTAAAATAAATTTACAGCAGAATAAAATATATAGTGTAAGAAAATATTAATAATCAATTGTGATTTTCTTGGAACTATCAATTCATCATCTTTAATTTATTGTATCTTCTATAAAACTATTGAAATATGTTAAAATCTATTATATTTTATCATTTATTATAACATAATATAATGGAATATTAGTATAAGAATAGTATCAAATTTGTATAGTAATTTTAATAATTAATAAATGTTGTTAAAATAGGTAATTTTTATTAGAACGTAGAAGTATAATAAATGATATTAAGAATTTGTTGTAATATGAATTGATTGTAAATAAACTATTTGAATTTTGAGTATGTGGTTTGTGGCAGAGAAACTGATTCATTTATGAAGGAACTCAAGAAAGATATACATTCACAATGTCGAGTTAATCGTAAAAGAAAAAGGAAGTAAACGCACTTAAAATAAAAGTTAACAATAGTAAATGATTTATGAGATTTTAATAGGGAAAAAATAATAATATAAAAATAGATATGTCTGTTACAAAATCAACATTATATGTAACAAACAATTTATTAGGTCAAACATTGCGGCTATTATGCGGAATAAAATATGAAAGGAAAAGTCAAAAGGTGAACAAAACTAAAAATTTTGGTAAGATAGTTGATGGCTAAATTCTGGAGTCATTCGAGAAAATACAGTCAAATTTGTGGAGTTAAACGAAAAACGAAATTACACAAACAAAGCAAATGTATACTAAATTTCACTATAATCGTTAACAATAACGAAAGCTAATTATTATAATAGTAATGACATTAATTATTATAACAAATTTTGACTTCACTTTGTTTTATATTTTATAAAATTACATATAATATATTATATTAATGTAACATAATATATATAATCTTATTTTATAGTAGTTATTTTATTATAACATGTTATGTTAAATTATAGAATATTCAATATTATTCATATAAAAACACGTATTATTTATTGTATCACATAAGTTGATAAAGTCAAAATCGAGTTTCCCCAGTTACTCAACAAATTCATTACATACATAAATTTAATTTTTAAAATAATATTTTATTTAAATTATTTAATATATGAACTATTTTATTTAATTTTTATGTTGTAATATTATTATTTGAGGAATTTGTGTGTATGAAGTTTTGATATTTGAATTTATTTCATAAATAAAGCATATACATAATTGTATTTAATTGATTATTTATTAGAACATAGTGAAATTAAATATAGACACTATAAATTTAATATATATCATAATCAATTAATACAATATATTATATTTTGTTTTGTTATTATTAATTTATCAAGTATCTGGACAAATCTAAATTTTCAGATTCATAAGTTGGTTAGAAAAAAACATGACAAAAATAAAAAAGTAAAAAATTTAAGTATATTAAATAATATAAATAACAAAATAAAACAAAAAAATGAAATATGTGCATGTTTGAAGCTACTCGAGAAACTCGACAAACTGAAAATCATGTTTGTCGAGTAACTCGATTAGAAATGAGATACAAAAGCAATCTATTCAATAGCTGAAGTAACTTGACAAAATGAAACTTTAGTTTCCCAAGTTACTCGACAAACCAGTGGAATTAAAAATATTGCTTATTTTGTTTTTCTATTTTATTTAAAATATGTAATATATTTAAAAAAAATTTAATCTTATGTTGTTGTGTTATTTTTTGACGAACTCGTGAATATGAAATGTGGAATTTTTATTTTAATTTGTTTTTATATTTTATAAAAGTAGATATCATATATTATATTAATGTAAAATAATATATAAATTTTTTTTGTAATAGCTATTTTATTATTAGATATTATATTAAGTTATAGAAAATGAAATATTATTCATATAAAAAAACTCATTATTCATTGTATCACATAACTCGACAAATTCAAAATCGAGTTTCCCGAGTTATATAAGAAACTAATTATATGCATAGATTGAAAATTTTAAAACTTTTTGTATTTAAATTATTTAAAATATTAATTATTTTGTTTATTTGATATATTGTAATACTATTATTCAAAGAAACTGTTAATATGAAGTTTGGATTTGTTAACTTATTTGATAAATGAAGTATATACATAATTGTATTTAATTGATTATTTATTAGGATATGGTAAAATTAAATATATATTGTATAAATTTAATATATATCATAGTCAATTCATACAATATATTATATTTTCTTTTATTATGATTCATTTATCTAGTAACTCGACAGATGAAAATTTGAGATTCAAGAGTTGGTTAAAAAAATACATGACAAAAGAAAAAAAACAAAAGCATTAAGTGTATTATATAATTTAAATAAAAAAATAAAAAAAAATGAAAAATGTGTATTTTTCAAGTTACTCGAGAAACTCGAGAAATTGAAAATCACGGTTGTCGAGTAACTCGATGACAAATCAGAGACAAAATCATTCTGTTTAATAGTTGAAGTAACTCGACAAAATGAAACATGAGTTTCTCGAGTTACTCGACGAACTAATGAAATTCAAAATTTTGATTAATTTGTTTTTCTTTGTTATTTAAAATATGTAATACATTTTAAATTTTTGTCTTCTTATTTTGTTGTATTATTTGTTGACAAACTGGTGAATCTGATATTTGGAATTATTTGAGTATATTGATAAAATAAATATATAAAAATGTTTATGTAGTGTATCATTTATTAGAACATAGTAAAATAGAATATATATGATATAAATTTAATATATATCATAATGAATTAATACAATTTTATATAATTTTTGTAATTAGTATAAATAATTATTAAAACAAATTTTTACTTCACTTTGTTTTTATATTTGATAAAATTAAATATGAAATATTATATTAATGTAAAATAGTATATAAATTTTATCTGTAATAGCTATTTTATTATAACATATTATATTAAGTCAGAGAAAATGAAATATTATTCATATAAAAAAACTCATTATTCATTCTATCACATAACTCGACAAATTCAAAATCGAGTTTCCCGAGTTATCCAACAAACTAATTATATGCATGAATTGAAATTCTTACAACTTTTTTTATTTAAATTATTTAAAATATTAATTATTTTGTTTAATTTATATGTTGTAATATTATTATTCGAGGAAGCTGTGAATATGAAGTTTTGATTTGTTAACTTATTTGATAAATTAAGCACATACATAATTGTATTTAATTGATTATTTATTAGAAGATAATAAAATTAAATATACATTGTATAAATTTAATATATATGATAACGAATTAAAACAATATATTATATTTTCTTTTATTATGATTAATTTATCTCGTAACTCGACAAATATAAATTTTGAGATTCACGAGATGGTTACAAAATAACATGACAAAATAAAAAAATTAAGTGTCTTACATAATTTAGATAAGAAAATTAAACAAGAAATTGAAGAATGTACATGGTTGAAGCTCCTCGAGAAACTCGACAAACTGAAAATCATGTTTGTCGAGTTACTCGATCACAAATGGTATAAAAAATGAATCTATTGAATAGCTGAAGTAACTCGATAACAATAAACTTGAATTTCCTGAGTTACTCGACAAATCAGTGAAAGTAAAAATTTTGATTATTTTGTTTTTCTTTTTTATTTAAAATATGTAATATATTTAAATAATTTTTTATTGTTATTTTGTTGTGTTATTTTTTGACGAACTCGTGAATCTGAAATTTAGAATTGTTTGAGTAAATTGATAAATAAAATATATACAAAATTTTATGTATTATTTTATTTATTCGAACATAGTAAAATAGAATATATGTTAAATAAAATATATCATAATGAATGAATACAATTTTATATAATTTTTGTAATTAATAAAAATAATTATTGTAACAAATATTTACTTTACTTTGTTTTTATATTTCATAAAATTAAGTATCATATATCATATTAATGTAAAATAATATATAATATTTTTTTATAATAGCTGTTATATTATAACATATTATATTAAGTTATAGAATATGAAATATTATTCATATAAAAAAAGGCATTATTCATTATATGACATAACTCGAGAAAATCAAAATCGAGTTTGATGAGTTACTCAACAAACTAATTATATACATAAATTAAATTTTTTTGAACTTTTTGTATTTAAATTATTTAATACATTAACTATTTTATTTAATTTGTATGTTGTAATATTATTATTTAAGGAACTTGTCAGTATGAAATTTGAATTTGTTAACTTATTTAATAAATGAAATACATACATAATTGTATTTAATTGATTATTTATTAAAACATAGTAAAATTAAACATACATTTTATAAATTTAATGTATATGATAATCAACTAATATAATATATTATATTTTCTTTTATTATGATGAATTAATCCAGTAACTCGACAAAGGTAAATTTGAGATTCACAAGTTGGTTAAAAAAAAACATGACAAAATAAAAAAATCAAAAAAATTCAGTGTATTACATAATTTAAATAAAAAAGAAAGAAAACAAAATTGAAAAATGTGCATTTTTGAACCTACTCGAGAAACTCGACAAACCGAAAATCATGTTTGTCGAGTTACTCGATTACAAATAATATACAAAATCAATCTATTCAATAGATCAACCAACTCGACAAAATCAAACTCGAGTTGGCCATGTTACTCGACAAATCAGGGAAATTTAAAATTTTGATTATTTTGTTTTTCTTTTTTATTTAAAAGACGTAATATATTTAAATAATTTTTTATTCTTATGTTGGTTATTTGTCGACGAACTCATGAATGGGAAATTGGAATTGTCGAGTAATTTGATAAATAAAGCATATCAAAAATTCTATTTAGTGTATCATTTATTAGAACATAGTAAAATAGAATATATATTATATAAATTTAATATATATCATAATAAATTAATACAATATATGAAATTGATTTTTATTTTAATAATTACTATAACATATTATAAAAAAATTACTATATTAAATTTATAGCATAATAAAATGATATTCTGTATTAATATATTATTAATTAATTATTATATTATTATAATAATTTAATGATTATATTCAATTTAATATAATAAATGGATATTAAATAAATTTATTTATAAATGATTCTAAAATTTATTACATATTTATTTATAATTTATTATTGTAGATATAAATATAAATTTTATTATAAATGATATTATCATTAGTAATTATAAATATAAAATGATTTTTATACTATAATTTGATATAATTATTCTAATAAATAAAACGAGATTATTTAATTGCTTGATAAAAAAATATATAATAAATTTTATAATTATTTATAAATAAATATGTAATAAATTTTATGATCATTTATAAAAAAAAAAATTTAATATGAAATTCTTATAATAAATTGATTATAATCATTAA
This sequence comes from Forsythia viridissima, assembly GCA_030279155.1. Classification (NCBI taxonomy): domain Eukaryota; kingdom Viridiplantae; phylum Streptophyta; class Magnoliopsida; order Lamiales; family Oleaceae; genus Forsythia; species Forsythia viridissima. The sequence continues at coordinate 50,888,329 of CM059039.1, forward strand.
ATTATTATAATAATGTAAAAAATGATTAATAATATATTATTACACAAAAAATTTGAAAAGGAAATGTATTAAGTTATAGAATACAAAAGATTATTTATATCAAAAAACTCATTATTCATTGTATCATATAACTCGACAAACTCAAAATCGAGTTTTCTAAGTTACTCAACAAACTAATTATATACATAAATTTAAATTTTTAAAAATTGATTTCTTCAAATTATCGAATACATTAACTATTTCGTTTAATTCATATGTTGTAATATTATTATTCGAGGAATTTGTCAGTATGAAGTTTCGATTTGTTAACTTATTTGATAAATGAAATACATACATAATTGTATTTAATTGATTAGTTATTAGGATATGGTAAAATTAAATATACATTGTATAAATTTAATATATATCATAATCAATTCATACAATGTATTATATTTTCTTTTATTATGATTCATTTATCTAGTAACTCGACAAATCAAAATTTGAGATTCAAGAGTTGGTTAAAAAATAACATGACAAAAGAAAAAAATCAAAAACATTAAGTGTATTACATAATTTAAATAAAAAAATAAAACAAAAAAATGAAAAATGTGTATTTTTGAAGTTACTCGAGAAACTCGAGAAATTGGAAATGACGTTCATCGAGTAACTCGATGAAAAATCGGATACAAAATCATTTTGTTTAATAGTTGAAGTAACTCGACAAAATGAAACATGAGTTTCTCGAGTTACTCGACAAACTAATGAAATTTTAAATTTTGATTAATTTGTTTTTCTCTTTTATTTAAAATATGTAATACATTAAAATTTTTGTTCTTCTTATTTTGTTGTATTATTTGTTGACGAATTTGTGAATCTGAAATTTGGAATTGTTTGAGTATATTGATAAAAAATATATATAAAAATTTTTATGTAGTATATCATTTATTAGAACATAGTAAAATAGAATATATATCATATAAATTTAATATATATCATAATGAATTAATACAATTTTATATATTATTTATAATTAGTAAAAATAATTATGAAAACAAATTTGTACTTCACTTTGTTTTTATATTTCATAAAGTTAAATATGAAATATTATATTAATGTAAAATAATATATAAAAATTTTTTGTAATAGCTATTTTATTATAACATATTATATGAAGTTATAGAAAATGAAATATTATTTATATAAAAAAAACTCATTATTGATTGTATCACATAACTCGACAAATTCAAAATCAAGTTTCTCGAGTTACACAACAAACTAATTATATGCATGAATTGAAATTTTTAAAACTTTTTGTATTTAAATTATTTAAAATATTAATTATTTGGTTTAATTTATATGTTGTAATATTATTATTGAAGGAAGTTGTGAATATGAAATTTTGATTTGTTAACTTATTTCATAAATTAAGCACATACATAATTGTAGTTAATTGATTATTTGTTAGAACATAATAACATTAAATATACATTGTATAAATTTAATATATATGATAATTAATTAATACAATATATTATTTTTTTTTTATTATGATTAATTTATCTCGTAACTCGACAAATATAAATTTTGAGATTCACGAGATGGTTACAAAATAACCTGACAAAATAAAAAAAATAAAAAATTTAAGTGTCCTACATAATTTAAATAAGAAAATAAAACAAGAAATTAAAAAATGTACATGGTTGAAGCTACTCGAGAAACTCGACAAACTGAAAATCGTGTTTGTCGAGTTACTCGATCACAAATAGTATAAAAAATGAATATATTGAATAACTCAAGTAACTCGACAAAAATAAACTTGAATTTCCCGAGTTACTCGACAAATCAGTGAAAGTAAAAATTTTGATTATTTTGTTTTTGTTTTTTATTTAAAATATGTAATATATTTAAATACTTTTTTATTCTTATTTTGATGTGTTATTTTTCGACGAACTCGTGAATCTTAAATTTAGAATTGTTTGAGTAAATTGATAAATAAAATATATACAAAATTTTATGTAGTATATCATTTATTAGAACATAGTACAATAGAATATATATTAAATAAAATATATCATTATGAATGAATACAATTTTATATAATTTTTGTAATTAATAAAAATAATTATTATAACAAATATTTACTTCACTTTGTTTTTATATTTCATAAAATTAAATATCATATATTATATTAATGTAAAATAATATATAATTTTTTTTTATAATCGCTCTTATATTATAAGATATTATATTAAGTTATAGAATATGAAATATTATTCATATAAAAAAAGGCATTATTCATTATATCTCATAACTCGAGAAAATCAAAATCGAGTTTGATGAGTTACTCAATAAACTAATTATATACATAAATTTAAATTTTATGAACTTTTTGTATTTAAATTATTTAATATATTAACTATTTTATTTTATTTGTATGCTGTAATATTATTATTTAAGGAACTTGTCAGTATGAAATTTGAATTTGTTAACTTATTTAATAAATGAAGTACATACATAATTGTATTTAATTAATTATTTATTAAAACATAGTAAAATTAAACATACATTTTATAAATTTAATGTATATGATAATCAATTAATATAATATATTATATTCTCTTTTATTATGATGAATTTATCCAGTAACTCGACAAAGGTAAATTTTAGATTCACGAGTTGGTTAAAAACGAACATGACAAAATAAAAAAATGAAAAAAATTCGGTGTATTACATAATTTAAATAAAAAAAGAAAAAAACAAAATTGAAAAATGTGCATTTTTGAACCTACTCGAGAAACTCGACAAACCGAAAATCATGTTTGTCGAGTAACTCGATTACAAATATAATACAAAATCAATCTATTCAATAGGTGAACCAACTCGACAAAATGAAACTCGACTTGGTCGAGTTATTCGACAAAGCAGGGAAATTTAAAATTTTGATTATTTTGTTTTTCTTTTTTATTTAAAATACGTAATACATTTAAATATTTTTTATTCTTATGTTGGTTATTTGTTGAGAAACTCATGAATGGGAAATTGGAATTGTCGAGTAATTTGATAAATAAAGCATATCAAAAATATATATTTAGTTTATCATTTATTAGAACATAGTAAAATAGAATATATATAATATAAATTTAATATATATCATAATGAATTAATACAATATATGAATTTTATTTTTATTTTAACAATTACTATAACATATTATTAAAAAATTACTATATTAAATTTATAGCATAATAAAATGATATTCTGTATTAATATATTATTAATTAATTATTATATTATTATAATAATTTAATGATTATATTCAATTTAATATAATAAATGGATATGAAATAAATTTATTTATAAATGATTCTAAAATTTATTATATATTTATTTATAATTTATTATTGTAGATATAAATATAAATTTTGTTATAAATGATATTATCATTAGTAATTATAAATATAAAATGATTTTTATACTATAATTTGATATAATTATTTTCATAAATAAAATGAGATTATTTAATTGCTTGATAAAAAAATATATAATAAATTTTATAATTATTTATAAATTTTATAATCATTTATAAAAAAAAAATTTAATATGAAATTGTTATAATAAATTGATTATAATGATTAAATTATTACAATAATGTAAAAACTGATTAATAATATATTATTACACCAATAATTTGAAAAGGAAATGTATTAAGTTATAGAATATGAAATATTATTTATATCAAAAAACTCATTATTCATTGTATCATATAAGTCGACAAACTCAAAATCAAATTTTCTGAGTTACTCAACAAACTAAATATATACATAAATTTAAATTTTTGAAAATTGATTTATTCAAAATATCTAATACATTAACTATTTCATTTCATTGATATGTTGTAATATTATTATTCCAGGAATTTGTTAGTATGAAGTTTCGATTTGTTAACTTATTTGATAAATGAAGTACATACATAATTGTATTTAATTGATTATTTATTAGGATATGGTAAAATTAAATATACATTGTATAAATTTAATATATATCATAATCAATTCATACAATATATTATATTTTCTTTTATTATGATTCATTTATCTAGTAAGTCGACAAATCAAAATTTGAGATTCAAGAGGTGATTAAAAAATAAGATGACAAAAGGAAAAAATCAAAAACATTAAGTGTATTACATAATTTAAATAAAAAAAAAATTTGATAAATGTCTATTTTTGAAGTTAGTCGAGAAACTCGAGAAATTGGAAATCATGGTCGTCGAGTAACTCGATGAACAATCGGATACAAAATCAATCTGTTTAATAGTTGAAGTAACTCGACAAAATGAAACATGAGTTTCTCGAGTTACTCGACAAACTAATGAAATTTAAAATTTTGTTTGATTTGTTGTTCTTTTTTATTTAAAATATGTAATACATTTAAATTTTTTTTCTTCTTATTTTGTTGTATTATTTGTTGACGAACTGGTGAATCTGATATTTGGAATTATTTGAGTATATTGATAAAAAAAATATATAAAAATTTTTATGTAGTGTATCATTTATTAGAACATAGTAAAATAGAATATATATCATATAAATTTAATATATATCATAATGAATTAATACAATTTTATATAATTTATGTAATTAGTAAAAATAATTATTAGAACAAATTTTTACTTCACTTTGTTTTTATATTTCATAAAATTAAATATGAAATATTATATTAATGTGAAATAATATATAAATTTTTTTTGTAATAGCTATTTTATTATAACATATTATATTAAGTTATAGAAAATGAAATATTATTCATATAAAAAAACTTATTATTCATTCTATCATATAGCTCGACAAATTCAAAATCAAGTTTCCGGAGTTACGCAGCAAACTAATTATATGCAGGAATTGAAATTTTTAAAACTTTTTGTATTTAAATTATTTAAAATATTAATTATTTTGTTTAATTTATATGTTGTAATATTATTATTTGAGGAAGCTGTGAATATGAAGTTTTGATCTGTTAATTTATTTGATAAATTAAGCACATACATAATTGTATTTAATCGATTATTTATTAGAAGATATTAAAATTAAATATACAATATATAAATTTAATATATATGATAATTAATTAATACAATATATTATATTTTCTTTTATTATGATTAAGTTATCTCGTAACTCGACAAATATAAATTTTGAGATTCACGAGATGGTTACAAAATAACATGACAAAATAAAAGAATTAAAAAAATTAAGTGTCCTACATAATTTAAATAAGAAAATTAAACAAGAAATTGAAAAATGTACATGGTTGAAGCTGTTGACGTCTGAACCTGCACCAGTCCACGTGCCAACAGATCTCTAGTCACTCCTCTGCCAGCTCGTATGTTACCTGCACACTAGGACGACCGTTAGGCACCAAGATCTCCGGAGAAAAGGGGTCCGGCGATCGTTGGCACTCCGACGATCAAGTCAACAGCCGGTATATAAAGAATACGCGGGGGCGGGTACAAAATAGGAGTTTGGGAGAGACAAGCAGGCAGAAGTTTGAGCAGAGTTTAGGGTGGGATTCGTAAGCGTAAAAAGTGCGTACCTTGGAACAATCGGAGGCATTGTCTTGTAGGTGTTAATGTGGTCCGTGGGGTCACCCCTCCCATTATACTTGTCCATGATAGGCATTCGGAAGTTGGTCGGCACCTCCATTGCCTTCATGTAGCTGGTGAAGGGTAGATTCTCGTCATCATCATCCTCATAGCACTCCAGCCTTTTCTTTTCGTCTTCGGTTTTTTCTTGATTCTTCTGGTCCTTCTTCTTCTCCGTACGGGCCTCGCTGTGCTCGCTGCACCTGCTGTGCGAGGGCTGGGGTGGCGCGATCGAGGACCCTACTCCCAGCCTGTCAAACACGCTAGCTGCAGGAACATGATGGCTTTCTCGTACAGGGAAGGGTCTCCCTTTGTGGCCGTTCTGCGGTGGCTTCGGAGCCGGATTCTGGAGGCTCTGGTCATGGAAAACGGGGGGTTCTTCTCGGGAACCCTGGCTGTCCAGCGAACCAGTGGATGAGAGACTCCTCCGGGCACGGCTGCGCTTGGGTCCGTGTTGGAGGGATTGATTCTCCAACAGTTCAAGCGTGGCCTTCATCCGGGCGTTGTCTATCTTGAGGTCCTGGTTCTCCTGCTCCATCGTTCGCTTCTTCTGATGCCTTCTCTTTCTGCGACGGGTAACGTTCTGTAAGTCCTGAACATTCTCCTGTCGCAGGTTGGTATGGTGGGACTCCACCTCCTCTTCTGTAGACTGTTCGGACGTCATGCTCCTCTGGGCAGAAGACACGTTTTACCAAAAGCACTGGGTCGTGTAAGGCTTCTCGGTTCCCACAGACGGCGCCAATCTGTTGACGTCTGAACCTGCACCAGTCCACGTGCCAACAGATCTCCAGTCACTCCTCTGCCAGCTCGTATGTTACCTGCACACTAGGACGACCGTTAGGCACCAAGATCTCCGGAGAAAAGGGGTCCGGCGATCGTTGGCACTCCGACGATCAAGTCAACAGCCGGTATATAAAGAATACGCGGGGGCGGGTACAAAATAGGAGTGTGGGAGAGACAAGCAGGCAGAAGTTTGAGCAGAGTTTAGGGTGGGATTCGTAAGCGTAAAAAGTGCGTACCTTGGAACAATCGGAGGCATTGTTTTTATAGCGCAAGAATCCTAATTGATTTGGAAGACGAAATCAATTAGATCCCTAATCGGGTCTTCCTTCCTTATGTGATAAGGATACCCGAGATCGCCTTCCTTCCTTGAGTTTATCACGTTGCATGATTTTAGGAGATCATGATTGTGTTTCCTTGTGGAGGTTCGTGCGCCCAATCCAACGCAATCTTTCTTTAATTACTTCTCTGGTTCCCCCGGCATACCGAGCTGCTCGCTGGTTACGAGTGATGCGAGGCCTGACGAGGCCCTATGGTTCGCATGCGGGCGCCGAGACCCTCCTCATGACTCGCAGATTTCTGGCCGAAGGCCTAAGATCGTGACGGGCCCTTCCCCGGCCCTAGCAGGGGCCCAGATAAGGTTCTTGACGGATTACGAATTGGGCCTTTACTGGGCTTAGATGGGGCCTGTGCTGGCGTGGCGACCGTACCGTAATCGTGTGGTAACAATAGTCCCCCAAGTCCAAGCCTATTATTTATGCTAGGCGAGGGACTTGTGAGGATAAGCAGAGTGTTCATGTGCCTCGCATGAAGCGTTTCTTAAGGTGGTTCGGCAGGGAGTGATGTGTCTCGCGGGAAGTGTGTACCACTCAGTATAGTCCCCCAAGTCCGAGGCCGAACATTCATGGCGGGTGAGGGCTTAGAGGGGACAGGCCAACGCTGACGTGTTTTCTGATGGCGTGATTCTGTCTATCAAGACTGTCACCCTCTGGTCAGGTAATCATGAGTTAGGGGGTGCGTTCATTAAATGCGATCGCGTGAAAGGGGCATATTGGGGCGCGCGTGGAGCGCGTACGCCCCCTAATCATTAAATGCGTAGGTTTTGTTTTCCCGCCTGCTGCACCATTGAAGACATGCGTCGACCGTCCGTATGCCCTGATTTGAACACTTGAGGTCTGCACGGTGGATGAGTGAAAGCGTATATATAAAGCCGGTCCTTCATCCCGGAGTGGCACCTCCCTCCTACTGCCGTGCTTACTGTAGCCTACCTGCCGATAGCTGCGACGTTGGATGCTGGTGTGCCATTTTAGCCGTAAAGTCGAGGTAAGCGTTCAGACAGCGGTAGAAACTTTTTTGTATTGTTTAATTCCGTAGTCACAATACGATTTCGTTAGTCGGGTGCGGCCAGATGTCTTCTGAAGGTGACGATTCGCAGAATCCGTCCGACGCTCCTACAAACCCTAGTATCATTGGGAGTGTCTCTTCGTCGGCCTCCACGTCGTCCTCCTCTCCTGGAGCCGCGGGAGGGGTGAATCTGGAGCCTCTGGCCCCGTCGACGAGTGGGAGAGAACGTAGTCCCCCCGTGCCGGCGGGGGAAGCAGTAGTGAAGGGGAAGTCGGGCGCCGGGGTGCCTGAAATGAGGGGATCGTTGGACAAGAGGGATGTTCCGGCTGCGAGGGCTCTGGACGAGGAGCTGAAACGATCGGCGACCGAAGCGTCTATGGCTCAGTCGAGGATCACGGAGACCGAGTTGGAGGACATACGGTTGTCCTACGTTATTCCTTCAACCGTGACGCTCAGAACCCCGAGCCCAGATGAGCGTGCCGACCATCCACCCGAAGGGTACGTGTCGATCTACGAGCCTGCGATGCAGCAAGGCCTTCGTCTACCTATGCATCCGTTCTTTCGCCAAGTGCTGAGGGACTGGAATCTAGCCCCCTGTCAAATAACTCCAAATGGCTAGGGGCAGATGGTAGCTTCCTACATTTTATGGAGCGTTGCCGGGGCTGGAGGGGATCTGTCCCCCAGAGAGTTTGAGTCCATATATCGCCCCTGTCGATCCGCCGGCTGGTATAACATATCTCCCCGACCGGGGCAAAAATGGGGGACAGCCACCGATAGTCCCAACAAGGTGCACAACTGGAAAGAGAGGTTCCTATTTGTTGGCGGGGACTGGGAATTTGCGCCAGAGGACCCTCTTCCGCACGTGTCCGTCCCTCGACATTTTGGGGATCTTGGTATAGCTCCCGAAAATTACGTGAAAGTTTGTTTATGATTCCTGACTTGATGTATTTATTCTGTTTTGCAGATTGCGGGAAGCCACCGATCCCGAAGAGAAGCCAAGGAGAGCTGAGGTTGAAGTGGGATAAGGTTCGGTCCCTTAGCAGCGAGTATCGTAGCCTTGGGAATCTCTTAAAAGACAATAAACTTTTGGCCGGTTGCGGACTCATGTGTAAGCCTCACTTGCTTCGGTGTTCTGATATTCTGGCGTGGAATGATTTGGGCGTTTCGTTCGTTTTTTAACGTATGCTCCCCCTTTTTTTTTTTTGTACAGCTTTTAGGTTCAGGAGCGTGCCCACACTCCACCTTGCCCGCCCTTCCAGCGGCGAGGGGTCCTCTGCTCAAGCGCCCGTCCGGGAGACTCCTGGGCCATCACAGGGTACCCCGACCGCTGCGCTAGCAGGGCCTGCCCTCAATCCGGCCGTTCCCCCTCCTCCTCCTTCTCCTTTGGCAACCGATCCGTCTCCCGGCCGCATCCCAGCCAAGGACAAGGGGAAGGGCATTGCCGAGGATACAGGCGATGCTTCTACGCGAAAGAGGAAGGCTCCCGCTCCCGAAGGTGGGTTTATGGGGGATGCACGCAAGTCGGGGCGAAGCGAGGGTTTAAAGAAACCTGGCCCTTCGCCCGATCAAGGGAGCCCCACCCGGACGACCCAACGTCGGGGAGAACTGGAGACTGCCGTTTTGGAGATGCTTCCAGCCCATCCAGCGATGATGGCGGCCAGTGTGCACAAGTATTGGACCCCGAAATGGGAGAAAACTGCTGAGGAGGCCACCGTAAGGGAGCGGCTGAAGATGGCAGAGATGAACCTGATACGGGGCCTGGTGCTGAGCAAAGAGCTGTTCAGTATCGTGGAGAGTTATGATGGTCAGTGTCATGAAGAGGGGGCCAAGTCTGCCAAGCTGGCCGAGGAACTGAAAGCCCTTCAGCTCGAGAAGGCGCAGTTGGAGTCCGAAAGAGGGAGACTTCGGTTCAAGCTCGACGCCTCTGTAGGTAGGGAGGCGGCTATCAAGGAGAAATATGAGATCGAGCTGAAGGCCTCGAAAGAATGTCTGAAGGACGCCTGGGAGCAAAAGCGGGCCGCCGAGGCCTCTCAGAAGAACACCGAGGAGCTCCTGAAGAGTGCCGAGGAGGCGCGGGTGCGTGCTGAAGAGGCCCAAAAGTCAGCAGAGAATCGGGCACTCGCAGCCGAGAAAGCTCTTGCGGATGCGACTAGCAGGTTAGAGATTCTCGTCGCGGAGGAGGGCAAGTTGTTGGCGGACGCGAGGCTGGAACTGGAGAGAGTCCGGGCCGAATGCGCGGTTGCCGGGGCTAAGGCGGTGGAATCTTATCAGGATGCCTTCGTGGAGACGCCCGAGTATCAGGACCTTGCCCAGCGTTTGATGACAGCTGGGGGCGAGCAACTGGTGGAGAGTATCATGGAGGTTCATCCGGAGTGGGATCTCTCCTTCCTTAGACAGGGCCCTGTCGATGATCAAATTCATGGCACCGAGCCTGATACCGTAGGCGATCAGTCATTTCCACCAACGGGGGCAGGCCCGCAATGTGCCGACCCTTGAAGAGGCGGCGGGGCCCTCGTAATTTGAAAATTTTTGGTTTTATGCATGATTTAATTGAAAAAACAAATTTGGATTTGCCCTTTTGTTTATCCGACGATTCGATTCTGTGCACGTGGAAATCATTTTGGGAATCATTCCTCCTAGGATTGATGACGCAGATATCTGGTGGAATCCAGAGAATTGGCGTCTTCAACGCCTTGGGGAGGTGGAACGTTTGTGCGTCGTTCCAGGTTCCTTGGTATGACCGCATTTATTTATTACATTTGCACCTTCTCCCAAAGTAGTCCACTATAAATAGGATATGAGCCCGATCGGATTTCTCCTATCGTGGAACTGCTGCACATAGCCTGTTATTACCTTGTGATCGAGATAGAGAGAGACTTCGTGTGATGGTGACACAGCTGGCGGGCTGTCATCCAATATGCCCGTTAATCAACATTCAGAGGACCAAAGGATGTGCCAATCAACGTTCAGGGGACCAAACGTCAGGGGTCGGGGTTTAGGCTTAGCAGCCTTAGCCCGACCAGCCTTTGAACGGTTGATGGGATATGGGGGGGGGGGGGTCTCCCGCTGCCAAAAGAGGCACCAACAGCATTTTTTGAGCAGTAGCCTAATAAGCCATCAAATTAACTCATACATGGCTTGGGAGACTTCCAATTATGGTGAAGTCAGGTTCCCCAACCTGGACAGGACTGGCGGGGAACGGGGGATAGGTTTAACAGATCCATTTATGTGCTGGCCCGGAGAGGCAGCGGAGTTTTCAGAACATATTACAGTTATGTCTTCTTTTGTATCGTATGAAATAAAAGGAATACCGTGTTATTTTTATATTTGCACGTGCTTGTCCTTATTGTGCCCCTGAATTGCGTATTTGCTATGAGTCTCATCGGCGTTTAGCGTTTCCCACGGAATTGCGAGCACGAATAGGAGGTCGCAAATTGCGCCCCCAGTAGCGTGAGGTGGTTCACGAGTCACGATTAAATCCTCTCGTTATCCAATGGACCATAGCGACATACGAACGAGTAAAATGCTTATCCAGTGATTTTGACAGAGCTGGCCGCGAACCACACACCCCCGCTGTCTGTTTGGCTTTACTTGATTAATAACGCGTAAGATTTTTTATCCAGCGGGTTGGTAGAGTTGGCCGCGAACCAAATTCCCCCACTGCCGAGTACCTCTTAGTTGCATGATTACGCGCATAATATTTACCCAGCGAGTTAATGGAGTTGGCCGCGAACCACACTCCCTCGCTGCCGTGTTCTTCGTGATTGCTTTCTTACGCGTAAAATATTTACCCAGCGAGTTAATGGAGTTGGCCGCGAACCACACTCCCTCGCTGCCGTGTTCTTCGTGATTGCTTTCTTACGCGTAAAATATTTACCCAGCGAGTTAATGGAGTTGGCCGCGAACCACACTCCCTCGCTGCCGTGTTCTTCGTGATTGCTTTCTTACGCGTAAAATATTTACCCAGCGAGTTAATGGAGTTGGCCGCGAACCACACTCCCTCGCAGCCATGTTCTTCGTGATTGCTTTCTTACGCGTAAAATATTTACCCAGCGAGTTAATGGAGTTGGCCGCGAACCACACTCCCTCGCTGCCGTGTTCTTCGTGATTGCTTTCTTACGCGTAAAATATTTACCCAGCGAGTTAATGGAGTTGGCCGCGAACCACACTCCCTCGCTGCCCTGTTCTTCGTGATTGCTTTCTTATGCGTAAAATATTTACCCAGCGAGTTAATGGAGTTGGCCGCGAACCACACTCCCTCGCTGCCATGTTCTTCGTGATTGCTTTCTTACGCGTAAAATATTTACCCAGCGAGTTAATGGAGTTGGCCGCGAACCACACTCCCTCGCTGCCATGTTCTTCGTGATTGCTTTCTTACGCGTAAAATATTTACCCAGTGAGTTAATGGAGTTGGCCGCGAACCACACTCCCTCGCTGCCATGTTCTTCGTGATTGCTTTCTTACGCGTAAAATATTTACCCAGCGAGTTAATGGAGTTGGCCGCGAACCACACTCCCTCGCTGCCGTGTTCTTGCTCTTCGTTTTGGGATTGCGTTGATTGCATAAAAGACGAATATTTATTGAGCGGCGCCTAGTTTTCTGGCGTTCGGCAAAAGAGAAAAGCCTCTAGAGAGGCCAAAACAGTACAGGAAAAAGATAAAACAGAAATGCCATTGTCAGGGTTTCAAGTTGTTGTGGCTGGGGTGATATCCTCGCGCTTGGTAGCCTTTCGTAATGCGTTCATGTAGCATGCCCGTGCCTCCGTCTGATTACCGCGGATCTTCGCTATTCCTCCGGGAGTCGGGAATTTCATCGATAAGTGGTGTATGGACGTAACTGCCTGTAAGTCTTTCAGCGCGGGCCTACCAAGAACACCGTGGTAGGCCGAGCGAGTGTCCACTATTAGGAACTCCATGTATTTCCGGATGTGGCACGGTGGCTCCCCAAAGTCTACTGCCAGGGTGATCCTTCCTCGAGGGACGAGACTGTCCCCGGTAAAATCGAACAACGGCTCGGCGATGGCCGTCGGCTTGTGATCCACGTCCATCTGGTCGAACGTAATACCGAATAGGATGTTTACGGCGCTTCCGTCGTCAACCAGCATCCGGCCTAGGCCGTTCCTAGCGACAATGGCGCGCACCACTAGAGCATCGCAATGCGGATAATGAATGCCGGATTCGTCATCTTCTGTGAATGTGATTGGCGGTAGTCTAGGCCGATGTCCGTGTACCTGCCAGCTTTCCAGGGGTTCCCCCCTGGCAGCCTTCGCATAGTTACGCCGTGAGTTCATTGTGCTTCCTCCGACGTACGGCCCTTCAAAGATGGTATTTATCTCCCGAATGGGCGGAGCTCCTTGGGGCCTCTCGGCCCTCGGCTGGTCTCTATTCCCCTCATTCCTTCCTTCATCGCGGCGGGGTCCTTCATTGTGGCGCTGAGGAGGGGGCCTTCGCCCTGGCGCGGGCGGTCCTCGTCGTCCTCGCGCCGCCTGATTCCTCTCGCCTGGCCCGTGGTTCCCGCGGTTGATTAGCTCTCTTACATCGTGGTAGTCTTCTGTGTTGTGTACCCTGGTCCTGTGTATACGACAGAACTTGGGTGGGGCCTCCGTGGGTAAGGGGGCCGCTACTGGTGTCCGTGGGACTAGGGCTACCTCTGTTTGATTGAACCTTCGATAATGGCTGTGGGCAGGATCTGGGGAACGCTTCCTCTGAAAGCGGGCGAACCGTGGTTCTGGGGAGCGACGTCCCTCCCTCCTGTATCGGTCTCCTCTCTCCCTTTCAGCTCTCTCTCTGTTTTCGATCGTTTCTTCCGATCGGATTTCGCGTTGTATCATGTCCACTAGCTGGCTGTAGACTTTTAGCTGACTATTTTGGACGTCTCTCCAGAAGGGAGTTCGCATGTGGAGCCCTGTTATCAACGCATCCAGGGCCTTCTCGTCGGTCAACGTTTCGATCTTGTTGATGATGTTGCTGAATCGTTTAAAGTAGCTTTTGACGGTTTCTCCCTCCTTTTGCCGGATATCATTAAGTTGGGCGATGTCGGCGATCATCGTGCGGTTGCCGATGAAGGCGTTGACGAACTCTCTCTTGAGTTGTGGCCAACTTCGGATGCTCCCAGGTCTTAGCTTGTTGTACCACCTCTTCGCATCACCCGTGAGCGTGGTATGGAAATTTCGACACTTCACTGCGGGAGATTGGCCCTGGAGTTTTGTCTTGTAGGTGTTAATGTGGTCCGTGGGGTCACCCCTCCCATTATACTTGTCCATGATAGGCATTCGGAAGTTGGTCGGCACCTCCATTGCCTTCATGTAGCTGGTGAAGGGTAGATTCTCGTCATCATCATCCTCATAGCACTCCAGCCTTTCCTTTTCGTCTTCGGTTTTTTCTTGATTCTTCTGGTCCTTCTTCTTCTCCGTACGGGCCTCGCTGTGCTCGCTGCGCCTGCTGTGCGAGGGCTGGGGTGGCGCGATCGAGGACCCTACTCCCAGCCTGTCAAACACGCTAGCTGCAGGAACATGATGGCTTTCTCGTACAGGGAAGGGTCTCCCTTTGTGGCCGTTCTGCGGTGGCTTCGGAGCCGGATTCTGGAGGCTCTGGTCATGGGAAACGGGGGGTTCTTCTCGGGAACCCTGGCTGTCCAGCGAACCAGTGGATGAGAGACTCCTCCGGGCACGGCTGCGCTTGGGTCCGTGTTGGAGGGATTGATTCTCCAACAGTTCAAGCGTGGCCTTCATCCGGGCGTTGTCTATCTTGAGGTCCTGGTTCTCCTGCTCCATCGTTCGCTTCTTCTGATGCCTTCTCTTTCTGCGACGGGTAACGTTCTGTAAGTCCTGAACATTCTCCTGTCGCAGGTTGGTATGGTGGGACTCCACCTCCTCTTCTGTAGACTGTTCGGACGTCATGCTCCTCTGGGCAGAAGACACGTTTTACCAAAAGCACTGGGTCGTGTAAAGCTTCTCGGTTCCCACAGACGGCGCCAATCTGTTGACGTCTGAACCTGTACCAGTCCACGTGCCAACAGATCTCCAGTCACTCCTCTGCCAGCTCGTATGTTACCTGCACACTAGGACGACCGTTAGGCACCAAGATCTCCGGAGAAAAGGGGTCCGGCGATCGTTGGCACTCCGACGATCAAGTCAATAGCCGGTATATAAAGAATACGCGGGGGCGGGTACAAAATAGGAGTGTGGGAGAGACAAGCAGGCAGAAGTTTGAGCAGAGTTTAGGGTGGGATTCGTAAGCGTAAAAAGTGCGTACCTTGGAACAATCGGAGGCATTGTTTTTATAGCGCAAGAATCCTAATTGATTTGGAAGACGAAATCAATTAGATCCCCAATCGGGTCTTCCTTCCTTATGTGATAAGGATACCCAAGATCGCCTTCCTTCCTTGAGTTTATCACGTTGCATGATTTTAGGAGATCATGATTGTGTTTCCTTGTGGAGGTTCGTGCGCCCAATCCAACGCAATCTTTCTTTAATTACTTCTCTGGTTCCCCCGGCATACCGAGCTGCTCGCTGGTTACGAGTGATGCGAGGCCTGACAAGGCCCTATGGTTCGCATGCGGGCGCCGAGACCCTCCTCATGACTCGCAGATTTCTGGCCGAAGGCCTAAGATCGTGACGGGCCCTTCCCCGGCCCTAGCAGGGGCCCAGATAAGGTTCTTGACGGATTACGAATTGGGCCCTTACTGGGCTTAGATGGGGCCTGTGCTGGCGTGGCGGCCGTACCGTAATCGTGTGGTAACAGAAGCTACTCGAGAAACTCGACAAACTGAAAATCATGTTTGTCGAGTTACTCAATCATAAATGGTATAAAAAATGAATCTATTGAATAGATGAAGTAACTCGACAACAATAAACTTGAATATCCCAAGTTACTCGACAAATCAGTGAAAGTAAAAATTTTGATTATTTTGTTTTTCTTTTTTATTTAAAATATGTAATATATTTAAATAATTTTTTATTTTTATTTTGTTATGTTATTTTTCGACGAACTCGTGAATCTAAAATTTAGAATTGTTTGAGTAAATTGATAAATAAAATATATACAAAATTTTATGTATTATATGATTTATTAGAACATAGTAAAATAAAAATAAAATATATCATAATGAATGAATACAATTTTATATAATTTTTGTAATTAATAAAAATAATTATTGTAACAAATATTTAATTTACTTTGTTTTTATATTTCATAAAATTAAATATCATATATTATATTAATGTAAAATAATATATAATTTTTTTTTATAATAGTTCTTATATTATAAAATATTATATTTAGTTATAGAATATGAAATATTATTCATATAAAAAAAAGGCATTATTCATTATATCACATAACTCGACAAAATCAAAATTAAGTTTGATGAGTTATTCTACAAACTAATTACATACATAAATTTAATTTTTTTGAACTTTTTGTATTTAAATTATTTAATACATTAACTATTTTATTTAATTTGTATATTGTAATATTATTATTTAAGGAACTTGTGAGTATGAAATTTGAATTTGTTAACTTATTGAATAAATGAAGTACATACATAATTGTATTTAATTGATTATTTATTAAAACATAGCAAAATTAAATATACATTTTATAAATTTAATATATATGATAATCAATTAATACAATATATTATATTTTCTTTTATTATGATGAATTTATCTAGTAACTCGACAAAGGTAAATTTGACATTCATGAGTTGGTTAAAAAAGAACATGACAAAATAAAAAAATAAAAAAAATTCAGTGTATTACATAATTTAAAAAAAAAATAAAAAAAACAAAATTGAAAAATGTGCATTTTTGCACCTACTCGAGAAACTCGACAAACCGAAAATCATGTTTGTAGAGTGACTCGATTACAAATGGTATACAAAATCAATCTGTTTAACAGCTCAAGTAACTCGACAAAATGAAACTGGAGTTGGCCGAGTTACTCGACAAAACAGGGAAATGTAAAATTTTTATTATTTTGTTTTTCTTTTTAATTTAAAATACGTAATACATTTAAAAATTTTTTTATTCTTATGTTGGTTATTTCTCAAGGAACTCATCAATGGGAAATTGGAATTGTCGACTAACTTGATAAATAAAGCATATAAAAAATTTTATTTAGTGTATCATTTATTAGAACATAGTAAAATAGAATATATATTATATAAATTTAATATATATTATAATGAATTAATACAATATATGAATTTTATTTTAATTTTAGCAATTACTATAACATTTATAAAAAAATTACTATATTAAATTTATAGCATAATAAAATGATATTCTGTATTAATATATTATTAATTAATTATTATATTAATATAATAATTTAATGATTATATTCAATTTAATATAATAAATGGATTTGAAATAAATTTATTTATAAATGGTTATAAAATTTATTACATATTTATTTATAATTTATTATTGTAAATATAAATATAAATTTTGTTATGAATGATATTATCATTAGTGATTACAAATATAAATTGATTTTTATACTATAATTTGATATAATTATTCTGATAAATAAAATGAGATTATTTAATTGCTTGATAAAAAAATATATAATAAATTTTATAATTATTTATAAATAAATATGTAATAAATTTTATGTACATTTATAAAAAAAAAATTTCATATGAAATTATTATAATAAATTGATTATAATCATTAAATTATTATAATAATGTAAAAATTGATTAATAATATGTTACTACACCAATAATTTTATTACGTTATAAATTTTTTTATAAATAATATTATTATTACTAATTATAAATATAAAAGATATGTTATAGTATAATTTCATATAAAATTTATGATAAATAAAAATAAGTATTATAACATATTTTTATTACATTGTCGTTTTTTAAATCATAAAATTAAATATGATATAATATAATAATATAAAATAATATAAAAATGTTTTTTTTATAATAGCTTTGTTATTATAATATATTATATTAAGTGATAGAATGAAAAAAATTGCTTACCTTCTTATGTTATCAAATAACTCCACAAGATAAAAATGGAGCTTACTGATTTGCTTGATTATATAGATAAGTAAAAACAGCTATTTAAAAAAATAATTAAAAGAACTAATAAAATTGTTTGTTATAAACGAAAATATAAAATATTAAATTTCACTATTCAATATATCGAGAAACTCGATAAATTCAAAATCGAGTTTCTCGAGCTACTCGATGAAATAATAAAATTTTCTGCTGTTAATTTTCTAGGAACTCATGAAGTTGAAATTTTGCTTTTTCTAGTTACTTGAAAAATTAAGCATGAACAGAAATTTTTTTAATCTATCATGTATTAAAACATAGTAAAATAAAGTATATATTATATAAATCTAATATATATCATAATGAATTAATAAAATATATTATATTTTATTTTGTTTTGGCAATTATTGATAGCATGACAGAATACAAAAAAACAATACATAATTTAATAAAAAATATGAAAAAAATTTACAAAGAACAAAATTGCAAACTATATAAATGATTATTTACTCGAGCAACTTCACAAAATCAAATATGAGTTTGCCAAGTTACTCGATTAATAATATGACACATAGCTAGAAATTCAATATTCAGTTTCTCGAGTAACTTTATAAGATTAATACATGAGTAATATTAGATGAGTAAATTTTAATATTCTATCACAAAATTAAATATAATAATAACATTATTATAATAATGTAAGAATTGATTTATAATATTTGACTACAGAAGGAAATATATTATGCTACAAATTTATTATAATAATTTTATGAAATTTTTTTTTTTTGTAATTCTAACTTTGTCGATTTATGAGGCGAAGTAGGAAAAAAGGAAAAAAAAAATTAATGGAAAATTTGTTATAAAAGGAAAAGGATGTGGAATAAAACTGCAAATAAAAAAAACAAAAAATAAATTCCTAAAAGCCGACAAAAATAAAAAAAGTAAAAAATAAAAATGTTTCCAATGTTTCCCACTATTCCGATTTACTCGATAAAGTGGGATAAACAAAATGTTTTTATTTTTCCTACATTGCCGAATTACTCAGCAAAGTGGAAAAAATTTTCAAAATAAAAATTTTTAGTATTTTTTGAATTTTATATTTTGTCATCAAATTGTCCATAAAAAAAAAATGAATAATAATAATTTTACATGAGCAAAATGGGGAAAAAAATTTAATTTTTTTTTATTCTGTCATGAAAATGTCTGCCTAAAAAAACATAATATAATTTTTATAATCAATAATCACAATATCATACAATATAAAGTAATTTTATATCATATATAATTGAATATAAAATCTTATCATAAATGCTAGAGTCAAAAAAATATCTAGACACTTAAATTATCAATCAAATACAAAAAATCAAAGTTGAAAATACCAAAATATTAAATTATCTAGATGCATAAAACAATAACGAAAACATAAAATTTAACAATTAATATAAATACAAAATTATAATAAGAAAGTGGGAAAAATTTTAAACAAAAAATTTATTTATTTTTTCATTTTTATATTTTGTCATCAAATTGTCTATAAAAAAAAATAATAATAATAATTTTGCGTGAGCACAGTGGGGAAAAAATTTTTTATTTTATTTTTATATTCGATCATGAAAATGTCGATCCACAAAAAAAAAAAAAATTTTTTATAATCAATAATCATAATTTCATATAACATAAAATAATTTTATATCATATATAATTTAATATAAAATCTTGTCATAAATGCTAGAGTCAAAAAAATATATAGATGGGTAAATTATCAATAATATAAACAAATAAAAAGTTGAGAATACTGAATACTCGGCAAAGTGGAAATATGGAAAAAAAAATAATTATTTAAAAAAAGGAAAATTTGTCAACACAAAATTAGACTAATTTTTAAAAGTTGCAAGACTTAATGTACATTTTAAATTTATTGACGCCATTTTAATTAACTTTTTGGACAAAAATCATCGTGAAAGACAAATATAAGACATGCAAATTAATAGATTAATGATAAAAATTTGCTAAAAAAAGTTACATTCATAAATACAAAAGCAACCAATAGTTGAAGAGTTTTATTGCAATTAAAATGTAGTATACTAAACAAATAATGTTATAGTAATATAATTACCCTTATAGTTTTTGGTGCTTATGCTTATTATTTTTTATCGATTTTTTAATTTTCATAAGAAAAATATCTTATATATTTATTTAGGGCAAAAATAAATTTTTTGTATTCTGTTTATTATTATTAATAAGTATATATGTCTAATAATATAAAGTTAATAGTCAAAATAAAAGTACATAAAAATACAAAATATATAGATTTGTTAAATATAATTTACATCATTGCAGTACATTACAAAAAGCTTATATCTAGAAACGACAAAACCTTAGAAATATTACATAAAAAAACCTAATATTCATTCAAAGTAATGGAAAAAGGTGGCAATGCATACAATGATATTATTTGTTTTTAAATGGTGTCTTTCTCTTTCGAAAGTCGTGTATTTCTCTCTGCTCTTGGCGTAGGCAATTTTTCTGGGATGACTTCATTCTCAGATGAGATTGGATGTTCTTCAATTTTTCTCTTCTTGGATTTAGACCCAGGTGAAGAAGGGAAATTAAGCTGTTTCACTGCACTTGGAAATGTTTGCCCTTGAAGAGGCATTGGTGTGTCAGTGGTATATGCTACATCTTTCCCTTTGTTACTCATTGATCTTGTACTTGTAGAACTGGTCGACATCGAAGGAACTGATTCATTAAGGAAGATAATGTCATACTTGTATTCATTATCGATGACATTTTTCTTCATTCCTTTAACATAAAAAAATTGTGCTTCCTCCAACGTGATTCTAATTTTTTCCAAGACTTGTGATCCACTGTCCATTAGTTGTTGGCCTGTGTACTGTAAGAATTTTTCTGCTGTATCTCCAATCATAGTCCCAGATAATGAGCCTGAGGAGTCTTCAAGTTTCAGATATACACGTGCCCTAACATATAAAAGATGTTAAAAATGTTGCATGTGTAAATAATTGTAAACAATAAATGATTTGTAAACAATATTATACCTTGGTACTGCAACTGCATGAGAAAATTTGCAGAAAACGCATTCGTATGTTTCATTGAAATCAGCAATTGATATTTTCTTGCAAGTATTGCATGACATGTACCAAAAGGATTGTTTAAAAACTCTCACGTATGCACGTGCGTGAACCCAGAAATATGCATATCCTGTTAGCTATTGTTGAAGATAAATTGTATAAATATTATGCAATAATGAAAAAAAAATTTCTATATAATATTTTAAATAAGATTAGGCTTACTCCAGATAACAAATTTGGAATCTGTTGAATCTGTGTGATATTCTTTATGTCTGGACTGGAAAGATTCTTTGTTGCCGAGGATGGTTATATCTTTGTCAAGATCATCTCATCTAACTTGTCCGAATTTGTTTCAACCCTTGCACAATGTTTAAAAATATTAGCAATTTATACACATGTATATATATATATTTGAAAAAAATATAATAAAAAAATAAATTTTTACCAAGAAGTAAGCTCAATCACTTGTTCTAAATGGGCATTGAAGGAGAAAATGCTGTTGGCCTTGGTTGAAATTGAAAGGCCTGTGTATGAAATAAATATATAGATATATTTATTGGAAGACCTAAGATTGCGTACAAATTTTGTAATATTCGATTGATGAATTATAAAATTATTGACAATATATTACCACTAAAAGATGTCACTTTTAGATGGTTTCCAACGATGATTTGTTTCGTGCTCAAGTTATCAGCAATGAAACGGCATTCCTTCTCCACAAAATTATCCCACATTGTTAGCAACACAGTGTTGAAGCTAGTATAGAAACACAGAAAATATATGAGAAAGTGGTATATGAATTTCTTTAATAATATTATAATTATTGGAATATATATTTATAGATGAAAATAATATAGCTATATATATATAAAGCTTGTGTCGATGAGAACTACATCTTGAATAGATGTTTGTGTTTCAAACCTAGTTTGAACCAGCCTTTTAGGTTTGACATCAATTGCAACTCCAATAATACCTAAAGGATAAAAATAAGAAATTAGGACAAATGAAATTTGTTATGAATACAATGGAATGCATAAAAAGAAACATGTTTGTTTTTTTTGTGAAATAGGAACAAATACTTATATCAGAATTTGAGTCCATATAAGGTTCCAATTTGTTGAAAGGAACAAAATTGTATGTAGAAGATATTAAAACACTGTGGTCTTCATTCACTTCTTCGACTCTTGTTCGACCAGATATTGTCCATTGTATGTTGCCCATGGAAGCTTGATACTCAGGCTTCGTAAATTTAACATTTGCATTTGAGACAAGATATGTTTTGCCAAGTAGTAGCTTGTCTTCATATGCCGAGATGTTCGCATCATAAATAGTTGCATGGACTCTATTTTTCTGTATAATACCATACATTTAAATTAGATATTTTGTATAAACATATATATAATTTTGGCTAGATATTATTTTTGAATATGAAATAAGACAATTTAAAGCTATAACATATTAAAGGCAAAAAAATTTTTTTAAAAATTTTATGTGGCTAAAATAAAATAAATCAAGGAACATAAATAATAGATTCAAGTAATATACCTCAGGATCCATAAATACCATATTCTGATATTTTGTTGGGTTTCGTTGAGCTGTTCGTGGAAACAATTTTTCCACAACAATGATTTTTGACGTCCAGTTTGTATCGTTGGGAGCAATATTTGGTATTAATTTGTACTGTTTATCCATTGTTTGATCCTGTACAAAATGTCAAATATAAATTAAAGACTATAAATAGGTTATCAAAGTGAAATAATATTTATACTAATAATGAATTGTAAGAGTATATATTCAAATATAGTATGAAGTTGTACTTCAAATCTGAAAGAGGAGTACGAGGATACAAATATTGAGAATTAAAGACTTGTTGATAAATGCTAATATAGAATGTTTGTTGTGTTTGGTTTGTAATCACAACTAATGTATATATATAGAGGTATATAGTATCTATTATGCCAATAGTAAGGATATGTTTACTCAATAGGGGTCTAAATCTTCTGTCCTGATTGATGCTTGCCTTGTGACGCCGTAATTAATAAATGATGTGGGCCCCAATAATGATGCCATAAAAACTCATTCATAGTTGTCCTCACTTCATCCTACTCAGCCCCAATTAGTTTAAATAAAGTGCTGATTATACTAATAATAGATTTGAAGATTCCAAAATATTAATATAAGCACTCAAAAATTTTACGTTAGTATTTCTACTATTATGTTAAATTATAGTACAGGCAAATTGATCAAATTGAAATAAAGAAAATTTTATTATTATAATGTATATTATTTAAAATAATGTAATAGCAAAAATTTATTATTGAGTTAAAAAATTTTATTAAGATTTTAATAAGTATAATTAGTTATTATATATTTAAGTATTTTTGTGTATCGAGCAAGAAAATATAACCTATAAAATTAAGAATAAATAAATAAATAAATAATTGATGGTTAAATTGTGAATATGAAATTTGCTTTACCTAGTAATATACAATGAAAATAAGTAACTACTACAACAGAAGAAAAAAATTGTTCATTAGAGTTCAAACATATATGAGACTTGAGTATATTCGAAGTTATTATTTTCTAAGGTCAAAGATTAGACTATTAGAGGTTATGAGATGAATGGATGAAACTATAATAAAACAATAGGTAAGGAAATCTATAATAAAGTAGGCTTTATATTAGTAATTTATAGATAAACCACAATACACAAAAGTCTTCTCGATAAGTTAAACAAAACAAAATTATTTAGGATTTATGTAGAATGCAAAAAAGTTAAAGTGTTCAATTACAATGTTTATACTGTAAATGTTTCTATTATTTTAATGGAGTTAAGTTAAAGTTAAAATTAGTCAAGAATTGTTAGATGCGTGAGAAATAGTGATGTTAGGACCATTTGTGACTATAAATAGGAAAATAGAAATCATATTTAAAATAGAAGAAGGAATTGGGATCAAATTGTTACAAACATGAAAGAACAGGCAGTCCTTCTTTGAATTAACAGAAGATAAGATAGGGTCCAGCATTTATTACGCATTGCGTGTCTTCAAGGAGATACAGACCAGCCGTCTAGCATTAAATGATGCGTGGAAAGCAAAGCAAGAATTGGAGATGAGGATATGAAACCCGAATTGGGAATAACGAGGTGAAGCACAACTGGAAGATATTAATATATGTTAATGTATATACAATTTTCATACGTGTATGGTGAGAATGAATAGATTAAAGATCATGTTGACATGTGTACAATAAAAAGATATTTGTACATTTATGATATAAATTATTACTTGTGTTAGGTATGATTATATGTAAGAGTAGACTAAGCAGTAATCTATAGTTTATTGTATTAATTTGTCTGAATTCAATGAAAGTAAGAAATAAATTATACTTAGATATTTTTTAGTTATAACTGTTGATTTGTGTTCATTTAAATATAGAGGAAAAAAAGTCATATAGAATATAAAAAAATTTTTATATTGTTAATAGCTAATGACTTTATAACATATGTACAAAAACGCGTTCAATGGCAAAAGAAATATAAATTGATAACATTAAATATTTAAATATTTGTACTTTAAATATTTGTTTGTTAAATTTTGTATTCCATTTATTCATTGAACTCAATCAATACTACGTTCTTAGAAAATCGATTAAGTTTCATAAAATCATGAATAAGATAAATTTAGTTTTAAACTTTAAAAATTCAAATTCGATAAATATAATGTATTTTATATGAATTTTTTTTCATATAATTATGTTGGTTACCAAATACACTTTATAACTATATCTATTATACAAATGAATTTAATAGAGACTAATATAGCTTTTTAAAGTTTAACATATAAGCATCATTATAAATTGTATTAATAGCAATGAAAAAAAAAATTTTATACTAATAATATTTCATAAATTCCTTATTTGAATGAACGTGTTATATAATATTTAGTATATCTATAATACGAATATAAACATATTGAATATTAGCAAAATAAAAATACAATAATAAAAGATGTTTCACTTTGTTAAAAATAAACGGTCAAAATTTGGTGCAAATTTAACATAAATATATTATTAATTTTTTATTAAATTATTCATAATGTAAAATTAAAATAAAATAATCATTGATAAATCTACACTATTTGTAGTATAATATTTGAAGACAAAAAAAAACAGATAATAGTAAAAAAAAATTCAAAAACTATCTAAATCAAATGATGAGTTTTATTATTTTGGATTATAAATCGATGCTGTTACAAACCATACATAACTATAGCATTATACATCTGAACAGACTGGCCATTCATTCACTACACTATAAATAATTTAAATGCTCTGTATATATTTTCTTCAAAGTCTTATAGAATATCCTTCACCAATTGTAATGTAAGAATACACTAGCTCTTTATTGACTGGAATACAATTCATGTGAAAGCTTTCTAGAAGTAATATTCAAACAACACATAGAATATATTTCATCAATATTCACTGCAATATCATTCATATCAAAGATTTATACAAGTGTTCTTCAAAGAACACATAGAATATACTTCAAGAATACAATTTTAACTATTGTTTAGAAAGTACAAATCCCCTAATTAAAAAAAAATATGCATAATAATAATTAAAACACTATGAATGCACAATTGCTAATATTTCTGTATAAACTACATTCTTTGTACAACAAAAATGATTTTTAAGTTTATCATTTGGTATAATTAATGCTTTTATACATTTACTTGTTTTTGCTCTAGATAATGCAACATAAAGTTGACCATGAGAAAATACAGGTTCAGGAAGATATAGTCCAACATAATCTAGTGTTTGACCTTGAGCTTTATTTATTGTCATTGCAAAACAAGCACGAATTGAAAATTGCGTTCTTTTAAAAGGAAATGTACTCTTATCACTTTCAAGTGGAATAAATGGAATTCTAGGTAAAAAAACTTTCTTCCCACGCCACTCTCCAACAGATATTTCAGCATGAATAACATTACGCTCAAATGCACGACAAATTAATCTAGTGCCATTACATAATCCTTCAGATGGATTAATATTTCTTAATAACATAACAGGATAATTTTGTTTCAATACAAGTTCATGAGGTGGAATACCATTTGGAGTTAGTGTATTAAGAAAATCTTCATGAATACTTTGTTCATTTTTTTCTAATGTTTCATCAAAGCTATAATATATAACATTTTCACCAGCAATTTGATTAAGTACAATATTATTTATTTCATCAACAGCATTATTTGTAGGAGTTAAAATAACTCGATTAATCATCTTATCTAATTCATTGGTATAATTTTGTAAGTTTGGATAAACACTTTCGATCAATTCTTTTAGAGAAACTATTTTGTTATCAAAGGGTATAGCTATTTCATCTGGTAATGTAATCATATTACAGGTATGCCTAGGTTGGATTCCATTGCCTATATCAAGCAGTAACTTAGAAAAGTATGGGTCTAATTGAGCTCTCATATTTTGCACCAATTGTAATTGTATGAAATTTGGCCATAAGTATGAATAGACTAAACTTGATTCAATGATAGCTTCTTTATTTCCCTTTTGAACTACTGGTAATACTTGTCGAAAATCACCTCCTAAAACAACAACCTTCCCTCCAAATGGTAATATAGAATCATTAACATCTCTTAGCATTCTATCTACAGCCTCTATTGCATAACGGTGAACCATTGGTGCTTCATCCCAAATAATCAAATTTGTCAATCTAAAGAAACTTGCTAAAGCAGATTGCTTACTAACAGAACAGGTCATATTGTGATTTATTTCAAGTGGTATCTTAAACCTTGAATGTGCTGTTCGTCCACCAGGTAATAAAGCAGCTGCAACACCTGATGAAGCAGTTGCTAAACCTATAAGATTTTTAGATCTAATTGTAGAGAGCAAAGCTTTATATAAATAAGTTTTACCAATTCCACCAGGTCCATCTATAAAATACAAACGACTTGTATTACTATATACATCTGAAAGAATTTTGTCATAGGAAATTTTTTGATATTCATTCAAGTTATTTGCATACATAGTATTGTCAGCATGAATAACATTGTTTAATTCTTCATTAATAATCTTAGCTAATATGTCTTCTTGTTCCATATATATTTGAAAAGGTACAAGATGGTAATCATTTATATTTTTATTATTTGCTTCTAATATAGAATTGATTTCATGTAGTGCTTTTATTTCTGCATTTGCAATAGACATACCATTAGATAAATAATCTTCACATAAAAATAGGTGAAATTTTTTCCATAATACATTTGGATTATTAGGAGAACATAGAATGAGTATGGTAGCAAATAATCTATGAAGAGAAGAAGGCATTTGATAATTAATAGCTTCATCTAAACAAAACTGACAATAATTATTGTCTTGTAATAAACCAAGTGCCATAGCCGTTTCACGAAAAGAAGACAAATAAACACCATGAACTAATTTTAAATTTTGAAATGAAGTTGCTCCTTTAATATGATTTAATAAGATACGTAAATAATAGATTTCTCTTTCAGTTATAGTAGATGTAACTATTCTACCAATAACATTTCCTTTTTTCCTTCGACACCATATTTTCCCTTGGCCATCCCATACAAAAAATTTTGGAAAATCTTTATATAATAATGTTTTTGCAAGTTCATTTGAAAGATTCATATGAAAAAATTCAGTTAACATTGTGCGTTGTCTAGATTCATTATTGATTACTGTTTCTAAATTTTCATAATCTCTATATGTTATCAAGTGGTTATTTTCAAGATGTAGTTGTAATGAGATAACTGAGGGAGACATTTCATACAAAACAAATCCATATATTCTCCACATTGCTTCAGGTGGAGAAATCCAACGACCATTTTGATATATCTCAATTTCATCAATAGGATTTTCATTATTAGTATTACTAATTGAAATACTTACACGATCATAGCCTTTATAAACATATTTATAGATGTATTTGACAGCTTTAACTGTTGAACATATTTCCACATTAATATGGCAATCAAACTTCGCACACAAATATGGATTGTAAGGTACAACCCATCTATTGTCTAATAAATGTCCTCGAATCATAAATGATCGTTTATCATTCAATTGTCTATAAGTTGGATAAGAATTATGGCCAATAGAAGTATTTGAAATATATTCCTTTGGATATTTATTCTTACAATGACCATTTCTATCCATACAAACATTATGGGGATTCAAATGACCACATGGACCATGCATCATATGTTTAACAACAATAGAATGAAGGTGAGGATATTTTACTTTGTCTGGAATTTCACATGATACAATAGAATCAACTTTATCAATATTATTAATTTTCGCATTGCTTTGTAAGATTAGCAAGAAATGAGCATGTGGAAGTCCTCGTTTTTGGAATTCTACAACATAAATATATGCAGCAACAGGCCCAAATATTTGGTGCTTAAATAGATCAACTTTAAGTTCTTCTAATTTAGCTTTGAATATTCTAGCAGTCAAATCAGGTCTATTCTGTCATATATCATTATGCCTTAACTCTTGTTTTATTTCTACCCAATTAGGGTTACATGTCAATGTTAAAAATAAATCAGGTTTACCAAATTTTTGTACCAATGCCATTGCGTCCATATATCTTTTTTTCATATCTCTAGGACCCCCAACAAAAGAAGAAGGTAAAATAATCTGACGACCAATTTGTGCACCCCTATTTTGACCATTTTCTACACTATCAACAACTCCTTGATATAATTCAGCACGAATTTCGCTTTGATTTTGACGAAAATAATCTAATCGACTTGTTTCAAGTTTAACATACATATCTACTACATATTGTTGTAGAAGTCTACCAGCATGAAGTAAAACATTGTTTTGTGTATCACGTACCTGTAATTTGAAGCAATAGTATTCACGGCAAGATACTTGTAAACCTTTTTTATTCTTCTTGTAAACTGCACAACAGAAAAATGCAAACAAATTTAATGAAAAGAAATTTTAAATTGAATGAGTTTAAATGAAGAAACATATTAGTAGTCTTTACCTTTTTTTTCTTTCTCTATTATATCAGCTGCACAACTCATGTTTTCAGTAGAAAAGGAATTCTCGTTTGTACTATAAATATCAACTGTACTATTTTTTGCCTTTTCAATACCTTCATGCCAACCAGTCTCACCGAAGGGAAATAATAATGGGTACTGTAGGGAATCATAACATCCATAATAATAATGTATTCTATGTGAATGATTAGAGTGACAATAAATTGATATATCACGATATCTTATGTCTGCAGATGGGTCCTCATCAACCCAAACTGCAGCCACTTGAGATGTAGAAGGTGCATTATATACTCTTTGATCAAGACCAGCATCACATCTAATTTGAATTTTGCAAGTTTGAAGATTTTCAATATCACCTAAGGAACGAAAAAATCTAGAATATGGATTAATCTCTAATATATTTACTAATATATGTAGTAAAGATGATGAGAAATTGATACATGTATTTAATCTATTTTGTATTTCGTTGTCTGTATCATAAAAATATAACTGTAAATATGATGGATTACTATCAATGTTTAGAATTGGATTTATATAATGGTATACTTGTCCTTGAACTCTAAAAGTGTAAATACCTTTGTAGTTAGTAGATTTAGATAAATCTTTATCAAACTTCACTCCAAAAGAGGTAAAAGCAAAATGGTTATTATAATTTCGCACATTATTTTTAAAATCCAATGCTTCATCTGTACTTGAAGTATATAAATCATATAAAATAGAAGGAGAACAGTTGATATGCAATTTAATTTTTCCATCAGCACAACAAAAACCTTTACTTTCTTTTTCAAACTTTTTTGCAAAACAGTGAATACAATTTGTTGGAGTACGTAATACATAAGTTTCTGTGGGTACATGTCTCATAGTAATATTTGAAATATAAGGAGTTAATTGGAATTCATGATTTTGATTTTCATGTTCTTCATAATAAATATTGCTTTCTATACCACCATCTTCTAAATTGTTAGAGTCAATCAAAGAAATTTCATGTCCATCTTCATTCAATTCTTGAGCTATAAAAAATATGACAAATGAAAACAACATAAATAAATAAATGGGAAAAAAATGTGCATAACGGGAAAAACATAAAAACAAAAAAAAACCTTAGCTCACCAGATAATTGTAAACTACCTATTGAATTGACATCGTTCAACTCAACATCTTCAAGTAACTGAATCCTTGTTTTTTGAATCTTCTTGTTAGATTTATATTGTGTATGCTCAGCATACATCTGTCTTCTTTTCTTCTTTTGTTGTTCTTTATTTGAGTCAACAAATTTTTCACCTGTCATCTAATATATTTTATCATACAATAAATATAAAAATTAGTCTCATTCAATGTAGAAAAAAAAAATATATACTATAAACATTATTAACACAAATATGAATAAGATTAGTACATACATGTAATAAGCAACAGGGAAAAAAATTTTATTGGTTAAAATTGTAATATTCAACTATAACCTGTAAATACATGATATAAAAAAAAATACTTATTAATAAAGATATAATGAAAAAATAAACCAAACAACACAAAAAATAATTAATTTCAAATTTCTATCAGTGAATAATTACATACCTATAAATTGAAGTTAGGAACTTGCTATAAAACCACTGATGAAGATCTGATCAAATCAAAAAAATGAATATCAGATCTTTTACAATCTATACTCAAACTCAATAGGTGGAGAAAGGAGATGGGAATTATAATTTCAAATACAAGTAACAAGCTACAATGATTTCAAGTAAGAAAAAGAGGAATTCAACAAAATTCTAAGGTTTGATGAGAGTAGAAATAAAAGAACAAGGCTAAGAACAAAGAAAATAGAAAAGAAGCAAAAACTGTGTATATATGTCTGGTACAAATAAAACAAAGGAAATATATAAAATAATACTGCCAAAACAATATCGTATATTTATAATAAGTGCATGGTTTAGATGTACATAAAATTATATATGTTATTAATAATAAGTACAAAGATAAGGACAAAGAAATGAAAAAAACTGAAAAACAAGTAAGTTATAATTTCTAAATGAGTACACGTGTTAAGAATACGGTAACATTTTGAATAAATTAAGTTTAATCATTTTTCTTAATTACCTCGTAACTTGGAAAGATTTACTAATATAAAAAAATATGCATCCAATACAAAATGAAGACCAGATATTATACACAAATTTTGAAGTCAAACATTGCGGCTAGTGTGAGAAACAAGATTATACAACATAATAATTGCAAAATGCAACAAAAACAAAAATTTATGTAGAAATACTGACAGCTAATTACTCGAGGAAATCGAGAAACGACATTTCATTTTGTCGAGTTCATCGACAAAACAAATTACACGAACAGAACAAATTCATACTAAATTTGACAATCATTATTAACAATAATGAAAGCTGATCATTACATTAGAAATGATATGATGACTACAAAATTAAATGCCTGACATTTATAAAAAAATACATATATATAATTTCTCATTTGTTGATGTTCTAATTTTTGTTTATGTTTTCATGAAAATCCAGTTAAAAAAAATCGAGTTAGTTGATAATTTTTTATAAAATATTAATTTTTTGTATTTTTGTTAGAGTTATTCAACAAAACCAAACTAAAATCTGTAACAAAATATAAAGGTCGGGGATGGGCAAAAAAAATAAAAGGTCATGCTTAAATTTGTTATGAAATGAAAATGATGTGAACTAAAAGTGCAAATTACAAACAAATAAATAAATAAATAAATTGCTAAAACCCCATAAAAATAAAAAAAATACAAAAATTTTTGTTTTCCAATGTTTCCTAGATTACCGAGTTACTCAGGAATATAGAATAACTAAAAATGTTTATTTTTTCCACTTTGTTGAGTCACTCGGCAAAGTAGCAAAAATGGAAAAAAATAAAAATATGTTAAAAAAAGAAAAAAATTGTCAACACAAAATTGGACTACTTTAAAAAAGTTGTAAGACTTAATATACATTTTAATTTAATTTTGTTATTATTAGTTTGTTTGTTTATTATTTAAAATGCTAGACAAATTAAACATAAAAAAAATTTAAAGGTCAGAAATGACAAAAAAAAAAAATTCATTGACAAATTTGTTATAAAAGGAAAAAGATGTGGACTAAAACTGCAAATTAAAAAAAAAATATGAAATAAATTCTTAAAAGCCCACAAAAAAAAAAAAAAAAGTAAAAAATCAAAATGTTTCCAATGTTTCCCACTTTTCCGAGTTACTCGGCAAAGTGGGATAACTAAAATGTTTTTATTTTTCCCACATTGCCGAGTTACTCGACAAAGTGGGAAATATTATTAAAAAAAATTTTTTTTTGTTTTTTTATATTTATATTTTGTTATCAAATTGTCCATAAACAAAAATTAATAATCATAATTTTACGTGAGCAAAATGGGGAAAAAAAATATAATATTTTTTTTTTATATTCTGTCATGAAAATGTCCACCTAAAAAAAAATAATATAATTTTTATAATCAATAATCATAATATCATACAATATAAAATCATTTTATATCATACATAATTAATTATAAAATCTTATCATAAATGCTAGAATCAAAACAATATATAAACGCCTAAATTATTAATCAAACAAAAAAATTCAAAGTTGAAAATACTAAATTATTAAATTACTTACATGCAAAAAACAATAACCAAAACATAAAATTTAACAATTGCCAATCTAGGATAACTACAAAATTTTTAATATTTCCACTTTGCCGAGTCACTCGGCAAAGTGGGAAAAATGAAAAAAAAATAATAATAATTTAAAAAAAGGAAAATTTATCAATAAAAAATTAGACTACTTTTTAAAAGTTGCAAGACTTAATGTACATTTTAATTTTATTTTGTTATTATTAGTTTTTTTGTTTTTTATTCAAAAAGCTAGCCAAATTAAATATAAAAAAAAGTTTAAACGTCAGAGATGAGGGAAAAAAAATAATAATGAGAAATTTGTTATAAAAGGAAAAAGATGTGGACTAAAACTGCAAATAAAAAAAAATAATAAATAAATTCCTAAAAGTCCACAAAAATAAAAAAAGTTAAAAAGAAAATTGTTTCCAATATTTCCAACTATTCCGAGTTACTCGGTAAAGTGGGATAAAGAAAATGTTTTTATTTTTCCCACCTTGCCGAGTTACTCGGCAAAGTGGAGAAAATTTAAAAAAAAAATATTTTTTTATTTTTTGAATTTTATATTTTGTCATCAAATTGTCCACAAAAAAAATTAATAATAATAATTTTGCATGAGCAAAATGGAGAAAAAAATATTTTAATATTTTTTTTTATATTCTGTCATGAAAATGTCCACCTATAAAATAATAATATAATTTTTACAATCAATAATCACAATATCATACAATACAAAGTAATTTTATATCACATATAATTTAATATAAAATCTTATGATAAATGCTAGAGTCAAAAAAATATATAGACGCCTAAATTATCAATAAAATAAAAAAATTCAAAATTGAAAATACTAAATTATCAAATTACCTACATGCAAAAAACAATAACCAAAACATAAAATTTAACAATTAATATAAATACAAAATTATAATAACAAAGTTGGAAAAATTTTAAACAAAAAAATTATTTATTCTTTCATTTTTATATTTTGTCATCAAATTGTCTATAAAAAAAATATTAATAATAATAATTTTGCATAAGCAAAGTAAGGAAATTTTTTTTTTTTTAATTTTTATATTCGATCATGAAAATGTCCACCCTAAAAAAAAAAAAAATATTTTATAATCAATAATCATAATATCATATAACATAAAATAATTTTATATCATATATAATTTAATATAAAATATTATCATAAATGCTAAACTGAAAAAAATATATAGATGCCAAAATTATCAATGACATAACCAAATTAAAAGTTGAAAATACTGAATACTCGACAAAGTGGAAATATGGAAAAAAAAATTAATAATTCAAAAAAAGGAAAATTTGTGAACACAAAATTAGACTACTTTTTAAAAATTGCAAGACCTAATGTACATTTTAATTTTATTTTGTTATTATTAGTTTTTTTGTTTTTCATTCATAAAGTTAGACAAATTAAATATAAAAAAAGTTTAAAGGTCAGAGATGAGGAATAAATAAAATAATGGGAAATTTGTTATAAAAGGAAAAGGCTGTGGACTAAAACTGCAAAAATAATAATAATAAGGGAAAATTACGTATATACACTAATTTGTAATTAAAATTTGAAATTTACTGGACTTTTTAAAAAAATTGAAAAATATATATAACAAACCAAATTAATTGAAAAATACTGGATCTATAATAAAACCTTGATTTTAGCAAATTTATCATTCAAATTATCGATTCGGCAGTTACATTTCGTTGTTATCCAAAAATATCATCAAAATTTGAAATTCAAAATTCAAATATTGTTCAACAAAATCACAATCAAGATATATTTAATTTGTTCAACAAAATATGTTGAAATTCATCCGAACTGTCCAAAAATTTCAATTCGAAATTTGATATTGCAAATTGTTATTGAATTGAAAGTCTCTTAACTCATCATCAATTTTTGATTACAATCATTAGTTCTGGCCTTGATATAGATTTGATGATCTAGACGATGAACAATATGTCTATATATTATGATACATTAAAGTAACAATACAAATAAAAAAGTTAACAATTTTCGATATCACCCTATAGGGCATAATGCCTATTAACAATAAATCGATAGCCAAAAAAAAAAAAAAGAGGATGAAGTAACAATACGCAGAAACATATATTATTAACCTCATTGACAATCATGAAGTGGCTACAACTTTCAGTCACAAAATCTACTACCAACATATGTGATGACACAAAATAAATTCAAAGAATATGTTTCAACAAAATATATTTCAAAACTAGGGAAATGAATCCCAAGAATCAAAAAACTTGAATCAACAAGAAATACCCAAGAATCTGAAATTTGAATCAACAAGAAAAAGAAGAACCCACATAATAGGTTTCTAATTTTTCCCAAAACTAGATATTAGATTTGTTCCCATTCCCAAAAATTAGCAATATTGAGTAGTAACCATGAAATCACAAACAATAATAATAATATATGGATAATATTCCTCACCATGTAGCTTATATTCTGAAAATCGAATGTTTTGAATGAAATTAGTGAAAATCGTTTGAATAACTGTGTGAAATTTTTGGGAGAGGCGGATGAAATGTAGAATACAATACTCTTTTCCAAAAATTGAAACTGTAGTGAAGTTCAATTCGCATAGATATTAATGAAGTTCTTTGCACCTTAGAAGAAATTAGGATTACAAAGAGTCCATCTACAATCAAATCTCTGGCTTGTTCGTCAACGAATTTATGATTCTGGTTGCAAACCCACTTTCCTTTCATAAGACAATGAATGGTGGATTTCTGTCAAATGATTCTTAATTGACGGGATTGAGATGGAAACTAAAGATAACTGAGAATAAATTAATTATTATTAACTAGTGCAATACAAAAAAAAAATATTGGATCCAGTATTTGTCAAATTAAGTTTCGTTCAACAGTATAATTCATTTTTCTTCTAAAACTTTGGTGCAGGGCCTAATTTTCTCTAATAATAATAATAAATTCCTAAAAGCCCACAAAAATACAAAAAGTAAATAATAAAAATGTTTCCAATGTTTCCCACGATTCCGAGTTACTCGACAAAGTGGGATAAATAAATATTTTTATTTTTCCCACATTGCCGAGTTACTCGGCAAAGTGGAGAAAATTTGTAAAAAAAAACATTTTTTTATTTTTTGAATTTTATATTTTGTCATCAAATTGTCCATAAAAAAAATTAATAACAATAATTTTACATAAGCAAAATGGGGAAAAAAAATATAAATATTTTTTTTTATATTCTGTCTTGAAAATGTCCCCAAAAAAAAAATTAATATAATTTTTATAATCAATAATCACAATATCATACAATATAAAATAATTTTATATCATATATAATTTAATATAAAATCTTATCATAAATCCTAGAATCAAAAAAATATATACACACCTAAATTATCAATCAAATAAAAAAATTCAAAGTTGAAAATACTAAATTATTAAATTACCTACATGCAAAAAACAATAACCAAAACATAAAATTTAACAATTAATATAAATACAAAATTACAATGACAAAGTGGGAAAAATTGAAAAAAATAAATTTATTTATTTTTATATTTTGTCATCAAATTGTCTATAAAAAAATAATAATAATAATTTTGCATGAGCAAAGTGGGAAAAAAATATTTTTATTTTATTTTTATATTAAATCGTGAAAATGTCCAACATAAAAAAAGTAATAATTTTTATAACCAATAATCATAATTTGATATAACATAAAATAATTATACATCATATATAATTTAATAGACAATCTAATCATAAATGCTAGAGTCAAAAAAATATATAGATGCCTAAATTATCAATGACATAAACAAATTAAAAGTTGAAAATACTGAATTATTAAATTATCTACATACAAAAAACAATAACCAAAACATAAAATTTAACAATTAATATAAATACAAAATGGAATATGTTTATGAAATCAAGAACAACAGAAACCAAATCTAATAATAAAAAAATCTCCTAAGTCAAGTGACTCAACAATAATCACATGATAAAATACCAGACAGGAAATATGTTCGAGTCACTCGACAAGTAAACTGAATAAATATTTTCCAGTCTCGACAACGAAGGAAAAAAACTAATAAAACAAAACAAGATACAAAGTCAACAAAAGTTGCGCATGTCTAGAGAAAACAAATCAAATGATTTAAACAAATAATAAATAAAAAGGTAAAAAGCTTTGGGAAAATGACGGCTCCCATAAAATGAAGAAAAGTCAACAAAGGCAGCCTTCTTAACAAGTTAAACAAACTTATAGTACTAATAATGAGATTTGGACAAAATGAAGACTAAAACTACATCAAAACGACGTCGCGTTGGTTGAAGGGTGAATAGTAAACATACCATAGACACTTATATTATAGTATAGATATATATATATATATATATTTGGATAGAACAAATTGTAAGAACAACTTGTAAGAACAACTCAAATAAGTAACACCACACACAAAGATAAAATTTATGTACTCATCTGAACAAATTGTAAGAACAACTCAAATAAGAAGAGAAGAATTTATGTACTCATCTGAACAAATTGTAAGAACAACTCAAATAAGTAACACCACACACAAAGATAAAATTTCACGAATTTATCGAATAAAAAGTTTTTAAATCCGAGCAAAAAAAAAAAATCACAAGCAAGAAAATGAAAAAATCAGTTAAGGTCAAACAATTTTAAGAATATCATCAAAGATAATTACTATAGACAATGACCAATCTTAGAATCATTGAAATTCTTATTCGCAAAAGTCCAGAAAGACAAAAAAAAAACTAGTCAATGACTAATCTTAGAAGATAATTAACATTCAATTTAGAAGATAATCGCTCCAGGGTTTTCTCAACAAAGAGAAAGGCTAGTGATAAATGTATTTGTTCTTATCCGTATTTTAGAGAGAGAAATTTTGATATTCGTTCCTTATTCAAAGATGTTTTTTCCGCCTTAAAATGAGGGAGGGACTCGTCTATTTATAGACGACGATTGTAGTCGGTCGATCGAGTTTTTACATGCATAACAATAAACACGACCGACCACGTACATAAAAAACAAAAAGGAAACGACAGAGGAGAATACAGCGCGTGAAGAAGTACACAGCCAGGAGGTGACTAGCATCATTGGCCTCCCACTCTCAAGTACACTGACTGTTTATCTTGAGAGTAACCTCTTAACTTAATCACGAATCCTCCAGATTTTATCGACCGGTTTGTCAAAACAGAGAATGACGTCATGGCCACAACCATAATTAATGCTTCGCATGTTCCCTAGGCGCACAGTGACCGAAGAGGTGGCGCCATCCTGGGAAATAGTGCCGTCGTCTTCATCCCCAAATTTTCATTTTACCGCCATTTTCGCCCTCTGTTAGTTTTTTGAAAATTCTTAATATCTCCACCCTCTCCAACTTAATATCATCCATCACCAATACTCAAAAACGTCATCCCCATTTCTTTAAGCAACTCCTCTTGCTCTAACATCGTCTTCCCATTTTCATGAATATTATAAATTTAGAAAGCTCCTCAGACGAACAAGAAGCCGTCTCCCTTTCTGAGATTGAATTTTCCTTTGATTCTCTAGAATCCATCGAATTTCTTGGTCAACCAGACGATTCGGTGCCGGAAGTCACTAGCCTTTACTTGAACACTGATCCAACTCTCGGCTTAAACACACCCGGTAGGTCTTTTCTTTCTCTAGTTCTGCTCATAACTTAATATTTTTCATCTCTTTTTTCTTCTACCCCCTTCGCATTCACGTTTCCATTTATTTATACAAAGGCTTATATCTTCGTCCTCAAAAACTTGTTTGTGTAAAAAGATGGTACGGCAAAACCGTAAACGCGGTAGGGAGAACCGACCGATCGACACTTCTCCATCTACTCACGACCCATCAAACCCCAATCTTCGCAACATCCCTAGGCAGCCGAGCACATACACGGAAACAACACTTAGACGCACAATCAACCACTTTTTCCTTAGTAGGAAACACATTTACCGAGCTCCTAGTCCGACCGAGTACCTTCCACTCGGTCGAGATGGAGAAGTAGCCATCTACCAAGATAGTCTCAAGGCCGGGCTTAGGTTTCCCCTGCATCCATTTTTAGTAGAATTTTTCTGTACCTTCCACCTTTCTCCTGGACAATTAGTCCCCAATGCCTTAAGGATGTTAAACTATTACCTGCTTGTATGCTTACGTCTGGGTGTAGAATCATCGATCGATGTATTTCGTCTACTTTTCGAGATGAAACTACTTGATCGTTATGACTGCTTTGTTGTCTTTTCTCATCGAGATAGGGGTCTCCCCGCCCATGAACATTTCAAAATTCCTAACTGTCCGACTTTCAACAGCGGTTGGAAGAGTAGATACTTCTTCGTAAAACCGGCCGAGGGAATATTTCCTTTTCCTTTAAATTGGGGTATCCCACCTCTTGAAGATTTTAATGCTACCCCCATCCTATCCGAACCGGAAATAGATTCACTAATCATCTTACGAGCGGCCGAACCTCTGGGTCGGTCGATGAATGACGTATTAACCGATGATGCTCTGGTATCTGCTGGCATCGGCCGTCCTTATGGTAGGAAAAAATTCTCCCCACTACCTTTCTCCTTTCATATACATATATTATTATTTTGTATACATTCTTTTTACTAACTACCTGCACGTTCTTTTCAGACATGTCTACTGACAAATTCTCGGAGGATTTTTTGGAAGAGCTGGCTAGAAGAAACTCTCGAACACAAAAGAAGAGGCGCAGGGAGAATCGACCGGTCGATCAGCCTTCTTCTGATGCTGCTCAGTCCTCTGGTCCAGCAGACAATGTGCCAGTCGATTCTTCTCCGATGATTCAGACTATGTCCATACCAGCAGCCACCCCAGAAATTTCCATCTCCACTCCTGCATCTTCTTCTGCACCTCGACCGACATGCAACATGCGTCGATCGCTGGAGAAGGTTTCTGAAGACTGCCGAGTTATTTCAACTTGCCTAGACTGGGAGGTGATCGATGCTAGCAAGGACAAATCTCCCGAGAGTTTAGAAAGGTCAATAATGGTGGAAGAGCGACGAGTACGTTTCCTGCACCCTTATGATAAGCATTAATTCCTTGTACTTCTTGTTTTTAACAGTATTGTCTTCCTTACAGGTACTCTCCCTTCGCCACACAGCTTTCTGCAAAATGCGCGATCAGGCAGAAAAAATAGAGCATACTGGGCGTGCCTTGGCAGAGAAGAGTCAAGAGTTGCACGACCTTCGCAGAGAACTGGCCGAGAAGACGGCCGCCTTCAACGACCGCGAATTACAACTTCTTGACAAGGAGAAGTCTCTCCAAGAGTGTGAAGAGCAGCTACAACGTGCTATGGCCAA
Source organism: Forsythia viridissima (assembly GCA_030279155.1). Lineage (NCBI taxonomy): Eukaryota > Viridiplantae > Streptophyta > Magnoliopsida > Lamiales > Oleaceae > Forsythia > Forsythia viridissima. Next base: position 50,928,254 of record CM059039.1, read on the forward strand.
GAATCAAGCTCTGGAAGATTCAGTCACTCGTCTAACACAAGAATTGACAGTAAAAGGGAAAAACGCGATCGAGGAGTACAAGGAGAGCGAAGAGTATATGACGACAGTAGGTATGGTGGGTGTTCGCGGCCGAGTGATGGCTTTTAGGAAAAGCAGAGAATGGCTTGCAGAACACTTTCCAGCTGCTGACTTCTCGGGCGCCCCCTTCATGCCATCAGTCGATGAAGACGATGATGATTCAGAAAAATGACCTCCTAACTTTTTGTACTGCTATCTTTTGAAAACATACTCGCAATTGGACTGTACTTATTATTTTGACATATGCTAGCAAAACATGTGCTAATGTGCCTTATTTGGAATGTATTTTTGACAATAGCAAAACATGTGCTTTATGCTTACTTCCTATGATTTTTATTTATTAAGATTTTTTAACACGACGACCACAATCATATTATTATAATCGAAGATACATATCTGATCTTTCGGGTACGCGACCCGCGACCGTAGTCGTTGGTGTACAAGGCCGTAGTCTTAAGTACATTTTCGACCGTAGTCGGAGTATACAAGACCGTAGTCTTTAGAGTACACGACCGTAGTCTTGAATGTACACGATCGTAATCTTTAGCATACACGACCGTAGTCGTATGTGTACATGACCGTAGTCTTATGTGTACATGACCGTAGTCTTTAATATAACACATGAATTTGGTGGTTGGGAGGAATCAGGGGCCGCACCGGGTTTGGTCAGGCTTATCGGCCATAACCTTAGCGTCCTCATCATATGTCCCCCCACCCCTTTATTTAGACAATGTTGCGACTACAAAGGAAAGAATAAACGACTAACAACAACTAAAGTTTCCTCAAGTGTCAAACATGCTTACTGGTAATACTTCTTCAGGTGTTCGACGTTCCATGGTCTGCTAAGTGCTTTCCCATGCTGATTTTTTAGACTGTACGTTCATCTCTTTACTTCCCGAATGACTTCGAAGGGCCCCTCCCATTTAGGGTCTAACTTGCCCAGCTGATGACCTGCGGCCGATGCATTCCTGAGAACCAGATCTCCTTCTTCAAATTTCCGTTGTTTCACCCTTCTATCAAAATACGCAGCCGTTCTCCGTTTATAATTCACCATCCTTGTGTATGCTTTTTGTCTAACTCCTTCGAGCCAGTCGAGTTCAGACTTGTGCAGCTCAACATCAGTTTGCTGGACCATAATACGCGGTGAAGGTTCCAAGATCTCAATCGGCGTCACGGCTTCCAAACCAAAGCATAATCGGTAAGGTGTTTTCCCGGTCGACTCTCGTGGAGTGGTGTGATACGTCCATTATACATTAGGGATTTCCTCCGCCCAGGACCCCTTATAACTCTCCAATCTGGTCTTAATATCCCATAAGATTGTACGATTAGTGACTTCTACCTGACCATTAGCTCGAGGATGTGCAACCGATGTTCTCTTCAAATCAATCTTGTAACTATTGCAAAATTGCTCAAACTCCCGATTATCAAATTGCCTTCCATTATCTGATACAATTACTCACGGTATACCAAATCTGCATATAATGTTCTTCCAAATGAAACTCTGTATCTTCTTGGTCGTTATTGTAGCGAGCGCTTCCGCTTCTACCCATTTCGTGAAATAATCGATTGCGACTAGTAGAAACTTCCTCTGCTGACCAGCCATCGGGAAAGGTCCAAGAAGGTCGATTCCCCACTGAAAAAATGGGCATATGCCAAACACGGCAGTTTGGTACTCGGTTGGTATATGAATAAGGTTTGCATGTCTCTGGCATGAGTCACACCTTCGAACTAGTTCTTTTGCATCCGATTTCATAGTTGGCCAATAATATCCTTGCCGAAGGGCTCTAAAGGCCAACATGCCTGCACCCTGATGGTTTCTGCACATCCCTGAATGTATTTCCATAAGTATCACATATCCTCTATTGGCATCGAGGCATTTCAGATACGGAGTCGAGAGACCCTTCTTGAACAAGTGACCGTCTATCATTACAAATTCGGCTGCCCGTATTCGTAATCTTCTTGCTTCGACCGGGTCTTCGGGCTGGATATCTTCGGACAAGTAAGCCCTCAACGGATCCATCCATGTAGGCTGTTCTCCGATTTCTCCAACTTCTATCACGGTTATAAAACTCGGTCGTGTAATCGTCTGGAGCAGGGAAGAATGCGAACAGTTGGTATTATAAGTTGTCCCCAAGCGAGACAACGCATCCGCCCGTGAATTGTCCGCTCGAGCTATCTTCACAATTTCGAATTCCTTGAAACGTTGTTGTAAATCTCTGATTTTCAACAAGTACGCGGCCATGCGATCCTCCTTAGCATCGAATTCTCCTTTTATTTGTCCTACCACCAACTGGGAGTCACTATGCACTTGAATCGACTGTGCTCCCATTTTTAATGTGTACTGAAGCCCGAGGATGACTGCCTCGTATTCTGCATCATTGTTAGTGGCTTTAAACTCAAACCTTAATGCATATCTGATCTCCTCCCCGTCTGGTTTCATCAGTATAATTCCCGCTCCTGACCCCTCTCTGGTGGACGATCCACCTACGAATAATGTCCAAAGGGGGTTTTCTCCAGATACTGGCCTGGGTGATAATTCGGCGATAAAGTCTGCTAGCACTTGTCCCTTTATGGAAGACCTCGCCTTAAATTCTATATCATATTCTCCCAATTCCACTGCCCATTTCATTAATCGGCCGGATGTCTCTGGCCGGTGAAGGATCTGCTTCAACGGCTGATTTGTTAGCACCTCAATCGGATGTGCCTGGAAATAAGGCCTCAATTTCCTTGCGCTAATGATCAGGCATAAGGCCAACTGCTCTGCTAAATTGTACCGTGACTCCGTATCTTTCATAATGTGGCTTACGTAGTACACTGGCCGCTCGATTCTTTCTTCAACTCTTATAAGTACAGAGCTTACAGCATGTTGAGACACGGCTAGATACAATCTGAGCGTTTTTCCTGTGGCTGGTCTGCTTAAGATGGGAGGATGTTGAAGTACGAATTTCAAGTCTGCTAACGACTCTTCACACTCAGCCGTCCATTCGAAATCATTACTTTTTTCGATAGCTCTGAAAAATGGGAGGCATTTGTCAGCGGCCCTGGACATAAATCGATTGAGTGCTGCTATTCTACCGGTCAGCCTTTGTACTTCGTTCTTGTTTCTGGGGCTAGCCATATTGATGATCGCCTGAATTTTGTCAGGATTGGCTTCAATCCCCCTCTGAGTCACCATGAAGCCTAGGAATTTGCCACCCGTCGTACCAAACGTACATTTTTCAGGATTAAATTTCAGACGACTCTGCTTCGCCACTTGAAAAATTTCCCTCAAATCCTCCACATGGTCTTTTTCCTGGTCGCTGTGTACTACCATGTCGTCCACATAGGCCTCTATTGTTCGACCGATCATGCTGCCAAATAGCTTGTTGACCATGCGCTGATACGTAGCTCCAGCGTTCTTTAATCTGAAGGGCATGGCCGTGTAACAATAAGTCCCAAAATCGGTTATAAAAGAGGTTTTCTCGGCATCCTCTGACGCTAGTGAGATCTGGTGATATCCCAAAAAGGCATCGAGGAAACTGAATCTCTTCTTCTCGGACGTGGCATCTATCAACGCATCTATTCGTGGTAAAGGGAAGCAATCCTTCGGGCAGGCTTTGTTCAGGTCGGTAAAATCTATACACAACCTCCATCTACCAGTCGATTTTTTCACCAGAACCACGTTGGCCAACCATTCTGGATACTCGACTTCTCTAATAAAACCTACGTTGAGTAATTTTTCTATCTCCTCCTTTATGGCTTGCTGTCTTTCTGGTGCAAAATGCCTTTTCCGCTACTTTACGGGTTTGTAGCCAGGCATATTGTTCAACCTGTGCTGAGCGATCGAGGGACTAATGCCCGGCATGTCGTCCGTACTCCATGCAAAAACTTCAATATTCTCTTGAAGCATGCTTAGAAGTTCTTCCTTATCTCCTTTACTCATAGATCTTCCAATTTTAACCTTTTTGCCTTCTTTCAACTCCACCTCCTCTACCTCGTCCACTGGTTCAAAACGTTGGGCTTGTTGACATTCGTTTTTTTCGATAGTTAACACCGAGTGGTCACTTTCCGACTGAACGCTGTCTACATAGCACCTTCTCGACGCCAGCTGATCTCCCTTGACCACCCCAATTCCTCGGCTAGTAGGAAATTTCATACATTGGTGTTGTGTAGATATAATCGCACTGGCCGAGTTAATAATCGGTCGCCCATAAATGGAATTGTCGGCCATCGGCGTGCGAACAATCAAGAAAGGTATTATCAACGTCACACAGTTAGGATGTTTCCCCAAGACCACCGGAAGATCCACTATTCCTTCGGGTATAACAGTCCCTCCTCCGAAACCTTGCAAGAGAGTGTTTATAGCTCTCAGCCGGTCGGTCGGGATTTTCAAGCCTTTAAATGCTTCCCAGCTTAACACATTTGCAGCGCTGCCAGTATCTACAAGTACTCTTTTAACATCAAAATCAGCTATGTCTCCAGTAATTACCAACGCGTCATCGTGTGGTAAGGATACTCCTTCTAAATCTCCGTCATCAAAAGTGACTGATTGGGCAAATCTGCTAGAGGCTACAATTGAATTCACATGTAACGACCGTGCATAACCTTTTCTGGAGTTTCTCGAATCCCCTCCACTTGCGGCTCCACCTACAATGACATGTATCACTCCTGCTCTTCTCTTCCTCCCGTCGTCCTCTACTCTCTGTTCGGGACGATGGTCGGTCGTCTTAACAAAGTGTTTTATCAGATCGTCCGAGATAAGTCGTTCCACTTCGCTCCATAACGTCCTGCATTGATCTGTGGTGTGACCATGGTCTTTGTGAAATTCGCACCGGCGACTGCTGTCTCGAATGGATGGATCAGATCTCAACTTCTCTGGCCATTGTAGCTCCTTCAACGTGGATATTTCACGGAGGATGACGGATAATGGTGCGTTCAACTGTATCTGTGAGATTGCATTAACCACTTTAGGCCTCGGTCGATATTTATACTCAGTCATATTCTTTGTGTTACGCTAGTTCGTCGAATGCTCTTCACGTCGCCTCTTTCTGTTCCCACTATCGTACTGCTCTCGGTCGCCGCGCGTTGCTCTCAACATCTCCTCTTGATCAATGTACTCCTCCCCTCGTCTCAGTAACTCTGTCATAGACTCTGCTGGTTTTTTCGAGAGACTGGCACGGAGGCCATGGTTCCTTAATCCACTCAGCAACGCCGTGACTACCGACGACATCTACAAATTTTTTATGCCCAATGTTGCACGGTTGAATCGTGACATATATTCTCGCAGCGACTCTCCTTTATCTTGAGTTACTTGCATAAGCTCCATCGCTGTCTTCCTTTTTCGCGCGCTACTAGAGAAACAGATTGCGAATTTATTAGCGAAGTCTGCAAATGACGATATAGACCGCGGAGGTAAGGTATCAAACCACTCTCTTGCATCTTTTCTCAATGTCATGGGGAATGCTCTACACGCTATGGCATCTGGCCAGCCATGTAATCTTACTTGGTCTTGAAACGTTCGTATGTGATCAATAGGATCACCAGTTCCGTCAAACTCTCCAGTCGGTTCTTTGAATTTCGCGGGTAAAGGTACACCCATCACATCCTCGGTAAACGGATCCTCCTTTATAGAAATTGGCCTCCCCCTACTCTTTCTTCGTGTGATTGCTTCTTTCACTTTATCATTCAAAATAGTCTCCCAATTCACTGGTATTGAAGGTCGGCTTGTGGATGTTATCTCATGCGTTTGTATTGTCTCGGATGGTGGTATTTCTACAGCCGAAGGAATTTCTGCAGCTGGCGGTATTTCTGTCGGAGAAGGAACCTCGTTAGCTGGAGGCGGCGCCTCTGATGTGCGAGGTTGTGGTGCTATTCTCTGCAACATCTCCATGATTGTAGACATTTGATCTTGTATAGCAGTAACTTGCTGGTGGCGAATTGCGGAAGGTGCTCCTCCCCCGCGGCAATCTCTGGTTGAAAAGTCTCCGTATGTTCTATTCTAGGCCTTCCTCTCGTCCTTCCTGACATGGCTCTTCAATTTCAAAGTTCCCACAGTCGGCGCCAATTGATAAATGTATTTGTTCTTATCCGTATTTTAGAGAGAGAAATTTTGATATTCGTTCCTTATTCAAAGATGTTTTTTCCGCCTTAAAATGAGGGGGGGACTCGTCTATTTATAGACGACGATTGTAGTCGGTCGATCGAGTTTTTACATGCATAACAATAAACACGACCGACCACGTACATACAAAACAAAAAGGAAACGACAGAGGAGAATACAGCACGTGATGAAATACGCAGCCAGGAGGTGACTAGCATCAGCTAGTAATATGTTAAATAAGGCCTCCTAACAATGTCCGAGGCCACTATTCTGATTTTCTGAAGTTGGAAAGCAAATAACCAATCATTCTTTCTGGGCATAAGGAAGATAAATTGGCATAAGGAAATCTTGTTTTAAAAATTGCAAAAAAAAAAAAAAAAAAAAGAAGGAAAAAGATATAGTTCGGGAAAGAGCTAAAAAAATTAGGTAAAAATGAACAGATTACGTACGTATGTTAAAATAATGAATGAACCATAAGTGTGGTGCAAATCAAAATTGCAATAAAAAAATAGAAATTAGAGAAACGGAATGATTGTTCAACAATAACCAAATCTTTTTCAATTTAAATCTAAAAACAAGGAAATGGAAAATCACCTAAGACACAACTCACAACCACTAATCAATGAACTATAGTATTCATTTTATATTTACACCACGTACACACAATTTTATAAACGAATTGAATTTTTGTAGTTATTTATGCACCAATTTTACAAGAATTAGACCCTACATTTCATTGAATTTATTTCAACACATAACTCTCAACATTTATCCCTTTGTTTGGTTTCGACTCCAAAAAAATCCAACTACGTAGGGGATTAACAAAAATAGCACAACACTCCCAAAATATTGAAACTGACACCAATTCCAAAATATTGAAAACTGACAACAAAGATTTGACAAAAATAGCAATGCCTGGGTAGAGCCATCAAAGTAGAACCAGCGCAGATTTTTGTTTCTGAAAAAGCACTTAAATAATTGAGAAATCAAACTTTAAAATTTTTAAAACTAAAAAATTATAAACGAAAGTGACACATCAATAATTTTGGACCGAACGCACACCTAGAATCCAAAAAATATAGAATACATTCAAAGTATTTTTGAAATTATTTAAAAACGTCTAAAAAAAAAACATAATAAGCATAGAAATTCAGAAAAACCAAAATCAAAGAAGAATTAAAACCCAATAAAATGTACCAATAAAAATAAATAAATTGACAGTGAAAAAGCTTGTTTAATATTGTTGTCAAAACAACAATTTTAATCTCTTCTTCAGCAAAATAATAATACTTGAGCCAATTCTGTAGCACCGCACATAAAATGAAATCACAAAAAAGATGTTAAAAAAAATAAGGAAAACATAAATGGGGCAAGGAAGAAGACAAATCAAAATAGCAGGCAACAAATAAAAATTAGAAAAATAGATAAATCCAACAATTTTTTAAAATTCTTTTGACACGATTTCAACAATAACCAAATTCTTTTCAATTTAAATCTAAAAATAAGAAAAATGAAAAAACACCTAAGATACAACTCACAACCACTATCATGTATTATACTATTAATTTCATATTTACAACACATATACACAACTTCATAAACTAACTGTTTTTTTTTTTTAGTTATTTATACACCACTTTCACGATAATTAAACCATACATTTCATTGAAATTATTTTAACATCTGAATCTCTACATCTATCACTTCGTATGGGTTCAACTACAAAAAAAAAAACCAAGAAATCAAAAGATTGGCAAGAATAGTACAAAACTTCCAAAATACTAAAAGTGCCACCAATTCCAAAACATAAAAAATTGGCAACAAAACATTTGATAGGAAAAGAAATGTCTAGGTAGAGTTATGAAAATAGCACAAGCGCAAATTTTTGTTCAAAAATGGCGAAAATCACTTAAATAATTGAGAAATAAAACATGAAATCCTTACAACTATTAAAAAAAAAAAAGAAGAAGCAAAAGCGACACATCAACAATTCTATACCGAACGCAAGCCTAGAATTCAAAAAACATAGAATACAATGAAAAATATTTATAAACACGTCTAAAAAAATATAAGAACAACAACTCTAATTTCAACTTACTCTAGCAATAAGTATAGAAGTTCACAAAAACCAAAAATCGAAGAAAAAGTAAAACCAAAATAAAACATAAAAATGAAGGTAAACAAACTATCAGCGAAGAAACTGAGTTTATTTTGATGCCAAAACAACCATTTTAATTTCTTCTCCAACAAAATAAAAATATGTCACAAGATTAATTAAATTGTACATTTCATTGAAATTATTCAACACCTAAATCTCAATATCTATCACAATTTTTATGTTCGACTCCCAATAAATCCAAGAAATCAAAAGATTAACAAGAATAGCACAAAACTCCCAAAACTCTAAAACTGGCACAAATTCCAAAATATTAAAAATGGGCAATAAAGCCTTGAACAGAATTACAAATGTTTGGTTGGAGTTATTAAATTAGCACCAGTACAGTTTTATGTTTGAAAATAGCATAAACATCACTTAAATAATTGAGAAATCAAACCCAAATCCTTAAAACTAAAAAACATAAACAAAAAGTGACAGGTGAACAAATTTGGACCAAACGCAATCCAAGAATTCAAAAAACATAGAATACAATGGAAGTATTTCTAAATTTGCCTAAAAAAACATGTAAGAAAAAAAGTCCTAATTTCAACTAAATTCAGCACCAAGCATAGAAGTTCATAAATACTTCCCTTCACTTTTAGATAAGTATATAAATACTTCCATTCAGTTTTATTTAGATGGACACAAAGAAAAACATAGCACAACGAATTTTTTTGTGAAGAACAAGAGAAGAAATCACGTACTTGGAAAACAAAAACGACGGATGAAAATTTTATTAAATGTTAATTGCAACTTCTTGTAAAAAGTTCAATTAGAGTTTTTTAGAGATAATTTCATAATTAACACCACACACACACACACAACTTCATAAACCTACTGAATTTTTTTAGTTATTTATGCACAATTTTCACAAGAATTAAACCCTACATTTCAATGAAATTATTTCAACACCTAAATCTCAACATTTATCACTTCGTTTGGGTGCAACTAAAAAAAATCCAAGAAACCAAAAGATTGGCAAGAATAGTACTGAAACTAGCTTCAATTCTAAAATATGAAAATTTGGCAACAAAGGCTTTGACACAACTGTCTGGGTAGAGTTATGAAAATAGCACAATCGTATATTTTTGTTCAAAAATAGCTAGAAAATCACTTAAATAATTGAGATATCAAACATGAGATGCTTAAAACTAAAAAAAAAATCTAAACGAAAGTGACATATCAACAATTATATACCGAATGCAGGCCTAGATCAATTCAAAAAACATAAAATACAATAAAAATATTTCTTAACATGTCTAAACAAATTAATTAAATGTAAGAACAATATCCTTAATTTCAGCATACTTCAACAACAAGCATAGAAGTTCACATAAATCAAAAATCAAAGAAAAAGTAAAACTAAAATAGAACATAAGAATGGAGATAAACAAACTAACAGCGAAGAACTTGGGTTTATTTAGCTGCCAAAACAACCGTTTTTAATTTCTTTTCCAGTAAAATAAAAATATTTCACAAGATTTAAACTGTACATTTCATTGAAATTATTTCAACACCTAAATCTCAACATCTATCACTATTTTTGGATTCGACTTCAATAAATCCAAGAAACCAAAAGATTGACAAGAATAGCACAAAACTCCCAAAATATTAAAAAGTGGCAACAAAACCTTGGACGAAATTACAAATGTTTGATTAGAGTTATGAAATTAGCACCAGTGCAGTATTTTATTCCAAAATAGCTGAAAAATCACTAAAATAATTGAGAAATCAAACCTCAAATCCTTAAAACTAAAAAAATATAAACAAAAAGTGACCGATCAACAATTTTAGACCAAATGAAATCCTAGAATTCAAAAAACATAGAATACAATAGAAGTATTTTTGACTTTCTTTAAAAAAATGTAAGAACAACAACACTAATTTCAGCCCAATTCAACAGCAAGCATACAGAAACCAAAAATCAAAGAAAGAATAAAACAGAACATAACATAACAATGAAGATTTAAAAAAATGACAGCGGAGAACCTGGGTTTATTTTGCTGCAAAACAATTGTTTTTTATCACTTCCTCACCAAAGTAACATTATTCAAGTTCAAACTCTACAATGATTAAAAAAAACATGAAAATCAAAGAAGCCCACTGAAATCGACGAAATAATAGAAGAATAAAAAATATCTAAACAGATCCATAAGATTTTCATTGGTTTTCACATCACCATAAACACACTTCCATTCGATGCAACAAAAAAAAGGTAAAAAAATACAGGGATCTTAAAATACATGTTTGTTACCACACGATTATGATATGGCCGCCACATCAGCACAGGCCCCACTTAAGCTCTGTCTGGGCCCTGCTAGGGCCTTAGAATGGCCCATCACGCGCTCAGGCCTCCGACAGCCCGAAATCCGCGAGTCATGAGGAAGGCCTCGACACCCTCATGCGAACCATAGGGCCTCGTCAAGCCTCGCATGGTTCGTAACCAGGATACGACTCGATATGCCAGGCAGCCAGAGAGGTAATTAAAGGAAGATCGCGTTGATTTGGCCCAAGGATTCTCATAAGGAAACCGGATCGCAATCTCCCGAAATCATGCAACGTGATAAGCTCAAAGAAGGAAGATAATCTCGGATATCTTTATCACATAAGGAAGGAGGATCCGATTGGGTATCAAATTGATTTGTCTCCTAAATCAATTAGATCTCTCGCGCTATAAAAACAACGCCTCCGGTTGTTCCAAGGTATGCACTTTTTACGCTTACGAATCCCACCCTAAACTCTGCTCAAATCTCTGCCTGCTTGTCTCTCCCACACCCCTCTTTTGTTCCCGCTCCCGCGTATCCTTCATATACCGGCTGTTGACTTGATCGTCGGAGTGCCAACGATCGCCGGACCCTTTTTCTTCGGAGATCTTGGTGCCTAACGGTCATCCTAGTGTGCAGGTAACATACGAGCTGGCAGAGGAGTGACTGGAGATCTGTTGGCACGTAGACTAGTGCAGGTTCAGACGTCAACAGATTGGCGCCGTCTGTGGGAACCGAAAAACCTTACACGACCAAGTGCTTGTGGTAAAACGTGTTTTCTACCCGAAAGAGCATAGCAATAGAAAACATTCCACGGAGGAAAAAGTAAAGTCCCATCATACTGACTTGCGGCAGAAAAGCGATCAAGACTTTCAGAATGCAACCCACTGCAAGAAAAGAAGACAACGATAGAGACGCCCGAAGTTGGACAACGACCAGATGAAGGTGGCGCTTGAACTGTTGGAGAATCAATCTCTTCAACATGGACCCGAGCGTAGCCGTGCCCGGAGAAGCCCTTCAAGGTCCGGCTCTATCGAAAGCCGTCGGTCTCAAGATGATTTGCCAATCCTCAATGGGGAAAATCCCAGGACCAAGAAAAACCTCGTGCCTCGGGAGTGGGGAAGCTGGTCGCCTCCGCCAGCATATTCGACGGGTTGGAGTCTGGGTCGTTTGTGGCTCAACCTCAATCGTTGAGTAGCCGGCGTAGCGAGCCCAGCGATGACCACTGAGAGAAGAGAAGTGACTCCAGGACTGCGGATGAAAGACCAGAACGGTTGTGCGACCTTGATGACGACGACGATCTCCTATTCTCCAAATAGTTGAAGGCTAGAGAACTCTCCGCAGGGTTCAAAATGCCTCCTATGGAGAAATATGACTAGAGATGTGATTTCACGGATTCCATTGGAGGTTCGCTCTCTAAAGGCCTTCGTCCTCATTTCATGCTTCTTCTTAAAGTCCTACACCTGATATAAATATTAGGCTTGGACTTGGGGGACTATTGTTACCACACGATTATGATATGGCCGCCACGTCAGCACAGGCCCCACTTAAGCCCTGTCTGGGCCCTGCTAGAGCCTTAGAATGGCCCATCACGCGCTCAGGCCTCCGACAGCCCGAAATCCGCGAGTCATGAGGAAGGCCTCGACGCCCTCATGCGAACCATAGGGCCTCGTCAAGCCTCGCATGGTTCGTAACCAGGATACGACTCGATATGCCAGGCAGCCAGAGAGGTAATTAAAGGAAGATCGCGTTGATTTGGCCCAAGGATTCTCATAAGGAAACCGGATCGCAATCTCCCGAAATCATGCAACGTGATAAGCTCAAAGAAGGAAGATAATCTCGGATATCTTTATCACATAAGGAAGGAGGATCCAATTGGGTATCAAATTGATTTGTCTCCTAAATCAATTAGATCTCTCGCGCTATAAAAACAACGCCTCCGGTTGTTCCAAGGTATGCACTTTTTACGCTTACGAATCCCACCCTAAACTCTGCTCAAATCTCTGCCTGCTTGTCTCTCCCACACCTCTCTTTTGTTCCCGCCCCCGCGTATCTTTCATATACCGGCTGTTGACTTGATCGTCGGAGTGCCAACGATCGCCGGACCCTTTTTCTCCGGAGATCTTGGTGCCTAACGGTCGTCCTAGTGTGCATGTAACATACGAGCTAGCAGAGGAGTGACTTGAGATCTGTTGGCACGTGGACTAGTGCAGGTACAAACGTCAACAATGTTGTAGACACAAGGAAAAACATAGTACAAAGAATTTTTTGTGAAGAAGAAGAGAAGAATCACGATCCTGAAGAACGAAAACGGCGGATGGAAATTTTATTAAATGTTAATTACAACTTCTCGTAAAAGTTCAATCACATTTTTTTAGAGTTAATTTCATAATTGACACCACATACACACAACTTCATAAACCAACTGATTTTTTTTAGTTATTTATGCACAACTTTCACAAGAATTAAACCCTATTTTTCATTGAAATTATTTCAACACCTAAATCTCAACATTTATCATTTTGTTTTGGTTCAACTACAAAAAAAATCCAAGAAACCAAAAGATTAACAAGAATAATACTAAAATTGGCACCAATTCTAACATATGAAAATTTGGCAAGAAAGCATTTGATAAAAATGTCTGGGTAGAGTTATGAAATAGCACAAGCACATATTTTTGTTCAAAAATGGCTAGAAAATCACTTAAACAATTGAGAAATTAAACATGAAATCCTTAAAACTAAAAAAATATAAATGAAAGCGACAAATCAACTATTCTATACGGAACGCAAGCCTAGAATTCAAAAAACATAGAATACAATGAAAATATTTCTAAAAATGTCTAAAAAAATATAAGAACAATTCAACCTATTTCAACAACAAGCATAGAAGCTCACAGAAACCAAAAATCGAAGAAGAAGTAAAACTAAAACAGATCATAAAAATGAAGATAAACAACTGACAACAAAGAACTTGAGTTTATTTTGCTGCCAAAACAACCGTTTTTAATTTTTTCTCCTGCAAAATAAAAATCTTTCACAAGAATTAAATCATACATTTTATTGAAATTATTTCAACACCTAAATCTCAACATCTATCACTATTTTTGGGTTTGACTCAAATAAATCAAAGAAACCAAAAGATTGTCAAGAATAGCAAAAAACTCTCAAAGTACTAAAACTAGCACCGTACTAAAACTAGCACCAATTCCAAAATATTAAAATTGGCAACAAAGCATTTACAAATGTCTGGTTAGACTTATGAAATTAGCACCAGTGCAGTTCTTTGTTCGAAAATAGCTGAAAAATCACTTAAATTATTGAGAAATCAAACCTTAAATCCTTAAAACTAAAACAATATAATCAAAAAGTGACAAATCAACAATTTTGGACCAAACGCAATCTTAGAATTCAAAAAACGTAGAATACAATGCAAGTATTTTTGAATTTCTTAAAAAACCGTAAGAATAACAGCCCTAATTTTAGTACAATTCAGCAGCAAGTACAAAAGTTCACAGAAACTAAAAATCGAAGAAAGAGTAAAACAAAATAGAACTTAACAATGAAGATAAAAAATGATAGCAGAGAACTTGCGTTTATTTTGCTGCCGAATCAACCGTCTTTAACCTCTTCCTCCCCAAAGTAACAATATTCAAGATCCAACTCTACAACCATTATTAAAAAAAATCACAGTAAATATTCTAAAAATATAAAGTAAAGCATAATTGGAGAAAAGAAGAAGCCCGTAGACGTACAACAAGATCTTGTATCGCCCAAGATCTAAACAGATTTGGTGAAGAAGTTCAACCGAAGACCCCAAAATCAGCAACCAAAAAAATAAAAGGCAAGAACAAGAGAATATCAAACATAAAAGTGTTTGGATATTTTCTCAAAACTTTCCAAAATCAAAAGATGCACCAATTGTTGAAAGGGAAGACTTCTAGGTCGACTAAAATTACAAGTTTCCTAATCTTGGATACTTTGGTAGTCGACTTGGAAGACATCTAGGTCAACTAAAATTGAACAAGTTTCCAAATCTTGAACTCCTTAGCAATTTGAACTTGGAAGAAAATTAAATTATTCATTAACTATAAATTGACGTGGTTTATTCTCTTTTGTAGATGTGGCTTTAGGGTTTTTGAGAGAAAAATTATTAGTCTAGCATCCTAGTTATTTTTCTTGTTTTCTTTGTGGGTTGTACAAAGAGTAGAAATTGGAGGGTGCGGTAAAGTTTAGTATATTATTTTTCTTGAGATACTTGGGGATTTGGGTAGGTGAAATCTATATGATTGTAACAATTTTTCATATAGTGAAAGCTTTGACTATCTGTAAATCTTTCTCTATGTTTTTGTATTTTTCTGTTTCGTTATTTTTTATGACCAAGGATCTTGTGGACAATAAAAGAATTGGTCTCAATTCCCAACAATGGTATCAGAGAATCAGGTCGTTCAGAGCGTTGGCGCACAGAGAAGATAAGTCTATCAAATATGACATGGAGAAATTTGATGGAAGAATCAACTTTGGCTTGTAACAAGTACAAGTCAAGGATGTTTTGATTCAATCTGAACTGCACAAGACTTTGAAAGGGAAACCAATCCCTATTTCTGACAAAGATATTGAAAAATCCAATATGAGCGATGAGGTTTGCGAAGATTTTGATTTGAAAGCTGTAAGTACGATACATCTATGTTTGGGTAAAAATGTTCTTGCAAATATTCATGGAATGTTTGCTGCAAAGGAACTTTGGAAAAAACTTGAACAGTTGTGTCAAACAAAAAATCTTTCAAATTAGTTGTAATTGAAGGAACGGTTTCATTCTTTGCGAATGAATGCAGGTACAAAAATTTCAGACCACCTGAGTGTTATCAATGGGATCGTTTCAGAACTAGAGACTATTGAAGTTAAACTTGATGATGAGGATAAAGCGTTAAAACTCATATGGATTCTTCCATCCTTCTATGAACACATTAAACCAATTTTGATGTATGGAAAAGAAACAAGTAAATTAATTTTTGAATAAAGAAGATTGAGTGGTGGAATTAATATTTCATCTGAAAACTCATTATTTGTTACTGAAAAATGGAAGAAGAATAACTCCATGAAAAGAAAAGTCTTGTTGGAATTGTGAGAAAAATTGTCCAAAAGGTGGAATAGGCTCGGCTAACTGCTTGACATCAGATACGGACAATATGTCTCTCTTTATGGAAGACAATGATGTCACTTGAGTAAATATTTACATTCTCGTGGCATGCGCTAGTTATCATGATAGAGTATGTGTTACTACTAGCGGGTCCACATGTTTGCACACGGGCATTGTCTTGATATTAATGCAAGGTGTGTGGTAGAATTGATGTCGATGGCTGATGAACTTCCAAGTATGTCAAGTAAGAGAATTGCACAATAATATTTCAGCAAATTTATTCGACATGAGCCGATGAAATTCTTAGAATTCGTTAATTCTAAGTGATTATACTTATATGGTGGAGTATGTTAATTCTCTGTTTTGAGAATTGGAATTGTCAAAGTTTATCGATTTTTTAAGTATCGAGATGAAGAGCTACAGAAGAGATGATTGAATTTTGACTCTTTTTTCATCAATGTTGAGATTGTTGAGATATTTTCTCAAAACTTGCCAAAATCAAAAGATGTACCAATTGTTGAAAGAGAAGACTTTCAGGTCGACTAAAATTACAAGTTTCATAATCTTGGATACTTTGGTAGTCAAAATTTGGAATACATCTAGGTTAACTAAAATTGAACAAGTTTCAAATCTTGGACTTTTTGGCAATTTAAACTTGGAAGAAAATTAAGTCATTCGTTAACTATAAATTGACGTGATTTATTCTCTTTTGTAGGTGTGGCTTTAGGATTTTTTGAGAGAAAAATAGATTAATTTCACTAACGGTTACTGAAGTTAACTTAAAATTTCAAAACGGTCACTGCAGTTCAAAAGTTGCAACAGTGGTCACTAAAGTATATATTCCTTTCATAAACGGTCACTCTCTTAAATTTCTAACTTGAAATGGTGATGTGGCATACAATAGACATTTATTTATTGCATGGTTGTCCATATATTTTATATAATATTTATTTTAGTCTATATATTTTTAATTATCTTTCAATCAAGTCCTCTAAAAATTACATCTTAGGTCCTTAATATTTTTACATCTTTACACTTTGGTCTCCAAATTTTTAATTATCTATCAGTTAAGTCTTCTAAAAATTGCATCTTAGGTCCTTCAATTTTATAAATCTTCAAATTTTAGTCCCCCAAATCCTTAATTTTAGTGGTCAAAATAAATACAATTTTAGTAGTCAAAATAAGTGCACTTTCAATTAAATTCTTGACTTTACACTCGAATTTTCACCTAAACGAACAAAATAACATAATTAAAAAATAAACTACTTGATAGAACTCACAAATTATCACTTAGGGTTGACAAAAATAGACAAAAATATATTTCATTGACAACTCCAGGTAATAAGTGCGGGTCTTGCACTTATTTTGACCATTAAATGGATATTTTGTGAGGTTTTGTCAAGTAGCTTATTATTTAATTATGTTATTTTGTTCGTTTAAGTGAAAACTCGAATGTAAAGTCAAGAATTTAATTAAAAGTGTACTTATTTTGACTACTAAAATTGTACTTATTTTGGTCATTAAAAGGATTTGAGGGATCAAAGTTTGAAGATGTATAAAGTTGAAGGACCTAAGATGCAATTTTTAGAGGACTTAAGTGAAAGATAATTAAAATTTTGAGGACCAAAGTATAAAGATGTAAAAAGATTAAGGACCTAAATATAATTTTTGGATGACTTAATTGAAAGATAATTAAAAATATAGAGACTAAAATAAATATTATATAAAGTATATGAACTACCTTGCAATAAATAAATGTCTATTATATGCCACATCACCATTTCAAGTTAGAAATTTAAAAGAGTGACCGTTTGTGAAAGAAATATATACTTTAGTGACCACCGTTGTAACTTTTGAACTTCAGTGACCGTTTTAAAATTTTAAGGTAACTTCAGTGACTGTTGGTGAGATTAACCCAGAAAAAAATTGTAAGCCTAGCATCCTAGTTGTTTTTCTTGTTTTCTTTGTGGGTTGTACAAATAGTAGAAATTGGTGGGTGCTGTAAAGCTTATGATATTATTTTTCTTGAGATAATTAGGGATTTGGGTGGGTGAAATCTATATGATTGTAACAATTTTTCATATAGTGAAAGTTTTGACAGTGTGTAAATCTTTCTCTATCTTTTTATATTTTTTTATTTCGTTATTTTCTCTGAACAAGATCTTGTGGGCAATAAAGAAATTGGTCTCAATTCCCAAGAAGAAGACCACTGAAATCAACGAAATAATAGAGGAATAAGAAAGATATCCACCAGATTTTTGTTGGTTTTCACATCACCATAAACACATTGCCATTCGATGCAACCAAAAAAAAAAAGGTACAAAAATGCAGGGATCTTAAAATACATGCTGAGGACACAAGGAAAACATAGCACAAAGAATTTTTGTGAAAAAGATGAGAAGAAATCATGAACCAGAAGAACAAAAACGACAGACGGAAGAGGTAGGGTTTCTAGGAAATGAAAACGAAAAAATGGGCTTTTGCTTTTATCTGGCAAGAAAGATGGAAGCGCGGCTGTTTAAAGCATATAAGAAAAATGGTTAAAAAACAACATCGTTTTGAACCAAAAAGTGAATAGTAAATTACACCGTTCACTCTTGTATATTAATCAGAAAATGTCTCACTTTAAAAAATCAAAATAGAAATCTGTTTAGTTTAGTCTACTATACTCACACATATTCAGTGACGAATGATGAAGTTAACTTAATAAATAATAGATTGGGAAAATTGAACTTGTGGTCCCCTATCTACAGGCCTTGTTGCAACTTGGCTCCCAACCTAATTTTCTTGACACTTTGTCTCCAAACTATCAGTTTAGTGGTACCATTAGTCCCCAATGCCCATTTCCATCTTTTTGGCCATTAAACATGCATGTCCCACTCACACTCCATTGGCAACTTTAGTTTTGTTTAATGTATGGTAAGTAGGCAATGGGGAGTAACGATGCCACTAACCCTATAGGTTGTGGACGAAGATGCAGGAAAATTAGGTTGGGTGTCAAGTTGTGATTGTTGAAATATCCTTTAAATCAATTAGTAATTCTTATAAATCAATTAGTGATTTACATAAAACATTTAGAATCAATTAGAATTGATTTGTAATGATTTATAATTCCATTTTTAGCTTTCTAATACTCTATAAATTGTAATACTTTTTTCATAATGAAATACAAGAAAAACTATTATTTTACATAGTATCAGAGACATAAAACGGTTCTTAGACACCCAAACCCGGAAAATTATTCAACCAAAATCTAGTTTTTCAAATCTAGAAAAATACCAGTTGTGTTCCTTTGCGCCAAACCCCTTGACCCAGTTTAGAAGGGTGTTATTCCATGTTTCATTTTGAGAACTTACGATCCACTGCCTTCAATGAGGAGACTACCAAAATTGAAGCTTCTGCAATGCTCTCTCAACATTAGCCCAGTCAAACATCACAGGATCGTCCCAAAACCACCAACTCAAAAAATTCCACCGTCGATAAAACTTCATTGAAATGTACTCACTGCAATCAAATAGGTCATACCAAAAATCGTTGTTTTGAGTTAGTTGGATATCTAGACTGGTGGGACCCAACTCGTTATCGAAATGCTAGGAGACCATCTATGACATCACTTGCTCAAACAAAAGAAGATGTTGGTCTATCTACTTCATCATCACCGGCAACCACTACTGGAGAAGGTAAAGTTTTTAATATTTCTACACCTGCTTTGAATAATGCATAGATAATTGATTCTGGTGCCACTGATCATATGACATTGATGTGAATCAAGTCTTTAAATTGAAACCCTCATCTCGAAACTATGTCTCTACTGTAAATGGTAATACTATCCTAGTTATTGGAGAAGGGTCATCCCATCTTACTAAAAATTTACATTTTGATTCTGTATTAGTGGTACATTCCTTGAACTATACTCTGTTTCTCAAATTACCAATACCTTATCTTATGTGGTTATTTTTTGTCCTGACTCGTGTGTGTTTAAGGATATTCAGACTCAACAAACGATTGGTTATAGTATTAAGAAATGGATGTTGTACTACTTGGATCTAGAGTCAACAACTTCTATCAAACTACAACATGCTCTGGCCGTCAACAGTACAAAGAAAATAATTGAGATTTGGCTTTGGCATCGATGTTTAGGGCATGCCTCATTTGGATATTTAAAATGTTTGTTTCCCACTTTGTTTACTGATTTAGATATTTCTAGTTTCAAATGTGATGTTTGTGATCTTGCTAAAAGCCATCGTGCTTCATTTCCTTTAATTTTAAATAAAAGTCCAAATCCATTTATGCTTATTCACTATAATGTTTGGGGCCCTTCCAAAATTCCTACATTGGGAGGCTCTCATTGGTTTGTTACCTTTATTGATGATTGTACTCGAATGACTTAGTTATGCCTTATGAAATCCAAATCAGAAGTTACAGTATTATTTAAAAATTTTACGATACTGTAAAAACACAATACAATGCTCAGATAGAAGTACTCCGAAGTGATAACGGGAGAGAATATAGCAGTAATGAGCTTCAACAATTCTTGGACTCTCATGGGTCTATTCATCAAACCAGTTGCCCATATACACCATAACAGAACAGTGTTGCTAAAAGAAAAAACAGACACTTATTGGAGGTTGTTTGCGCTTCCCTCATTGAAGCACACATGCCCCCTCACTACTGGGGTGAAGCTCTCCTCTCAGCTGCCTACCTCATCAATTGAGGTCCTTTGAGGTCACTCAACTTCAAAACGCAATTTCAAACACTCACTGACGCTGTTGTAGCTCTCACAGTCCCCAACCTGCCTCATCATGTCTTTGGTTGTATTGTCTATGTTCATTTTCCCAAAGATCAACAAAGTAACTTAATGCCTCGCGCCTTGAAATGTGTTTTTGTTGGATATGCATTGCATCAAAAAGGGTATCGATGTTATCACCCCCTACTCGGCGCATGTTATCACTATGGATGTTGTTTTTCATGAAGATGCAATGTATTACTCTGAGTCTGAATTTCAGGATGAGTATCTTGAGAAAATTCAAACTCTTGAATACTACCTTGTGACAGATCCGAAGGAGGTAAAACTTGATATGACAGAAATATCTAATGATAGTGTAGGAGAACTGGATACGAGTGGTCAAAACTTAGACGTACTGGATGAATTGGATTCTAGTGGTCAATGCTTGGATATAAGTGATAATGAACATCTAGAAAACCATGGCACTTTAGAGGTCGAGTTGCAATCTCTCCCGAGTAATATACCAAACCAATCGTTAGCTAAGGATACTCCTGAATCGTCTAAAAGACAGTTACCACAACGTCTCACAAGAGGTATTCCAAAACCAACTTATGAACCTGAATTGTCTAGTAAAGTAAGATATCCGATGAACCATTATGTGTCTACACATCAATTGTCAAAATCAAATCAGTCATTTGTAAATCAATTATCTACTGTATCTATTTCTAACAATGTGCAGGAAGCCTTAACCGATCCAAGGTGGAAAGCCGCAATTAATGAAGAGATGACATTCTTACAAAAGAACCAAACATGGGAGCTTGTGGATCTTCCTACGAAAAGAAAAGAGTTGGATGTCGATGGATCTTTTCTGTAAAGTACAAAGCTGATGGTACAATTGAACGCATCAAATCAAGATTGGTGGTAAAGGGGTATACTCAGACTTATGGAATTGACTACATTGAAACCTTTGTACCAGTAGGAAAAATGAACTCAGTCCGGGTCTTGTTATCCTTGGCTGCGAATTTCAGATAGCCTCTACAGCAGTTTGATGTGAAGAATGCATTTTTACATGGAGAACCATTTGAAGAAGTCTATATGGATCTTCCCCCAGGATGCACGGTGACAGAAAAGCAAAGCCAGAAGGTGTGTAGACTGAAGAAATCATTGTATGGTCTGAAACAGTCTCCCAGGACCTAGTTTGAAAGATTCACAAAGTCTATGATAGCCTCTGGTTATCATCAATGCAATTTAGATCACACTTTGTTCTTGAAGAAACAAATCGGTAAAGTTACTGCACTTATTGTTTATGTTGATGACATGGTGGTAATAGAAAATGATCCAGTTGAAATGAAGGCTCTACAGGAATACTTGTCCAAATAATTTGAAATGAAAGACTTAGGTCCCTTAAAGTACTTCCTAGGAATAGAAGTATTTCGATATCAAAAAAGTATTTTATTGTCCCAAAGAAAATATGCTTTAGATCTTTTGAAGGAAACTAGGATGTCTGCATGTCAACCAGTAAATACACCGATCGAGGAATGACTAAAATTACGAATGGAAGCTGATCAAATTCCAGTTGACAAAGAGAGATACCAGAGACTTGTCGGTAGACTGATGTACTCAGCCCACACAAGACCGGATCTTGTATATGCTTTGAGCATCGTCAGTCAATTTATGCATAATCCAGGTGAACAACATATGAATGTAGTCATACGAATTTTGAGATACTTGAAATCAGCCCCAGGGAAGGGAATTCTATTTTCTAGAAAAACAGATGAACAAAACCATCGATGTTTACACTGATGCTGACTGGGCTGGAGATAAAAATGACATGCAATCTACTTCACGGTATTTTACCTTTGTAGGTGAAAATTTTGTCTCTTGGAGGAGCAATAACAAAGTGTGGTCGTCCGTTCGAGTGGTGAAGTAGAACTACGAGGAATGACTCTTGGTATTTGTGAAGGATTGTGGCTGAAATTACTCATTCAGAATTTAGGTTATTCATCAAATACACATATCCGACTGTACTGTGATAACAAATCTGCTCGTGATATGGCCCATAACCTGGTTCATCATGATCGAACAAAACATGTTGAGATTGATCGTTTTTTCATCAAAGAGAAATTGGATGAGAAAAGTCTATAGCTACCAAAAATCCGATCAGAATACCAACTGGCAGATATTCTCACCATAGCAGTTTCAATTCGCATACTTTCAAAATTTATAGATAAGTTGGGCATGATAGATATCTATGTACTAACTTGAAGGATAGTGTTGAAATATCTTTTAAATCAATTATTAATTCTTATAAATCAATTAGTGATTTACATAAATCAATCATTTAGAATCAATTAGAATTAATTTGTAATGATTTATAATTCTATTTTTAACTTTCTAATACCATATAAATTGTAATACTTTTCTCATAATAAAATACAAGAAAAACCATTATTTTTCAGTGATAAGGTCTATAGGTCGGGGATTCAAATGCAATTTATCCTAATCATACTAACCCACATTTGTTACTACGGATCCGGACCATGTTTTAAGAACTTTTTAACCCGTGATCCATCTCTGTTAAAATTCGCTAAAGCCCCAAACCCAGAACCTCTTCTTCCACTAAACGGCCGTGTTACCATCGATGGCTAAATTCCAATCCCTCTGTTGATTCCCAGCCATCAATAACCATGTCGATGACTCTTTCAACCCTCCACTTCAAAAACCCCATAAAACCCTTCTCACCAAGAATTCCACCGTTCACTCGCACTCACAGTAATGCTTTCCCATTAAACTCCTTTTTACCAACCGTAAATGCAGTGCCTTTCAAGATAATCAAAATCCAAAATACCCTCAATTATTCTGGGCTTTTCAAGAAGAATTTGGGGATACCATTTGATAAAAGAAACATGAATGTTGGGTTTACTATGAAAGCGCAAAACGAATATGAGATTGGTACTGATAGCTCTGATAATAAAGCAGAGGAGTCGTCTCGTGGGCAGAGCACAATGCCTGAAAGGTTCAGATATTTGACCAAAGAAGCTCCTGATAAGCCTGTTAGGTGGCCTTGGCTCATTGGTAAATAAATATTTTATATAGCTTTATTAAGTGTACATTGTTCAGATGCAAATTCTTGTTGCATTATTGCGTTTTTTCTTTTCCTGTGGTGCATTGAGGCTATTTATAATGTCATTGTAGTTTCATGTATGTCGCCTGTTTATACTTGCACTTTAATTTAACTGGACATGCATGGTTGAAGATTGGTTTACCTCTATGTTCTATATCGGGAAATAGTAATGTTCTAAATTAGAACCGAAAATTGAGAAAGAAAATGTGTCGATTTTGTGAAGCATAATTATTAACATATTATTGTAAATCAGCTTGTGTATGTTAATGCCCTAATTTCTGAACTCTAAAGTATGAGAAATTAGATGAAAATTTGTTTTGGAGGAAAAATAGATCATTTTGTTTAGATTTCTTTCGAAATATTAAAATCCATCCTTCTGCCTTTTACACTTTTGAATTTGGAATGCTTGGCAAATTCTACTTGCTGATATTATTTATTTATTAGGAAAGATGAATTGCAATGAATTTCAACGATATTCTGCACAATACTGTACTGTTTTGTTCTAAATTTAAAGATATTATCTTACTTACTAACGCAATGGAATGTGTTAAAAAAAAAAAACTACAACGAAGAAGATGGCTATCATTAAGTAATGCAAATATGGGATGAATCCTAGGGTGATATAAGATTGTGACTGATGAGTACATTGACCAACGCCCAAATGTTTTTATTTGAAACCTCCAAACAATTTTCAGTATATATATATATATACACACACACACACACACATATATATAGTTGAGTTAACTATAAGTATGATTCTTGAATACTAGTATTCATTGCGTTAAAAAGCTATTTGATGCTTATGCCTTGAAGCGCCTCTAGTTGCATTTTTTAGGCTTCTGCCTTAAAATACTAGAGGCTTACACCTCAGCTGGCTATCATTAAGATAATGCAAATATGGGATGAATCCTAGTGTGATATAAGATTGTGACTGATGAGTACATCGACCAACTCCCAAATTTTTTCATTTGAAACCTCCAAACAATTTTCAGTATATATATATATATATATATATATATATATATATGAGTTACGCTATAAGTACGATTCTTGAATACTAGTATTCATTGCTTTAAAAACCTATTTGATGCTTATGCCTCAAGTTGCATTTTTGAGGCTTCTGCCTTGAAATACTAGAGTAGAGGCTAACACCACAAGCCTAAGTCTGAGGGCGACTAAGTTGTGCTCGTTTATCTTGCCTTTCCCATTTTTTTATTATTGGTAGTTTTTTGTGTTATTCCTTTTATAGCCTAGAACTTTTTATGGATTTTCTCAGTTTTTTGGGTTTTTTATAACTTTTTATGGTGGAAGGAGAAGTCGCTGTTGCAAGTGAAGGACGTTGACAAGAAGTAAGAAGAAACCGATAGTGATGATGACAATGGCAGGGGAATTAAATATATTGATGATTCCCTTAAAGATGTAGTGACGATATGGAGACTTCTAGGTTATGTCTACTTATAATGGTTTTATTATGGATTTTCAAAATGGTTTATAGTTTTATGATCATATTCTTTATTGTTCTATTATAGTGAATTATATCATTTGTTTGTCTTCAGACTTAGGCTTCAAAACTTCTCGAGGATTAAGCCTTGCCTCAGAGGTAGAACGCCTTTGAGTCTTTTTTAGACATTGCTAGTATGTGAATCACCTTGTCACATGCTGGAGAATAATTAACTGCCAAGCAGCTAAAATTAATACTGGAAAATGTAAGATTAACAAAAGGGGGTTGGGGGGTTAGATTTTCCATAGAGGAGTTGGGTATGAAGAGTAGAAATTTAAGTCACCGAATCATTTATTGATGAGAAGAGAGAGAAAGGATGAGATGGCAAAGCTGTCTTTCTGGTTCTCGAAATAGACCACTAGTCATAATCTTACAAGGAAAGATGGGAAACATCATTCAATTTCAACTTCTGACTCAGCTCTTTATAAATAGCTGTTTAGACGCCTTGTCAGGAAGCACAGCTAGTGAGCAGAGAGGGATTTTTTTGGATATATGTACTTCCTGGAGATACAAATTTCTTTGACGTGTCTGTCTACTACAATGGTGGTGTAATAGTGTCGTTTATTTGGACTTGCGCTTGGGTTGCTTTATCACTGCTTTTGGAATTGACTGGGGTTAATTGGTTTGGATTTTGATGTGTAAAAGGGGTTGGCGACTGGGCTAGTTATGGTTTGTTGACTGGATTGAGTTGCGAGATGTATACTGGTGTGTTGGTGTGGGCTATGAGTGGTCTACTTTAACAACGGCCTGTTGGGATTGAAGTGGGTTGCTACAATTATGGGATGCTATCGGCATTTTTTTGTTTATATTTATAGATGGACACGTTCAAAAACTATTTTTTACTGATGAACACTACTCGAAAGTTTTTTTCTTGCGGCAGACAGCACCAAGAATTGTAGCTTTTGAGGAGGTTTTAATAAGAGGGATGACTAGGCTCTGGTACCAATTGATGCAAAACCTGAGAGACAAAGAAAAGAGAAGAAGAAGAAACAAAAGCAGAAAGGAGAAGAATAATTTAGAAATCGGGAGAGAAACTGTAGGGGGAAATATCAGTTAGCACTTAGCATTCATATCAACTGTTTAAATTATTGACAAATCATAGTCCTATTTATTCTTCGATATATATCAAAATTGGAATAACATAAATGAAAATTTGTTAAGCCAAGACTAATTATCTGGAAGAAAACGAATTAACCTACAAGAAAATCAAATAAAAAATAAGTCACAGTCTATTTCTATTATTATTATTATTATTACGCCTAAAATGAGTGTCTTCAATCAAAATTTCGTGCAATCTCCATCAGAATGTTTTGACTTTCTTTTATTACTAGCTATCCTGAGACATGATTATGCTTGGTGTTTAAAATCTGACAACATAAATAGGAGTCATTTGTTTGTAAGTGGTTGTTGTTTTCCTTTTCTATGCTTTGCAAATTTATTTCATTGGACATTTCAATAGATTTATTGCTAGATTGAATGGATGACAGAAAAATATTCAGGTAGCAGATGCCTAGTTTATTGGGCACAAGACTTAGCTTGTTAGAAGTGGGTACTTGCTGAAAGGTACTAGTGTCAATGTCTTAACCAATGAAAAGTGAGATACAAAAGAGACAACTCTGATGTGCTTTCCTTCGATTTAATTGCATAGATATACATCTTGTTTTTTTATTGGCCATGCCTTAATAGGAAACTATAGCAGGAATTTGGTAATAATTATACGGTAGCAGACTTTTCTTCTAATGCATATACAGTTGATGATGCTCTTAAAGTTTCCATCTATCAAAATATAAAAATCTTGAAAGTCTAGTTATGACTTGATATGCCTGTGAAGTTGAGACAACTATACAATTATTTTGCTTGAGTGCTCGACTGCTTGTTTTGTCCATCTCATGTCGATTTGAAGAATGGTGCTGCTGCAAATCATTGTGAGGTGTTTTTCTTTCGCTAGACTGTACTCACTAAAGCTGCTTGTTTTCTTTCTGGAGTGTTCTCATTGTATTGTGAAAAGCTTTAATTATAAGAGGATGTTAAATCTTTTGACATTGTCTGCAGTTCTGGGTTTCATGCTTTATGCCTGGAGAACTGTCTTATGGGAACTTTCTAACTGGAGAAAAGCTGTGTCAGCGATTTTTGGGTTCTTGGGTTACATTGCAAAACTTATGTTGGCTATTATATTCCATTTTATTGGGGATCCAATCACATCCTCAATTCGAGGAATTGAAACTCTGTTCTATAGCATTCGAGCTTACTATTCCGGCATAATTGCCTATGCTCCCATTCAAGAGCTGACAACAATCATCATGCTGACTTCTGCTGTACTTGCTATTGCCGAAGCCACAGTTCCTGACTCCGTAAATAGTCAGCCATATCTTCTCACTGTAGCTGGCTTAATTGGCTATGCTGCTGTAGTGAACTCTATATCTGAGCCATTTTTCTGGACGTTACTCCTAGGATTGTTTGGTTTTGCAAGGTTTATCAAGAAGAGAGATTATGTATCTTCTGCATTGCCTGTTGCAGCTGTTTTATCTGCTGTGGGAGAGCCTTGGGTTAGATTATTGGTGATGGGTTCGTATTTGGCATTGGCCATCTTTCACCACTCAAAGAACCCTTCGGCTCTAAAGGAAGAGGAAGACACTGGAACAGTTAATAGGGTTCCAGTTCCCCTGTTATGTGCTGCATTGGCCCTTGGTGTACGTCTTACTGCTAAATGGGCTGGGTACCGGCATTTGACTTGGATGATTGTTTAACTCGCCTGATCAGTTTTTCCTTTTCATTTCTGGGTCTAAGTGCATATGTTGTGTACTCTGTGAGTGTACAGTGACTGTATTTTTTGTTTCTCGAATCCTTTATGAATGTTGTTGACAAGTGAACAATAAAAAGAACAATTTTGATGTTACCAGCAGACTTTTTGTCCTCTTTCTTGATCCTCCTCTGGGAACTGCTATTTATTTGTGAATTCATCCACGTAGTTAACTTTATGTATATCTGGACCAGCATGGCAGGTCTGACCTGAAAACCGGGCAATTGCCCATCAAGCTGCCAGTTCGGTTTACTTAAGTGGACCAGATTACATATGAGAAATGTTGTTCCAAACAGGTTGGTCGATAATCTGGTATATAGGCAGTTAAGATTTGCATGTTATGAATTATGATCTATAATTATCCCCAGACCTTAGCGTTTTCATATTAGGTGGTTGGGTCACTTCTTCTATACAATCATGATTGACACCACTTTGCTGCTCTTTCTTAGCTTCAATTTTGCAAGGTAGCTGAAATTTTGTATTGTTATTTTCTGTAGTTTTCACTTACAATCCTTGTTATATGATGTGTAGTGCAGTCAAGTTTTGCATTGGTGAAAGTTGCACTACTGTTATCTTGCTGGGGTTGACTGAGGCAAGCTGTGGCCTTGCTAACAGATTTGTTTTCTTGTGCTTTTGAGAACTTTGTTGAACATTTCTTGTATAGTCTGGAGGAAGTGGATTAAAATTCAAATTATGGAGATAAAAATATTGTTTTGAACATATTGGATTACATTAATTATAGTTGTCAACTAATATATAGAATTTTTTAATTTTTAATTTAATTAATAATACATCAGACGCGAATAATAAAAAGAAAATATACACAAATAATATTGTTTACAAGGAGTCACTACTCCAACAAATGTACAATATTATATAGTCAATTATTACATTCTCTCCAATAAAATTATTAATTATTAATTATTAATTTTTTTCGTAAAAAACAACCCTGAAGATCCCTATTAATACATTATTAATTTCATACGATTTGATATCAATGGTTCGTCAATCATCAAAGCTCAAATTACTAAAAGTTCTTTACTGAATTCAAGTTACTATTCGTATTACTACTATATAAAACTCATCTTTGATTGCAATTGTACTTTTATAAATGTAAATAAAAATTAACATCCAACAATACAAAACAACATATTATCAACAACCATATTTTTTTTTTATCTTTATTGTAATTGCTACTTTATTATTTTAATTATTAACAATTAAAAAATAAAAAATTAATAATATGATTACAAAAGTACGTGCAGCAACGCACACATGTCTAACTAGTATTTTAAAATTGACATTGATTATAATAACTTTCTTATGTATTATTATTGTTGTAAAAATGATTTTTACTTTTATAATAATGTGTAATATTTTTAAATAGTAAAATTTGTAGTTTTTGTTCTTAACCTTTACAGTTTATTATTAATCTACTTTTAATCTTTTTTTAACACCAGACATCTCCAATCTTTCATTTAATTACAAATTATTTTTCTATTGGCAGATTTTGATGAATTTGTCCTCCTTTTTGAATAAACAAAAATATAAGAAAACAATAAATAAACAAAAAATAAGAGAAAATCGCAAAAAAATTCCTTTTAACTTTTAAAAATTTACAAAATCCCTGGCGTGCATAAGAAATGTGGAGTCTTATCGCTGAAGCCACACTATCATCAATGCCCAAGTATTCGAAGGGCATAAATGTGTCTATTGATTAAGAGAAAAGCATGCAAGAACCGGAGGCAAAGGCTTTATTCTTAGTAATTGGCATGTTGTGTTCTGCGTGCGCTGAATCGTTCGAAAAGGCAGTCAAAAGGCTTCCCGCAATCAAAGAGGCGGTGGTTGATGTGTTGAATAATAGTGCCCTAGTCATGTTTTCTCATGTTTTCGTTAATGTAAGTTGACGCTCAATTTTACTTTTTGGACGTGGATGGTGATTTCATTTGATTTTAAAATTGATTTATGGGTATAATTTATTGCGTGTAGTGTGTTTTTGAATTTAATTTTAAGTGTTTTTGAGTTAATTGTCTTATAGATGATTTAAGAAAAATTAGGGCCCGTTTGACATAGATTATAAACTAGTTTATTGACTAATATTGGTTTATTTGATCAATATTGGTTTATTTGAGTTGAAATTGTTGACTTTTTATGTTAAAAATGGATTAAAAATTAAAAAATGATGGCTAAAAAAAATCAAAATGAGTTTTTAAACCATGTGAAACAAGGCCTTAATAGATTAGATTTTGTCATTTTCTGTTGTAATTTTTTAGGGATAATTGCATTAAAGGTCTCCAACGTTTCAACATCGTTAGAGATATGCCCCTAACCTAAAAAAATAGCACCACACATCACCAACGTATGGAGAAATACGTGTTGTAGGTCCCTCTTCAAAGTTTCCGTCAATTTTGTCCGTTAAAAGTTAAAATTGGGCTGCACGCGATTCATTTCTCCAAAAAACGTGAGTGTGGTAGAAGGTGGAATGAAACGGCGGCGTTTTCTCCAAACATTTTCCGGTGATGGATCCTAATCTATCATCATTCGAATTGAACTCTACCAACACCGTTGTACCCTAGCAATGCACGCATAATGAACCAGATCTGGCTCTGGAAACATCATTGAAATTCGACCCGATCCGTGTTCATCAAAAACCAGCCCAAGAAAGTTTTTTGTTTCAATTTCAATATATTCTGTTGTAATTACCAGATCCGACGCTGGAAACTATAGTGCGTGCATCCCAATTTTAGAAATATTGAATTGATTTGTTATCAGTTTCAACTTGCATTCTCGAGTTTTCTTGAATTTTCTGATCTTCGAAAGATGAACTATCCGCTACATCAGTCGCCGCTTGAGTGGCGGTGTAATTGGAAAAAGGAAAATTAAACTTTGCTCTTAGATCTCTGAACTCAATAGCCGCTCTATCATATGCCCTCGCTGCATCCTCCGCCGTCAAAAAAGTACCAAGCCACACTTTGGCCACTTTACGTGGGTCCTTTATCTCCATCACCCATTTTCCCCAAAGCCTCTGTCTCACACCTTTGTAATTCTTCTTCAGCAACCCAGTTTTCTTCCTCTCTTCATCTTCTCTTCCAAACAAATTGCACCCCAAACACCTTTTAATTCTACAAGTCTGATAACTTTCTATATTCTCAAAAACCTGAAAAAGTGGCTCCCTAGTAGAAACAACTGAAAACTCATGGGCTGTTTCCATGGCAGAGGTGGCGGCGACACCAGTTATGATATTCTTCAGGGCTGCTACTATGATTGAAACTTCCTCCTCACTGGTAAGTCGTGGCGGTGTAGTGAGTCTCTTGGTTGGTATTTGCATTCTGAAATGGATTTTCCTGCCGAATTAAGAAATATCTATGAATTGTTTCAATTTCTCCCACACTCGCGTTTTTTAGAAGAAATATAAGGCGTGCAGTCTAATTTTAACTTTTAACGGATAAAACTGACGGAAACTGTGAAGAGGGACCTACGACGCCTATTTCTTCATACGTTGGAGATGTGTGGTACTATTTTTTGATGTTAGGGGCACATCTCCAATGATTTTGAAACGTTGGGGATATTTGATGCAATTATCCCATTTTTTGCATAATAAAGAGAGCACAAAAATACTTCTGGTTCGTTATTTCTTGTGATTTGAAGTGTTTCCATCGCAAGAAGGGATTGTTGTATCTTGGAAGACGATTGTCATCAAGCCGTGAGCACCATAGCGGGACAAATTTGTCTTAAAAGAATAGAGTAGAACTCTAGCCCTGATCCACCATTTCTTACATATAAACTTTGCACTTTCTGAATTTGTTTTTCTTCAACAAGTATAGAATATAATCTACACCATTAATATTTTTATCAACAACTAGTCCAACAAAATCTTAGTAATTTGAAAAATGACGAAGTTAATTAATAAATTACATAATATTAAATATTCGAAATACTTGAGGTTCGGCATTGCGAGGCTCTTTAATTTTCTTCGAGTTCATCCTTTGGTCTCATTGCCTGAATTCATTATACCAGACTTTTGAATCGGATAAATGATCTTGTTTTGTTCCATAGATGGTTCATATTAAAGACTTATTTCGACTTCTATAGATTTTGATAATTTTTTTAAAAAAAATGTTAACCTAAAATTCTATATATTATAATATTATTTTAAGTAACTTCTATATGTCCAAATCATCCACAATACATGTAATTAAAAACTCAACATAATAAATAATATTTCTCACGTCAATAAAAATATTTATTAACAAATATAAAAGATTTAAGTCATCTCAATTAAAACAATTAACATAAATTTAAAAAAGATTTAATAATATTTAGTAATGTTTAATAAAAAATATCAAATATTTCCAAAATCACTCTACACATCGATTGCTATAGTACCCCTCCACGCATTAGCATTTTCTCTTTCTTGTTATTGACTATCAAAAAAAAAATATTCTTACCCGAATGGAAGATATACGAAAAAACGGCTTATTTGCACAAATGGTCCCTGACTTTTGCACTTACTGCGGATTGATGACCTATCTTTTTATTTTTGGCAGTTTAGCCCCTATTTCAAACGTTTTTGGCAGCAATGGTCTTTTTCATCAATTTCCATCCAAATGACCGTGAAATTTGACGGTGGAAGTTTTTTTTATTTAAAAAAGGCTTATTTGCACAAATGGTCCCTGACTTT
Source organism: Forsythia viridissima (assembly GCA_030279155.1). Classification (NCBI taxonomy): domain Eukaryota; kingdom Viridiplantae; phylum Streptophyta; class Magnoliopsida; order Lamiales; family Oleaceae; genus Forsythia; species Forsythia viridissima. The sequence continues at coordinate 50,960,807 of CM059039.1, forward strand.
TGTAAAGAAAAATTTGCAGCAAAAGTCCCTAATATTTTAGAAAGTGTTGAAAAGTCCCATAACCTTCTAATCCTAACACATATGACCCTAAACTTTTTTGACAATTTTACCCATAACTTAAATAAATTAAAAATAACTCACAAACCTTTTCAAAAATACAAATAAGTCCTAAATCTTTTTATTTTTTTTACAGATTTACACTTAAAATAATAAAAAGTGTGTCATCAAGTCCCAAAATTTTTAATTTTGTTCACCAAAATGATATTTAAAATGTGTTTGATTAAAATCAGATTTTTTAGTAAAAGTGATTGAAAAATTGTGGGACCATAAAATGTGTGGTTAAAATTAATTGTTGACTTTGACTTTAACTTTTTAACAAAATCAAAATTGAAAACAAACGGGCTCTTATAGTCTCTACAGATTTTGTCCTATGGTCTATTAATTAACAAAAAAATTATACACATGATCAAAATTTGACCAATTTAAAATTTTAATTTATTTTTCATTTCAATTACTAGATGTGGCAAAATGAGTCAGCTCAGATAGCCCGGTCTCTAGGCTGGGCTGGTCCAATAAAAAGTTGATCAAATAAAAATTAGGTCAATTTAATCCGATACAACTAGCCAACCAGGCTGGCCCGATAATTTTTTTTTCCTAAGTCCCTACCCCACACTTCAAACACCCCACCCTTGGCAGCCACATTTCACGGGGAGGGGATGGGTGGAGTGTTTGAAGTGTGGGATAGGGACTTGAGAAAAAAAAATTATCGGACCAGCCCGGTTGACTAGTTGTATCGGACTAAATTGACTTAATTTTTATTTAATCAATTTTTTATTGGACCAGCCCAGCCCAGAGACCGGGCTATCTGGGTTGGCCCATTTTGCCACCTCTAGCAATTGATATGAAAAATAAATTAAAATTTAAAATTGGTCAAATTTTGATCATGGGTATAATTTTTTTGTTAATTAATAAACCACTGGACAAAATCTTTAGAGACTCTAATAGCCCATTTGTTTTCAATTTTGATTTTGTTAAAAAGTTAAAGTCAAAGTCAACAATTAATTTTAACCACACATTTTATGGTCCCACAATTTTTCAATCACTTTTACTAAAAAATCTGATTTTAATCAAACACATTTTAAATATCATTTTGGTGAACAAAATTAAAAGTTTTGGGACTTGATGACACATTTTTTATTATTTTAAGTGTAAATCTGTAAAAAAATAAAAAGATTTAGGACTTATTTGTATTTTTGAAAAGGTTTGTGAGTTATTTTTAATTTATTTAAGTTAGGGGTAAAATTGTCAAAAAAGTTTAGGGTCATATGTATTAGGATTAGAAAGGTTATGGGACTTTTCAACACTTTCTAAAATATTAGGGACTTTTGCTGCAAATTTTTCTTTACAAAAGCCAGAGACCAATTGTGCAAATAAGCCTTTTTAAATAAAAAAACTTCTACCGTCAAATTTCACGGTCATTTGGATGGAAATTGTTGAAAAGGACTATTGCTGCAAAAAACATTTGAAATAGGAGCTAAACTGCCAAAAATAAAAAGATAGGTCCTCAACCTGCAATAAATGCAAAAGTCAGGGATCATTTGTGCAAATAAGCCCGAAAAAACTATAGAAGTGAAAGTAAATATGAGTTCTTTATTTTGGGACTTTAGAGTCTTCACAAATTTTTTTAGATTTGCTATACATACTTTTCACTAAAAAAGTCTCCAAAAGTCTGATAAGTAGAGAATCTCTAGAAGTCCTTATCAGTTTGAATATCCTATGATTTATAGAGACTCCTATAAAATTTTAATTGGATATCTCGCGACTTTTAAATACACCAATATTTTTGGAAAGTCTTAAAAAGTCTATGTTGAATATCCCTAAACTTTTAAATATTTAAAAGTCTTAATTTGAATACATCCCCTTAAGGGAATTGAGATTAAAGATATGAAAGAACCCAACACTTTGGGAATTCTTTCTCAAAATTAGATTAAGACGTTTGCTTTCTTAGTTATCGTTTGCACGATAATTTGTTTAAATTTAATTTTTGTAAAAAAAAAAGATACCGTTTATAAATTTATAACTATTTCCAAATGTAGGAGTAGTGGATTTAATTTTGACAAACATGCAATCAATCTTGTGCAGGTCTTTTACTATCAGGGTGGTCTGTACAGAAATGGTAATAGGCCTAATTTTTTATTAGATTTTATGAAATTAACATGAAAAAAATAAAATAACAGAAATACAATTTGTCTTCCTTCTAATAAATGATAAGAGGACAATATATATTTTGAAAAAACAAGGAAGAAAAATTCTATTTGCATTAATAATGAAACCGTCGCAGCGCGTGAGATCTGAGAGTCCGCCGTAAACTAGGATAAGAGAGCTTAGACCCATCCAAATGCAACACCTGTAATCTGTCAGTTACTTAACAAATAAACACATTCCAAGTTTTTTTTGTAAACAATCAATTTTATATGAATAATGTTATTTATAGTCACTCACTACCGATAATCATCATATGTGGCATTATTCAATTAGATAAATTATTTACTTTAATTAAGTAATGTATTTATAGCCATTAATTATAAATAATTCATCCAATTGAGTAATGACACATATGACGACTACCGATAGTGAGCAACTGCAAATAGCATTACTCATTTTATATACACCACACCATTTTCACTCCTGCCAAATAAATATACAACTCATAATGCACAATGTACAAGAACTCTTTAGTGCTGTAATTATAGTACTTTTGTGAGCATTGAGTAAACTACCCAACATGTAACAAAAGAAACTTTGTATTGACTTTTACACTAAAAACAATTCTAAAACATTTCAGAAAGAGCCTAACCCACAGGCCACCTTCAATAGTAATTTTTTTTTTTTGCGCGTTTTTATGTGCATTTGATTTCGCTCATTCATTAGCAAGAAACAAAGGAGAAGAAAGAAAGATGAGATTTTTCTCATATTTCAACAGGATTTTCCATGGCCACCCTTCTGCCTCCAAGCTTTTTGTTATCTGTTCTCTCAGGTTTTCAGTTTGATCCGAGCATTTAGCATTTCACTCTTTATATGTACATGCTTAGATGTATTGATTCATATGTGGTGGTTTATACATACTTTCGAGTGTTTCTTGAAGGACCCGTTTTTGTTAATTTGTACAGATGGCTTGAATTTGCTTAGATGTATTGATTCATATGTGATCATCTTTATGTCCTGGGATTTCTTGGTTTATTTGATTCCCATGTTTTTGGAAGTTTTCCTTTGTAATTCTTTCTTTTGTTTTTGTTTTTGCCTTTTCACAAATCCTTTGTGGGTTTTCCAATTTGATTCTATAAATCTGTGAAAATCATATGCGCATGTTTCGCTAAAGTTAAATTATAATTTAAGTTGGTAAAATAGGTGAAATATATTTTTTTACAGTTGGTTGTTCCATTTGATCGTGTGAAAAGATTGTTTCTTAACTGCTTTGAAACGTGAGACATATCGTCACCGACCGTTCACTCCATTCATACAAAAAAGTGATATACGTGTCTCTCTATTTTGAAAAGAATCTCTCTCCTTAAATCTCTTCTTCTCATTTTTCTTCACCATTGTTCAAATCTCTCCTCCCAACCTTGTTCATCCTCATTATTCTTCAAGGCGAGTAAGCTTCTACGGTCGGATTCCATCGAGTAAGCGGTATACTAGTATTAATGTCACATTAACTGCGTGTTAATTTATTAATCGCAAGGAGTATTCACAATACAAAACACTTTATGTCTATCTTCAGAAAATTTAGGTAAGAATTGCTCATCTCTTCATCATATCTCTATTTATCAAATCTATCTTCTCAAATCAAATTCTTCATCTGCTATTGTCCATTGAATTGGAATTCTAAATCTACGGTCGGATCCCACCGCGTGTAAGCGATATACTAGTTTCCTTTTATCACGATCGTAGGAGTTTTCACCTCCACTCATGATAAAAATAATGTACGTCTGTTTTAAAAAAAATTAGTTAAGAATTACCCATCTCTTCATCATATATTCTCATCAAATCTATCTATTCAAATCAGATTCTCAAATCCATCTTATTCTTCATCTGCTAAGTCTACGTACGGTCGGATTGTAAGTGGTATACTCAAGATTATTTCATGAGTATTGTCATAAATTTGTGTTGGTACTCTGCCAAGATTGATATAAGATTCACCCAATTTCCATGGCTAGTTGAATGTATTTCCGGTGATAGAGTGCTGTTAAATCAGCATTTTGACAAATTGCCCATAACTATGATGGTGGAATGCCTTATATTATGATCTTTGTCTGTTTCCTTTGAATTATTCTATCATGACCTGTACATTTCTTTGTCGTCAGTGATTGACGACTAAAGGGGGTTAATTGGTTTTGTTGTGCCATTTTAAGAAAGGTGAAAGTGCCACACAGTTAGAACTCACCAGGAAAAAGAGATCACAGTTGCTCCAAGGAATACTCCATGATGTATCTAAATATAAGGGTTAATTACACTAATGGTCCCCATTCTTTTAAGTTTGTAACGATTTCATCTCCATTTTTTTTAGCAGATATCATCCTCATTCTTCCATTTATACTCACAGATGGTCCCCAAATCACTATTTTTCACTATTATGACAATTCTTGAACAATTTTACCCCTTGACTTAGATAAATTAAAATGATAAGAAAAAAAAAACACAATGAAACCATTGTAATTGGGCCCTTAACCTTTTCAAAAGTACAAATAAATCCTAAAATTTTTTATTTTATAAAGATAGGTATTTTTCCCAACTAAAAAGGAACCCCTTTTCCAACCCACTCACCCCACCCCATCCCACCAATATGGAATATGCACATTTTGACCAGATGATTTAGTTTTCTTCATTGTAGTGGTAGATGAAGTAGGCATTACAGATGTGGTTATGCTCTCAACATTGCTCCCAGCATCGTTGCTCTCAAAATAAGTCCGATTTCTGAGTTTCAAATTAATCCATGGCTCAGCAGAGCCAACTATACCCTCCAGAGGTGAAGAAGTTCTAGACAGCTCAAATCGGGCCATTTCCATTTTGTTGATAAAATTTCTACCCAAACCCTATTAAAGGAGGAGCTTCGAAAGGTCCGGATCTTTCTTCAGCAGAATCGGACTGAGACGGTGAAGAGGCACGTCAAAAATCTTATTTCAGCGCATTCCAGCGGCCACTCTTGTTCCTTCTCCGGCCACTTTCATCGTCGGAATAAGACAACCCCACTTCATCACCCCCACCCCACCTCCACACCCACGGAAATCAAGGCCCGTTTGCCGGTCCAAATTGCCAGGGTTTGGGCCGGCAGCAACCGAAGATGAGATCCTTCCATGTTACGCAAAGACCAAGGAGATTTCTTAGTTTTCGCGAAAACCAGTGAAAGGTTTTCGATGATGGGGAGTGATAATAGTGTTCCAGATGATTTTTTGTTTCCCAAGACTTGATAGGCTTATGGGAACTATATGGATGTGGAGATGGGAAGATTGATTCACGGCATAGTTGGTGCTGATTTTTCTGGTTTCTGTAACAATTCATTTGTAGCGGGTTCATATGTAAACAGATTATGGGTGGGGTGGGGTGGGGTGGGGTGGGGTGGGGTGGAAAAAGATAATTTTTTTTGTTGTTGGGGAAGAACACTTATTTGAATAAAATAAAATAGTTTAGAATTTATTTGTACTTTTGAAAAGGTTAAGGGTCCAATTGCAATGTTTTCATTGTATTTTTTTCCCATCATTTTAATTTATTTAAGTCAAGGGGCAAAATTGTCCAAGAATTGTCAGAATAGTGAAAAATAGTGATTTGGGGACCATCTGTGAGTATAAATAGAAGAATGAGGATGATATCTGCTAAAAAAAAAAGAATAGGGATGAAATCGTTACAAACCTGAAAGAATGGGGACCATTAGTGTAATTAACCCTAAATATAATTGTTAGGACTGAATTTGTTTCATTTATTTTTCTAAATCATTTTGTGAATCTCTACCAACTCATTTTCTCAAGTTCTCAAGATTCCTATGTAATGAACAGTAAAAGATGCAAGTTTTGTCAGACAAACGCTACCGTGACTTTCGTTCTTCATATATTTTAATTTATTTTATTTTAGTCAAATGAAAACGTTTGTGCTATGACCCACCAATTGAATGCAGATTCTGAAGAACATTTAATCACCATTTATTCGTAAGAATCTGTTTACTAGTAATTAGATGGAAATCAGAGCTCCCACAAGTGTTATTGTAGTGATTATAAGATGACTGAAGGACTCAATCACAAACGTATAGTAACTATGGCTAACTCTTAAATATACATGATGTTACATAGACACTTACATGCTGGATATGTGAATATCTTCAACAAAATATCACAGTATTTATCAAGTTCCCGATGGATGTAGCTGTGAGAACACAATTGGCCCCTTTAGATGACAATAACATGAGAAGTTCATTAGTTTCATTAGTCTCTTGCATTTTACCCCCACTGAAATTAAATTCTGCTGGGTATTACAGTAGCGGAGGGCTCATTGCTTATGCGGACTCACCTTCAGAAGGTGGAAAATCAATTGTCGAACTCAATCAAAAGGTACCAGTGAAGAAAAGGGTGGTAGTACTCGGAACAGGATGGGCTGGTACTAGCTTTCTGAAGGATCTGGATATTTCATCCTATGATGTTCAGGTGGTTTCACCTAGAAATTACTTTGCTTTCACCCCCTTGTTACCGAGTGTTACATGTGGAACAGTTGAGGCACGAAGCATTGTAGAGCCTGTTCGAAACATAATAAAGAAGGTAGTATTAATTTTGGAGTATCTATGCATGTTTTTTCATTTAAAATGATTGAATATGAAATGATATATTATCAAGTTGTCGTTTTTCAATGGTACATATGTGATTTTCTTGAAGAAATTCCATTAGTTTTCACAATGCTTAAAAAATGAATTTACAGTTTCTTCAACTTCATGATTGTTCCAGAAAACCTTGGGTAGAGTTTTGTTCAGTAGTACACTTGATCTACTAAATAACTTTATTCACGCTTCTCCTTTTTCTGATAATCTGACAGAGAAATGGGGAAATTAAATTCTGGGAAGCAGAATGCCTCAAGATTGATCCAGCAAACAAAAAGGTTTTCTGTAGGTCCACTATCGATGAAAATTTAGCAGGAAATAATGAATTCTCTCTAGAATATGATTATTTGGTTATAGCAATTGGAGCACAAGTTAACACATTTAACACTCCTGGTGTTTTGGAGCATTGCCATTTTCTGAAGGTAAGTCCTAATTTACTGAATGAATGTTTAATATTTTAATGAAGTAACTGATTACTACACAGAGGGAAATTAGTAATGATTAAGCTATTTGATGAGCTGAAATTTTTTTTGCCGATAAATTTTACTTGCATGTGCTGATTTTTCTTTACAAAGAAGCAATCATATTCCATGCAGGAAGTAGAGGATGCTCAAAGGATCCGTAGGACTGTAATAGATTGTTTTGAAAAATCTGTCCTTCCAGGGCTGACTGAAGAAGAGCGAAAAACTAACCTCCACTTCGTAATAGTCGGAGGGGGTCCAACAGGTGTAGAATTTGCTGCGGAACTTCACGACTTTGTTCATGAAGATTTAGTCAACATATATCCCTCAGTTAAAGATTTAGTGAATATAACAGTGATCCAATCTGGAGATCATATCTTGAACTCGTAAGCAAATACTGTCCATGATTTATTTCGTGAAGCTTTTGATGTACACTAGAGTAGCACCATGACTTTTAAACAGTTAAGTTTTGGTAATTTTCTAAATTAAATAATATCAGTAGTAGCAAGGTCCCATAAAATCTATAAGATTCTGAAATTTATGTATTCCAGTATGTGCCCCAATCCGGAGTAAATAAAGGAAAAAGGAGTAAAAGAGAAAGGAGAAACTGAGATATATTCAAAATATCAGCAATGGATGTTTCGGTTAATTAAAAAAAAGTTCATGATAAAGGAAAACCAAGTGATAGATTATTTTGTATTCTCCTTTACTTAACACTAATGGATTTTACAGTTAATTATCATGTGCATATTATTGCACCTCATGTAGCAGAACATACTTTCTCCAGCTTCACCTCTCAAATTTCAAAATGGCATCACAACTAGAAAATTTGACCCTTCATGCCTCTGTAGGTTCGATGAAAGGATCAGCTCATTTGCTGAACAGAAATTTCAAAGAGATGGTATTAAAGTTTTGACAGGACACCGCGTTTTAAGTGTTTCTGATAGATTGATTAACATGAGGATGAAAGCTACTGGAAATGATGATTCTATACCGCATGGGATGGTGGTATGGTCAACCGGGGTTGGCACTCGACCAGTTGTCAAGGATTTTATGGAACAAGTTGGACAGGTGTGTTTTATGTGTGAGTGTTACATATGTTGAGATCAATGTACTTCATTTGTTGTTCCTATTATTTCGTGTAACTACTTCGTTTCTGATCTTGATTTAACTGAATATTAGATTTAATAACCTTTATTGTACGAATTAGTTACTATTCTTTATGCAGGGTAATAGGCGAGTTCTTGCAACTGATGAATGGTTGCGAGTGAAGGGACGTGAGGAAGTATATGCCCTTGGTGATTGTGCCACCGTCGATCAAAAAAAAATCATGGTAATTAAGATAGTTTACTGTGATATCTTTTATCAATTGGGTATGGGTAATTTGCACTTTTGATCCCCAACTTTTTCAATTTATAACAAATCTATCTCTAACCTTTTTTTTAGCACCTGGCATCTCCAATCTTTTAATTTTTTTGCAAATCACATCCCCATTGACATATTTTGACGATTTTACCCTCCTCTTTAAATAAAACAAAAATAAAAAAAAAACTAAAAATAACAAAAAAATAAAATAAAATTGCAAATGAAGTCTTATAAATTTTAAAAAACACAAAATGACTTCATTTTCTCCAAAATTCCACTCCACCCACCCTAGCCCAGACGGAGATGCCCATGTTGTCAAAAAATCCTCACCAATATTCTATCAATCAGTATATTCAATAGACAATGCAAACACCCAATGCAAGCTGAGTACAACGACTCCTTCCTCAAATCATTATGCAATGAGTTCTCACATAACATTTTGGTCACCAGATTCATCTCTCTCCTCGCCTTCTCATCTTTTCCTTCGAGAACGACTTGCAATAGCTTGAGAAGCACTTCTTCATTGTCACTCTTATCCTCAACTCCAGATGTGACATCAAGAGAAACCCTTTTCAAAACTTTTCCTGCTCCAATTTCCTCATGCCGAAGCTCCGATAATAGCAAAGCTACTTTCTCTTTCTCATCTTCAGCCCATGGAGCAGCCTCTAAGTACTCCAAACAAGACAGCACACCCGCATCGAACCCAATTGATGCAGAAATAATGCACTAATGCTAAAGCCCTAGCGAATGGGGAAATGGTAAGGTAGTACCAAGATGTGTGATAAATTAGCTTTGACATATGGCTGTCGAAATTATGTTTGTTCATAGTATGGGGATGGGGATGGGGATGGGGATGGGGGTGGGGGTGGGGGTGTTTGGGGTGGGGCACTGGAATTTTGGAGACAGTATAGAATAGTGAGTGATTAATTTTTACATGATTGGTGGTGATTTGGGTGTGGTGTGGTGTGGTGTGGTGTGGTGTGGGGCGGGGGTGGTAGAGAAGATGAAGTTATTTTGTGTTTTTTAAAAGTTATGGGACTTTATTTGTAATTTTCTTTTATTTTTTGTTGTTTTTAATTTTTTTAATTTTAGTTTATTTAAAGAGGAGGGAAAAACAATCAAAATATATCATTAGGAACGTGATTTGCAAAAAAAAATTGAAAGGTTGAGGATGCCTAGTGCTAAAAAAAAATATTAGGGGTAAATTTGTTACAAATTAGAAAGGTTGAAGGCCAAAAGTGCAAATTACCCATTGAGTATTTATTTGTTTGGAATACAGGTCCAATCAGGGCCGGCCCTAAGATTTTGGGGGCCTTAGGCGAAAAATTAAACGGGGCCCTTTAAAATGTAAATTATTTACTGATAACTAAAACTTCATGCCTCGACGGACATATTTTATACTACTTTGTTTAGTTCTAAATTAAATTTTCACACAACTATGTAACACTAAATTGTATAGATAGAATTTTAAATTACCTCTTGAAACCATGATTGCATCATAGGTTTCATCTCATAATTTTAGTTGAGATTAATAGAACATTCTAGTAGGTCTTCAATCCCAACCTAATACGCCCAAGCGCTAAAGTGTGTCAACCACATTCATTGTCTCCACCATGTCTTTTCCAATAGCTATCAGCATGCTTCTTTCTTCATTCTTTCACCTTCAATAGTAGCATCAAATTATTTTTTACTAGTTCCTAGCTAGTTCTGGAAAAAACGAAATATAGTACCAGACAATAATTTCCAAGTAAGGGGGGTGTCCTCAACTTAGATTTGAATGAATTTGAAAAATTCACATAAATTTAGGTGTCCTCAACTCAAATTTTAATAGAATTCATTGAAATTTAGGTGTCCCCAACTCGAATTTAAATAGATTCTTTATAAATCTAGGTGTCCTCAATAACTAGTGAATTTCTAAAGATTTCATTAATTAATAGATTTCGACATATTTCAATAGATTTGGAACTATAATTATAACTACTAAAAATTTTAACATTCTTGTTCCAAACCTCAAAATTTCAATTGATTTCTCTCTCTCTCTCTCTCTAACATCTCACTTTTCACATACGATTTTGCTAAAACTATTTTGTATCAATTGATTTTTTTTTCTTTCTTTCTCTCACAAACCTCTCACATTTCACATAAACTTTTACTGAAACTCTTTTATACCAATTTGTAATTATTCACGTCTTTATTCCGTTTTTCTCAAAACGATGCCCATATTTCCAACTTCATGAATTTTTTGTTTAAAATGATAAAGTTAGGAATTTCTTTTAACGTACGATAATGTTATGAATTTTATTTTTTAATCACAATGTTATTTTTTTTAGTGATCTAGTCAGACATTATACTATTTTCTTAGCTTTTTTAAAAAAAAAATAATAATCCGTTTATGCACAATGAGTGGTTATGATTAAAAAAAATCACAAATACGAATTCTATTAACCTCTATAATTTAGAATTCTTTAAAAGTTAAAACGTTTCGATACTCATTTTCAATATTTAAAATGTAAATTATATGTATCAATATATCATGAATTAGTTGTCTTTTTTTTTCTTTTTTTTTTTTTTTGGTTTTTTGCTATTAGTCTATTTTTAAAAAATAAAAAAATAAATTGTGCTTTTATGGTGAGTTTACTTGTCAACATTAATTGTAGAGCAAGTTTCTCGTCAAGACATAATTTGGTTTTAAAAAAAAAAAAAGACTTGAAATGTTATGATGAAATTTTAAATTTCTTTCAAAATTTACAGTTGACACAATTGAGGAGATGAAAATATAATTTTTAATAAAAAGACCACAAATTCAATAAAATCCATGAGAATCTATTAAAATCTATAATATAGAAATCTATTAAAATCTTATCAAATATGTCAAATTCTATTAAATTCCATAAAATTTATAAAAATTTATAAATATTAAAAAATCTATTAAAATCTGAGTTGAGTACACCCCCCTAAATTTCTCTAGTGAATCTTCCTCAAACAAACAATCTTAAATAGACAGAACAAAATTCTATTTTAAACAAAAGAATTATATTAAGAATCTTTTCAAACAGTTTGTGTTGAAATTTTTTACTAAATCTAGGAAATTTGGGATTCTCATCCTTATTAATAAATGGCTTCAGTATATAATTTCAATGAAATGAAAGGTGCATAAAAAACTAGAATCCATAAAGAAATAAATAAATCAATACCTTTGTATCAAAAGAAAAATTTATAAATTTATCACCCCATAAGCTGGGAGATGTTTACAGGACGAACATAGTTGGTAACATTTTCAACAAGAGCTGGTGTCATACTGCCATACTGATTCTCTTCTGGTTAATAAAAGAAGAAGAAGAAGTTATTATGTTACGTAGTAGAACTTCTTTTCATAGTTGGCGGCAGCTTTTCATCTTCTCTACAAGCGGCACTCCACCGTCTTCTGTCAAGGGCTAGATTAGATTTAGGCATTGTTTTTCATTTAGGTTTATTTCAATGGTCTGAATTAAAAAAAAAAAAAAAACAAATGGGCCACAATATTTGGGCCCTGCAATGACTGGAACCGGTTGCCTGGTTGCCTAGGCCCAGGCCGGCCCTGGGTGCAATAAATTTCCATCTATCACAATATAGTCCTTTTGCTTCATTTAATGATTTTGTTAAATTACATGATAGAAACTTATCTAATATGAAATCTCCACAAACAACGGTCAAAGCCACATGACTGTTTTCATAAGCAGTTGCTTCTACGAGTTTGAAAGTTTAATTTACGAAATCAGCATCTCATCGAAGTTACTGAAACAATACTAACAAAGCAGCCACCAATCTCTTTACTGATTTTCTCGATTTTTTGTCCTGGACAAAAGATCAAGATTTTCATATTTTTGTATAATATATATGCTTTTTCTTTTGAGAAAATAAAAAATATAAATGAAGAAAATATAACAAATAAAACAATAAAACTCATTGTAATTTTACTTTACCAATTTGCACTCCAAACTTTCAAGAAATGAAAGCAAATGGAAAATAACATCTCTCAAGTTTATGAATATGGCATAACTCTGCAAAAATAGTTTATTTGCATTGAAGAACATGGTTGTTATTTGACTTAACCTGGAATTTCAGAAAGATAACAATCCTGTTTAATTTACTTCCATGAAGTTATCACAAAATTATTTGAGATTTTATACTTTGTCTTGCAAATGAAGGAATAGATTCTTTTACAACACTATTATCATGATAACCTGTTTTTCAGGAAGATATATCGGCCATATTTAAAGCTGCGGATAAAGATAATTCCGGTACCCTAACTATAGAAGAATTCCAAGATGTGATTGAAGATGTCACCATCAGATACCCTCAAGTGGAACTGTATTTGAAGAGCAAGCATCTATTTGACGTAGCTGACTTACTACAAGATGCAGATGGTAATGATGGAGTGGAGGTAGATATTGAAGGGTTCAAATTAGCACTATCGCATGTTGATTCACAGATGAAGAGTCTTCCGGCTACTGCACAAGTAAGTTTGCATAGATTCCACTGTTTCTATGTCTTATCTTGTCTCTACCAATGAATTAGTTTTTGCTTAATGTCTTCTTCCATATCAGGTTGCAGCTCAACAAGGTGCATATCTATCGAGGTGCTTTAACATATGGGAGAAATGTAAATACAATCCAGAAGGCCCTCGTAAATTCAAAAGTGGTGGTCGACATGAATTTCGTCCTTTTCGGTACACCTTTCTCTTTGCGCGCCAAACTTCCATTTGTTATTTTTCCCCAGAATTGTTTACATAACTTGACTTCCAAATCAACTAAAAACGATAATTACAAATAATGCAAGATGAGATATCGACTTTTACTCACTTGTCCAAACTGGATGGCCTGCTTTCTGACTCTATTCAGCTGATGAGATTAGATTGTAAATTTTACTACTGAATAATCGTAAACTTTCATTCCCAGTCTCCCTTAACTTTCGGGTCCAAAATTGACTACCAATGCCGTGAAATATGTTGTAGAAGAAGTTCAAGAAATGTTTTCTAGTTATTCCAGCATACAAATAATTTAAGCAAAAAAGGAGTTCTTCGCTGTAAATAAATTAGGAAACTTTCTTATAATTTCTTTTGACTAGGCAAATTGCATTAAGGTCGGAAGACACTTTGGAGCTTAAGCACAAACCAGAAAGAAAATACACACTTCATTAAATTGAGGCACATATGATATTCTCAATGAAAACTTCCATATGCGAAGGAGCAAAAAATTCTGGAATTATAGCAAATTTCTGTCAATTAGTTTTACCAAACATTTGTGCAAATCAGAAGTTGAAGTAATATGCTATTAAGAATTTATATGCATTTTATAGATTAATTTAATCAGCACCTAAAATATAACAATCTAAAAGAAAATCAATAGGTGAGATAAAAAGGGACTCGAAGGAAAAGAAAATTTCCAAATCACATAGTTTATGCCTGCACTTAATTCTCTGTCTTGCGATTTTTCTGTGCTTATGAAGCACTTCGCTTCAACACTAAAAACTGCCGGAGAATGTACCTCAATGAGTTTTGTGAGCTTTCTACAACTATGATATCAGAGCTATAGCTGTCAGGCAAGATTGCTGCTATGTTTTTTTGCTTGGAACTGCTTTAAATTCTCTAATATGCTTTGGGAAAACCAGTTATGAACCTTATGGGTGTGTCTATGCTGAACTTATTATGGTTCTTGGCTAAGGTATTCAGCTTTTCTCAAGTTTATCACACTTTAGTTTTCCTTGCTAAGTTAACCTTAGGTTATTCAACAAATTTTTGTGCCTTGCTTTCATGGTGAACATTATATAGATCTTTTTCTTCTAATCGATCTCTCAAGTGCCTTTTTTTTAGTTAATCCATGAAGGTTTGTACGTGTCATGCCCTAGGTTCTTTTTTCAATAAAGGCCATACCACCCTGAGAACTGGTGTACCTACGGAGCTTCTTTGATTTAAACATCTTAATCAGTTATTTCTTAAGTTGTCATCCTTCAACGGCACCTCTCATTTTCTTATGGCTCAAATTTTATCTTAATTACCTTACATTTATACTATTTATCATAGCTGGTCTTGATACATATTCTATGGAAGTTACTTTTCAACTCAAGGAACTATCTTACACTTTCATTTCTCTTTATTCCTGACCAAATTCAATCCTGTGGGTATTATTATCTCACTCTCCCCTTGATGATTCTGTTGGCGGATTTTGTATAAGTGACTCCAAGAAAACCGAATGAAAAGATAAAATGCAAGTTGAGGCAATTGTTGAACACTTTGTTCTTGAGTCAAATTTGCCCCGCAACGGTGCCTACGGTGGTAATCGACTCCCAAGATACAACGACTTTTGCTTGTATTTGTAGCACTTCAAAACACAAGTCCAACGAACCAAAATTGGTTTTGTACTCCAAAGGATGAAATGAAATGGAAAACCAGAAATTATGCAACTAATGCAATGGATTTTTGGTTCAAAATATGAATATATAAGTCTTTAAAATGTTTGCATATCAGTTCTATGTTAAAAAGGACGTCCAAAGGTCCTAAATATAGAAGATGATTGGTTAAAAACGAAATGATGTAGAGCCAATTCGTACAACACTTCAAAAGAACATGTCTGTTCGCGTAAACCTATGCGATCGCAAGGTACAATTTTGAAAACAGAACTTAATCCAGTTTAACCATGCGATCGCATGGCTTTATCTCCTGCAATCGCATGGTAGGACAAAAAAAAGTTCTGCTTAAAATTTAGGCAAGTTACAATTGCAAGGTAAAATACTCATGCGATCACATAGTCAAAATACCTGACCGGGCAGGTCGATCTTCGTTTCGACGCTCCGAAGCGACGAAGTAGCAAACTAATTTGCCTAAACGGATTGGGTCGGGTCTTGTATATTTTGGCCAAGTTGACACGAAGTCACTTTAGTTGTTTTTAAACACTTAGTCAATTTCTCGACAAATTAAACCAATTTCCAACAGACTTAGATGTTCACCAAAATTGCTTTCTACTCATTTGTGCTCGTTCCAATCTCTCAAGTCCAGTAGCTTCTCTCTAAGAGACTAATTTAGCATGAATTTTGCAATAATGTTATCAATTTGGATAATGTGGTGTGTAGGTAATACACACCAAGGGAACTTGTCTATCCACCGTTAGTCTTGTTTAATAAGGACTTAATGTCAACCACTTATGTAACTCTTGGACCTTTCTGTTGACCGGCAGCTCTGGTAACGCACTTCATGTTAGAAATTGGTTTAACAATTCGAGAAATTGACTAAGTGTTTAAAAAAACAACTAAAGTGACTCCATGTCAACTTCGGCCAAAATACTCAGACTCGATCCAATCCGTTTATGCAAATTAGTTTGCCACTTCGGGGCGTCGAAACGGAGATCAATCTGCTCAGTTAGGTCACGAGGATCGAGGGGGCAACGCCCCCGAAAGAGAATTCAAATTTTTCTGCATGTGTTGAAGGGTATATTTGGCATCTCGAAACCAATATCGAATGAATGAAAAATTACGAAAAAGGACAAAATCAGGTTATTTTTTTTACCATGCGATCGCATGGGTATTTCATCTTGTGATCGCGATTTGCCTAATTTTTAAACAGAATATTTTTTTGTCCTTCCATGCGATCGCAGGAAACAAAGCCTGGATTAAATTCTATCTTTAAAAGTGTATATTGCGATCGCAGCATGTTAAAACCATGCGATCGCATGTGTATAAGCGCGAACAGGCATGCCCTTTTAAAGTGTTGCACGATTTGGCTCCACACATCTTCATTCCCAACACTTCATCAACGTTAAATAGGACACTATGGACGTCCTATTGAGGACAGAAAAGATATGCAAAAACAATCAAATCATATTTTCATCATTTGAACAAAAAATTATTGCATTAGTTGCATAATTTCTAGTTTTTTCATTTCATTTTCATCATTTGGAGTACAAAACCACTTTTGGTTTGTTGTGCTTGTATTTTGAAGTGCTACAAACACAAGTAGAAGTTGTTGTATCTTGGGAGTTGATTGCCATAAACCGTAGGCACCATTGCGGGGCAAATTCGATTTAAGGACAAAGTGTTCAACACTTGCCTTGACTTACATATATCATCTATTTTCATTCGATTTTCTTGTTTCTGCACTTTGGAGTCACTTTACACAATAACTCTGCCAACACTTCATTCATGCACAAATGATCTCCACTTGGTTATCATAAATGCCTTTATTTGGTTGCCTGGCTACAGCAGACTTGAACATGCATTTGGTATGAGTTACACTGTCTGCATATGGGTAATGGAGGCAAAAGGAAAGGAATGCTTAGTGTTGCTACTTTCCAATACTAGTGTTACGCTTAATTTTCCTTTGTTTCTTTTGTAACAAACTATTTCTTTCCATCTTTTCCCTTCCCATCCCCTCAAAAAGAGTGGAGACTTGGTTCCCGATGACCATTGTATGCCATGCACTGACAATAAAGCAGTCAATGTCCTCAAAAAACATATATACTAAAAGCGTGTTTGGTATATAATATTAGACAATATTGAACAAAATAACACTTAATCCTATCGAGTATTTGTTCAATCTAGCATAACAAACATGCCATAAGTATATGTTTGATATTCAGTATTAGAGATGATTAGATACACGATGAACATAATTTTAGTTTCTTTACTTCCTTACTACTATCTCATTCTATCCAATTCTCTCTACCAAACATGCCATAAATATTATATCTTTTACAACTTTTGATATGCCAACATCTCGAAAACCAGGTACCGGCATCTTGGGCAATTTGCGCCACTTGGAGGGGAACAAGCAGCAGCAGAACTGCCTGGCGACTGGGTTTCTATGGGTCATAGTACACAGTGGCTGTGGTATTCTGTGTATGCAAGGTGAGATCTGGTTCAATAAATGTCACTCTTTCTTATTGAGCATGTCACTCTTTCATTCACGTATTTGTTACACTCAGCAAGCAAGTTAGCTGGCGCACAAGGATCTTAGTAATAGGCGATTGGTCGAGGAGATACATCTTTGGGAGAGATTCAAGTCGTATCTGATGCAAAGGTGTACAGAAGAAGGTAACTAGAGAAATAAACGAGGGGGGGTTCTAATATTGAGTTTAATGGTTGTAGTTTCTTTTGAAGAGTATAATTTTGTTTGTCATTATTATGCAATGGCTTTTGTTCATAATATATACAAGTCGGGGCCAATTTTTGCACTGCTGTTATGAGTCAATTGCTGGGAAATGACAACTATTCTGAAAATAAAATGCACTTCGAAATTGAGAAAGAAGGTGGATGCATTGAGATTCTCGTTTTTTGCAATATACAACGGTTGTATCCTTTAAATTTCACTATATGTAGGACTAATCTCCATTTCTTGATTAAATAGAAAATAAATACAATAATGTTGATGAAAAGGCGTACTTCCATATACGTGCGCCAAAATGCTTCTTTAGAAAATCGTTATTCTTGTTCTTTAACTATGTAATATAAATCCAATATCACTTTTTATTCTTAGTTTTCTGTACATATGTGCTACTAGGAACTTTACAATTAGAATTGGACCGTCCTAATGTACACAAGCCAGAACAAGTGATTTATATAATTGAGCATATTTGTTAGTATTTATAAGTTAATCAAACATTATTTTTATTTTTATATTTCATAAGATCCATAATTTTTATTTACTTTTATCGACAAGTCCTGTAGGATCTACTGTTTATAATCTGCAAAAAATTTTATCAAGCACATTCTTAGTGTATTCTCTACCAGATAATAATTTTAAAATACATGGTTACTTTTTAATCAATAAATAATAAAAATATTCAACTCTTCATATACAAATTAGAAGAATTTCTAAAAACTCAATATGATAGAGACAAACTTGGGGATCAGCCAAGGACAGACAACGAGAGGGCCAATTCGTAATGCTTGATGGGTGAGGAAGCATACCTTCGAACCAAAAGTTTAAAGATTCATAGGAATGGTAAAATACTCCCGCCCGACCCCACCCCCGCCCGACCCCGACCCCACCCCCGCCCGACCCCGACCCCGACCCCGACCCCGACAGGTAATTGCGGGGACGGGGATCATGTTATCTGCCCTGCATCCCAAAATATTTCGATAGAGCCAGAATGGTAATAGCTATCCCAGTCTGCCTCAGTCCACCCCATTGCATCACATCCAAATATCTACCTCTACTAAATACAGTTGTCAATCGAGGACTAATCAAATCACATTGTGTTTGAAACTACCCAACTACCTACACAATCCTTGTACCAAAAGTTGTCATTTCCCATCCAAATATCTACCTTTGCTAAATACAATTTGTTGGCGGATTTCTGTGTAAATGACTCAAAAGCAATCAAACCGAAAATGGAAGAAAAATAGTCGAGGCAAGTGTTGAACACTTTGTCCTTAAGTCGAATTTGCCCCGCAACGGTGCTTACGGTTATGGCAATCAACTCCCAAGATATAACGACTTCTTACTTGTGGTTGAAGCACTTCAAACCATAAGCACAACGAACCAGAAATGGTTTTGTACTCCAAACAATGAAATGAAATGAAAATCAGAAGTTTTATGCAACAAATGCAATAAATTTTGGTTCAAAATGATGAAATATATGAGTGCTTAGTGTTTGCACATATTTTCTATATCAATTCTCTGAAAAATGGACATTTAGAGGTTCTTTTTAACGTTGAAGGTCGGTTGAAAACGAAAAGGAATGGAACCAAATCGTGCAACCCTTCAAAAGGATATGTCTGTTCGCGTAAACCTATGCGATTACATGGTTTTACCATGCTGCGATCGCAAAGTACAAATTTGAGAACAGAACTTGATCCAGTTTAACTATGCGATCGCAAGGCTTTGTCTCCTGCGAAAGCGATCGCATGGAAGGACCCAAAAACATTCTGCTTAAAATTTAGGCAGATTGCGATCGCAGGTGGAAATACCCATGCGATCGCATGGTCAAAACTTTGACCCAAAATTGTCCTTTTTCGTAATTTTTCATTCATTCGATATTGGTTTCGAGATGCCAAATATACCCTTTAAACAGGTCGAACCCCGTTTTCCCGATGCAGAGAAGTGGTAAACAATTTTGCCTAAACAGATTGGGTCGGGTTTGTATATTTTGACCAAGTTGACATGAAGTCATTTAGTTAATTTCTCGACATTTTAAACCAATTTCCAACACAATTTCGAAGCTACCCAAGTGCATACACAACTACTATATGTGCACGAGTCCATATCAATTTGTACTAACTGTAATCCTAGCAAAAGCAAGGTCAACCAATGGGGACGTTGCATCATGAAACATGACAATATAGATGATGAACTTGGGGAACACTACCTTGTATACTTCTCACTACTATAATTTCAAAAGTAATTGCTAAACCACTAATATGTTGTCGAATTCGAGCCAAAACACTGCACGTTATGTAGAACGTGACTTACGTTTTGGAAAACGCATCCCCAATCATATTCTACATAGAAGCGGTGTTTTTCACACAGAGGTGGCTCAAGCAAATTTGAGGTCTTAGGAAAAACTTTTGAGATATTTTAAAAAAACTAATAATTAAAAAAATTGAGCAAATCACCGATACAAATTTTGTCAGTGATCATTGACGGTACTATTGTTGTTGATTCTAAAGCAATTTCAATATCTATTGATGATTCTTATGGAATTATTGGCAACGATATTGTCGGTTTTTGCTGACGCACTTCTGTCAACTATCCTCAATGACATTGCTGTCGGTGATGCATTGACAATCACTGATAGTGCTTCGATAGTTGGATGACGATGTAATTGTATGTGTCACCGGCTGAATCTTATTCTTCTTTTTTTTATTTATTATTAAATATTTCATCGGTAACTTAATACATCTTTTTACCAAATTTCCTTGTCACCAATTGGTCAAAGACAAGTGAGATCCGAATTCAAATCATGAATCAGGTTTTTTTAAGCTTAGCCAAAGTCGCTCTTGTGTTATACTACAAGTTGTCCTTTTTGAAATGCAGTTGTTTTTCTCTATTATAGAGCAAATTATTGAACTTTTATTTAATTTTTTGTTAATATCTATTATCAAAATGTTGTTAGAAATATGATTAAAAATGCATTAGAGGAAGAAAAGGTCATGCAATTATTGATGAACAAATAATTGTCAACTTATTATTTCTAGCGTGGTGAATAATTGTCAATAATATTCATTATATCATAGCTTGTCTGCTAATATTTTTTATTTATTTGTTTGTTTTGATTAATGTTTTTCGTTTAGTCTTTGTCTTAATTCTTTTCAACATTTGTATTTGTTTATTATGCAGAAGAGGTTCTCTTGGTCAACTCAGTAAATGGCAGGATATTGATGAAAGAATTAAAAATAAGTTAAGGGGTTTCGACTTTGAGCTCATATTCAAAATAGATCCAAGATTTTACCAAAACTTGAGGCTTTTGGCGGCTACCCAAGACTTCTATAATGTTTGTCAGATGTGCTTTGTGTTCAAAGAGGGTAAACTAGTCCCTGTCTTGGACGATGCGGGTAGAATTACCGGCATTTCTATAGATGGAAAGCTGGTGATTGGAATTGATTATAAGGCGACGTATGCAGAAAACTTTGCCAAGAGCTTTTAGGCACTACCCAATTTGTTAGAAGTAGAGCAAATTTGAAATTCTCAAGGTTAAGGTGGTGTTGTCTTTGCATTTATGTTGTGTTTTGTGTTTTGAAATCATTTTATGTTTTAGGGTTTGTTTTGAGATTTTTGAAAATGCGTTCTTTTTAATATTTTCGAAAATTGTTTCTAAAAACAGAAAACTCGAAAAAGTATTTTCTTGAAATTTTTTAGAAATTTGGACTTACTTTGAATTAAAAACAATAATTAATTAAAAACAACTAAAAATAATAAAATATAATTATTGTTGGAATTAAATACAATTAAAAACTTAGAATTATTTGGAAATAAAAACAATTATTTATTAAAAACATTTAAAAACAATTAAAAAAATTTAAAAACAATTATTGTTGGAATTAAAAACAATTAAAAACTTGGAATTACAAATAATTATTAATTAAAAACAATTAAAAAAATTATGTTTGGAATTAAAAACAATTATATTTGGAATTAAAAACAATTACAAAGGAGTTGTGGGGACTCGAATTCCTGACCTCCATTTGACAAGGAGCGCGTGCTGACCGCTTTGACAAGGAGCCGCATTTTGTAAAAAAATGCGGAAAATGATTAAATTATCATTGTTTTGCCCAGCAAAAAATGAAAAAAAACAAAAGAAATGTCGGATGTTGGACTCAAAACGCGGACCTCCTCAACAAAACGCGTGTTTTCAATCATTTTGGAAAACACCCAAATTTTGTACACAAAACACGAAAATTATGATCCATTTCCTTTGAAATTTTTTTGGGTGTTTTGAAAAATACATTTTTAAAAATAGCAAAGAGAACGTGTTTTCACTATTTTCAAAAATACAAAACGTAAAATTGGTTGAAAATACCAAAGAGAACACACTCTAATCAAGTATAAATGAACAAGGTCTTATGACACGATAACTATATCTTTTCTTTTTCTTTATCTCTCCTCTATGGAAAGAGTGAATGATATGTGGCGTGGTATACCTGATTGTTTAGTCAACGAAATGTACGTAAGTCGATATAGCTCTATATATATGTTCTTTGGAGCTCAAACCAATCAATAGAATGAAATAAAATAATGGTAAGCCTAGGGCGACGAAAACATGGCTTGAGAGTGTCTATACAAAGCCCTTTTCTTTTTCACACAGAGGCAATGCACCCTTTGTTTTTTAGTACTTGATTCATAAAGAATGAATTTTTTAAAGTTAAGTTATACGGACTTTCTTAAAAAAAATGCCAAGCTCAATGTGTCACGAGATATGGAGCATTCTAATCGAAGAGACATATCTCTTGGACATACTACAATAAAGCCAATGCACCTACCATCTAGTGTGGGGGTGAACACGTTGTGGTGTAAGCTAAGCTGTTCACCTTGTAGATAGAAGAGAAGTAGAAAGTGTGCCGCGCATGATTCATAAGATTCTCTACTATATTATTTCACTAAGTTTGCCTCTTTCAGGACTTTCTGGACCAACCAACCGAGATCTGTTCAAGTCTTCTCTGTATTTTGGGAGTAGAAAATACGGCAAAATCAATCAATGGATCTTAGAAGAATTTTGAAGCATGACTCTTTCAATTTCTAGGTTAGTATTTTAATTGTCTCCATTCCTCTTTCAATTGAAACACTCGATGTAAATAACTCTGACGGTCCCCACTTCTGCCTCTATCAGGTGGAGACAGAACCTACCTCCACAGCCAAAACATGGAAGAGTCGCTCCTTAATCTGCACTAAAACCAATTAAAACTTTCTCATAAAACAGAATGAAAAGCCCAGGTGGAAGCACAAAAAGAGAAAGGAGTCAAGAAGCCTAGTACTAGTTCTCACTGACATTTCTTTATCTAACTTTTATTTTTGAGTTGTTTATTTGTTTGCTTATTTAGAGCATGTTCGTTCACCATTTTTATCCTTGAAAAATCCATTTATCAATTAATGCTGGTGGGCCATGGCAATCAATTCACCTCCACTTTTGGAAAAGTTGTACAAATTTTCACTTCCACACGTTTTGACCAATATTGGCTTTTTACCTACAAGCCCTTCATTTGGGTTCTTTGTTGAATTGGTTTCTCACAACTATACATACGTCTGTGTGTATGTATAACTGCATGGTTGAAGAAGCTAAACAACATTCTGGCATGACATACTAAAGCCCATTCAGTGAAATATACAAATCTAACAATGGGGATCTTGACGTTAACATTCATAAAAAAAAAAAAAAATTTGGCCACGAAAAAATAAATTCGTTACACTTCCTGTTTGGCCAAGAAAAAAAAAGTTCACAAAACATGTTTACACATCTGCATTTTTATTTTTATAAAAGTATCATACATGTACAATTCAGTCATCAAAGTTTTCGTGCGATCAAATCATTTGATTCATTCATAGTGTCCGTGTCATACAATATTATCATTGAATACTGATAAAATAGATAATGTAACACAATAGCACTTATGCATCACAATTTTGAAGCTATACAATCACGATATTGATCCCATTCTGTGTTCGAGATTTGTGGTGCATTGTAATCAGCCGCTGTTTACTCTATCTCGTCTGGAAAATCAATCTCGGCTGCTTTTTCAACCTCTATTGCAGTACGAAATGCTTGGTCTCGTTGGCCTGCCCGTCGAATGAAGTTATGGACCGTCATTGCTGCAACAACCACTACAGTTTGTTTTCGAAAAAGATAACGCGGCATATGATCTAAAATCGTCCATCTATTCTTCAACACATCAAAAGCACGTTCAATTACATTGCGCAGAGATGAGTGTTTAAAGTTGAAATGCTCGCGCGCATCCCTGAAGCTTCTTCGACCGTGTCTAGATTCTGAACGAAACTCTTGAAAATGATATCTAATGTTCGCTCCCTTATACGGGGCCATGTATCCAGTCCTGTGTGCAAAACCAGAGTCTACAAGATAGTACTTTCCATTGGCCGACACTGGAAAATTAATATCAGGATTATGAATAGCCCTAGCCAAAATTCGGCTATCGTGTACATTTCCAGTTGTCCCAGGGAGGACGAATATGAAGCAGAGATCGAAGTCACGTGCCGTTAGCACATTTTGAGTTGGGCAGCATTTTCGCCCTATGAAGTGCAATCGCTCGTCAGCAGGTAAAATCGCTTTGACGTGTGTCCCATCAATCGCCCCAATGCAATCCTAATAATCGTAGCAATTGAAAGCAAGTTTCATTATAACTATTACATAGATAGACATGACCAATAACATTACGATCAAATTTCATAAATTGCGTTCACCTAGAAGTGGGGATGCTTGTTCGGACATGGCCTGTGACCATGTGGACTTTCGTTATAATTTGGTTTTGGTCTTATTAATCTTGCACCAAGTCGAACAACTGCACGTAGAACGACACCGAAATAATGGTTTATCGTGTCGATGGAGTGCCCAAACCTATTACGTACTTGTCGATACCCTTTTCCGTGCGCTAGAATACATAAGAACATACCTACTTGTTCATAAATATCCACGTTCTGTCCGCTAGAAAGCCCAAACTCATCATGTAGTAAGTGCGTAAAATTTACGAACAAAGGAGGATACATTCTAAATTCTTGAAAAGCTATTTGAGGATCCTCTTGTAGTGCTTCAAGCATGAAAATGTGGCCATTCCTTGCATTCGGGAATCTTCGAATTCTATCCCGACATCGGTGCAGATAATATCGAACTAGGGTTTCAGTAGCACGACAATACTCGAGCCACACATGTGTATCTTGATCTATTCTGTCAATGTTGTTATCATCTGAGCTATTATCATCAGAGTCGGCAACACGTACCGATTCATACACAAACTGATCATTCATTGCTGGCGTTATAATGGCAAGTGCAGTTTTGAAATACCAACTTTCAATTTGTATCAATGTGGAATGCATTACTTTCAATTGTGAAACAATGGTATGTCATATATAAGAGATAGTTTACCTCATGTCATTGTGTTGTCCATTCACGCATGCATATTCTTTCATCCTAGCAAATCCAATTTTGATCAAGTAAAGATTTTGATTCTCTCAAAAAGACAACGTGTAAGAACTATTTTATTTTTGGATAGTACAATTATTTGTTTGACAAAGTTATTTTTTTTTTCAAAGTACAACCATGTACTGTATACAGATAGATTATTATCTGTATGCAGTAAACGGTTGTACATTGAACCATGCGGAAAGCAGAAAATAGAAAAAAGAAAAAAGTAACATCCGGACAGCAGGAAAAAGAACCATGCGATCGCATGGCTTTAAATTATGCGATCGTATCGTAGTAGACAAAAACATTCTAAAAAAATTGGCGCTTCGCGATCGTGCAGTAATTTACCCATGCGATCGCATGGGCAAATTTGTTGAATGTGTACGTTTAGCAGAAAAAAGAACCATGCGATCGTATGGCTTTAATACATACGATCACATAGTAGTAGACAACAACATTCTAATGGAAAAATTGGTGCCTCGCGATCGCGGAGTAATTGGCCCATGCGATCGCATGGGCCAAAGTACAATGTGTACGTTTTGACTTTTGATTCATTGCAATTTCAGTCTCTGAACTATCTGAAATGCTGACTTTAGTCTTTTTAATTTGTGGTTATCTTTCAGATAGGGCCTCCATAAATTGCAACATTGGCCCTCAATCGTTAGACATATTTATCTTTTGGTTACCGAAATTCTCGATTTGCACACATTTAGTCCTTTTTACATAGTGTTCACGTGGATCGCTTCCAATCACCATCTAGGCTATTATAGAAGAACATAAAATAAGGGCAAAATCCGCACTGATCACCATGCAATCAAAAAATTAACAATAACATAGATAAATAATAATCTTGTTCGAAGGAGGCACAAATATCCATTTTCAGTGTCATACAATAATTCCAATACCCGTACTTATCATGTGATCAGTCCCAAATCCAAGATTTCCTGACCTGGATTGAAAATGAAACGTACAATTACACATAATACAATACAACGAAAGATGAAAAACTGTGACACTCAGTAATTGAAAACATAGAAAATCCAATACAAGAAGTGGAAAATTTAGAACGCCTCACATAGACTTTTAATCAAATGAATGAGGATTGTTGCACAACCAATTGGTGTACTCGAAGCGCATCCATTTGATTTTCATTTGATCTGATCGGCATCCGACGAAAGCAACCTGGTTCTTTCCCTCTCTAAAAAAACTGATGGCCCAACATTCGTAATTCTCATACCCGTCGAATACCCCTAATTCATTCAACTGTTGCATGCACTGCTCAAACGAGGAAGGGCCGGATCTCGACTTCACGTGCGCAGCCAATGCATCTCCATCCGATGCTAATTTCTCAACTGATTCTGACAATGCAACGCGGGAGTCAACTTTCTTCTTCTCTTTATCAGCATGAGAGCTGTGTTTCCTCTTCTCTCCACTGTGTCCACCTGAACATTCCATTGCGGACGTGCTTAATGGACCGGATGATGGCACGTTCTCATCGTGCAGCTCAGCGCTAAATGGTATCTTGTCTAAACTGACAACATCGTCATCGAAACCCTTTTTAGATAGCTTCGAAGGGCTAAGAGCGTATTTTTCTGAGTCGTACATGTCACCAAAAATACTACAGTACTCATGGAAAATTTCTGCACAATACTTTCCCTTAAATTTGGCGTAATCTTTGTTTTTCTATACATAAAATATATACATTAGAGTAATTGGAAAACATTGAAGTTCTACAAAAACAATTGCAAGAGCAAATTTATTGATGACTCATCCGTCGTTGGATAATGTAATTGAAGTTCTAGAACACCACACTGTGTATGTCGAAATGACACGAAATAAAAATATTCAACTTCACTTAATTGGTCCAACAAAACCACACTGTGTACGTCGAAGTTACACGAAGAATATTTGTAAGCAGTTCATAACCACCTATACTAACAACCTGCAGATAACTCCATTGCAAATTCCACACAATAGCTTGAAATTTATTGAATTGGTCCATATTAACAAAGCAATGTACACTTCATTAATTTGAAACATGACTTATAATTAATTGAACATGATAATTTGTTCATAAGTAATTGGAAACATGAATTATAATTAATTCATAGCAGGGAGTATGAATATAGAGTTCATTTTTTGCTTGATTCGTGTAATAATCATAAATCGAACGAATAATTTTGAAGTACTTGAATCTTTCTCTCCCACCACCATTCATTCGCAACAATAACGTCTCGGCTGTGGTTGTACTCGATTTCAGTACAACGGAGAAGCTCGTTAAATTGTTGATACTTCCTTCGCATGCTAAACTAGTGGTTCTTCAACTGGTTGCGGGTCCATTGATTCTCTGCGTTGGTGTTGAACAATTTGATAAGATTCTCCCATCCCGGTTTGGTAAACCATTTACCATGTCTAAATCCTTGAGCAATCATCACTTCACAACAATGAAGAAAAATTTGGTTAGTATAGTCGTCCCATTTGACATTTTTTCGCAAGAAGGAGCTCGACTGTGAAGGCAGAATGAACGACCCAGTGGGTACTGCACCGGAGACATTATCGGCCGACTACAAAAGGGAGGGGGACAAAATTAGGGCAAATCATATTTGAAATTTATATAGCTAACATGAGACATTAGTTGTAAGAAACTAATGAATGATGAACATAGGTAAAATTGGCATATGATTTTGTATATTTTATTGAAGTGCAAACACATTCGCCAGACTTTTCTGAAAATGAGGCAGATAGCTTACGATTTTCAACGGATCAGCTGTGAGTCGAACTTTGCGTCGATTTGGCACTGAAAAATGTCGATTTCGACGGGATCTGTCAATGATTCTGTGGGTGATAGTGCTCCGGTGGAGGCAGAGGCGGAGGCAAAGGCGGAGATGGAGACGGATGACAAATATGTGTAGGAGAAACATGGTAAACATTGTATAAATTGGAAATGGGTATATTGAGAGGATGTCTCCACGTGAAGAAAAAGGGTAGGATGGTCAACTATGCACTATGTGAATATATGTAGCCAATGCAAAAGTTTTATTACCTATACAAACATGGCCCACTGCATTAAATGTAAAATGCATTTTTTCTCCAAAATGGTGAGTGAACATGACCTTATTTGGATTGAATGAAAGAAAGAAAGATTTTTTTGTGCTATTCTTTTTATCCCTTCGATGAATTGTGTTTTGCCAGAGAGATTTTTTTCGCTAGAATATAAATAAAGGTGCATATGTGAAAAGGGGGCCCCAATACTCTTTCATTCGGAGGAGGAGGGAGGGAACTAGCCTCATTACTCTCCATTGGGCGAGTGATGACAATTTTCCTTGATGGTTGGTTCGATTGAAGTGTTGGCATGACCTTTACGAAATAAACAAATTGAGAAAAAAGAGGAAGAAATTAAAAATTACCTCAACCAGTGCCATGTAAGTTTATACTTATTCAGTTGATTTTTTAAGCTATTTGAATTTTAATTAACTTTCTTTTTTGTATTCTTGCTTTCTATTTTTTCTCCTATTAGATCACTTGGAGACAATTTGTAAGACTTAAGCATGGTTGATGTCGACCCATCTTTTACGATAGATGGATCTTGTCATTTCTTGCACACTTATTATTTCTTAAGAGAAAATTTCTTATCATAGGCCTGACTAGATGTGAGCATTGATTGATTTGAGTCAGTTTTCTGTGGGCTGATTCAATTTGATGAATTATCAAACCGAAACAACTCGACAATAGGTTAAAAATCAAACCAACCCAAATTGAACAATCTTCGGTCGATTCGGTTTGGTTATGTGGTTTGTGCCTTGGCCCAATATTTCCTTTTTTTCTTTTTCTAAATTCTTGTATCCTCAAAAGTTGGGAAAGGACAAAACATACATTTTCCATCCTAAGAATCTCTCAGAGCATTATAATAAGAAGCAGTGCCATAATGATGAGCGATTTGATTTTAGGGTAGAGTGTCACTACAAGAAAAAAGAGCTATAGGGACGACATCTATAAGGACGACACCAAATTCGTCTCTATATATAGTATATATAGGGACGACAATAAAATGTCGTCTCTAAAGATTGTAATAGATATAGAAAGGACAAAAGTCGTTTCAACACACTTATTTGTCGTCCCTATAGGTCCAGCATCTATAGAGATGACTTATTTGTTGTCCCTATAGGTCCAGAATCTATAGAGACGACTTATTTGTCGTCCCTATAGGTCCAAAATCTATAGAGACGACTTATTTGTCGTTCCTATAGAGTACATAAGAAATAAAGTCGACTAATATCATCCTTATAGCCTAAAAAATTCGTCCCCGTAGGTCATAAGAAATGGCGCCAATTTTTCCCGCTTTGTAAGCTATTGGGACGACTAAAGTCGTCCTAATAGTACTAAAGTACGTTCCTACAAGTCCAGAATCTATAGGGACGACTTATTTGTCGTCCCTATAGGCCCAGAATCTATAGAGACGACTTATTATTCATCCCTATAGGTCCAGAATCTATAGAGACGACTTATTTGTCGTCCCTATAGAGTACATACCTATAGCGACAACACGGAACATCGTTTCTAAAGAAATAAAGTCGACTAATATCGTCCTTATAGCCTAAAAACTTCGTCCCCATAGGTCATAAGAAATGGCACCAATTTTTCTTGCTTTGTAAGCTACTGGGACGACTAAAGGCGTCCTAATAGTGTTAAATTACGTTCCTATAGGTCCAGAATCTATAGGGACGACTTATTTGTTGTCCCTATAGTGACAGACCTGTAGAGACGACGGAGTATGTCGTCCTTACAGAATCAAAGGCGACTATTGTCGTCTCCATAACTTAAATATTCGTCCCTGTAAGTCCTAATACCCTCAGCATATTGGCAGGATTTTCTCGCGCCCAACTCTGGCAAATGGGACGACATTATGTCGTCCCAATAGATGTTCTAGCAATTGGGACGACATAATGTCGTCCCAATAGCTCCAGTCTACAAATTCCCATCAGAAGCAATATTTCTTCAAATTCTCTTTCAAGCTTAGTCCACAAATTCTACCATTTTGAATCTCTCTTTCTCTATTGTAGTCCCCCAGTTTAAAGGTCTTAGTTGCAGTCTTCAAGAGATCATTGGTCAGTCAAATTTACGTATTTCACTTATATATTTAAGATTTAGTTTTCTGTTTTGTTTTTTACTTTTTATTTTATTTTCACAATACATTGCACTTTCATAAACCTTAGAATGCCGTTTGAAGATTAGTTTATTAAGCACACACAACCTCATTTTGGGTTGTTTGATGTTTACAAACTAATATTTGAATTGTCCTGTTTCGGACAGTTTGACATTGATTTGTAAGTTACGAGTTGTGTTATCATACATTTTTCCTATGATTGCCTCGACTATCGCATATGATTTTTGGTATTGTCTCCATTTTATTCTCCGGGTGTGGACTGTATTTAAAATAGTGCGCGCACTTAGGAGAATAGAAGGAAGATGGTGCCGAAATTTACACGTGAAACATAGGCAATCATAGAAAAAATTAACACAACTCGTAAATTACAAATCAATGTCGAATGGCTAGGGCCCACACCTAAAATTAGTATTGGAGCGACAAGGAGTTAGGACATTCTCACACCACTTGTATACTGCACTTAATTATTGTTATTTTTTTGGTGTTGCAGCAACTCTAAAGTAGAAATGGAAATCGATAAGAGTTGGATAAAGTTGAATAGAAGACGGGCAAAGTCTGAAGAGTTTTGGCATGGTCTGAAAGCGTTCATAAATATGGCGAGGCCATTAGCAAATGATAGGGGGATGATTCAATGTCCATGCAAAAGATGTATAAACATGATGATGCAATTGGTAGATGATGTTGAGTCTCACATATTTCGTCACGGTTTTTACGAGAACTACGAGCGGTGGATTTATCACGGAGAGAGTGAGGAAGGGCCTGTGAATATGCAAGGATAGAACGAAGGGCTTGTTGCAGAAGATGAGATGGCGGATGTTCTTATCGATGTAGTCGGGGATGACTCAGCTGCTGGCAAATCTTCTGTTTTAGGTTACGACGCTTTGTTCGATGCTCTGCATTCAGAGTTGTATCCAGGAGTATCTTCTTACTCGTCCCTAAACTTTTTAACTAAGCTAATGCATTTGAAGGTGGTCAATAAGTGGACAAATAAATCTATAGATGGGCTATTGAAGTTGTTAAAATCGACCTTCCCCAAAATCAATTTTGTCGACTCTCACTACGAGGCTAAAAAATTAATGTCGAAGTTGGGATTGGGGTACGAATCTATTCATGTTTGTAGGAATGATTGTGTGTTATTTTGGAAGAAAAATGCTGATAAAGAAATTTGTCCAGTCTGCTATGAAAGTCGTTGGGTGCAAATAGCTGGCAAATCCTCTGGGAAGAATGTCCCGCATAAAGTGTTGCATTATTTTCCATTGACCCCTAGACTAAAGCGTTTGTTTGCAACAACACATACTGCGAGACTAATGAGGTGGCATAATACAGGTCGCTCGAGGGACGAGGATGATATGGGTCATCCTGTGGATGGAAAAGCTTGGCGGCCCTTTGACAAAAATCACCCTGATTTTGCCTGTGAGATAAGAAATGTTCGGCTGGGATTGTCGTCAGATGGTTTCAATCCTTTTGGTAATATGAGTCAGTCTTACAGCATGTGGCTGGTGGTTTTGGAAACTTATAATCTACCACCTTGGCTGTGTATGAAAGAAGAAAATTTAATGCTAACCCTTTTGATCCCAGGTCCCCAATCACCAGGCAAAGATATGGATGTATTTTTACAGCCATTAGTGGATGAGTTGAAGGAATTGTGGACATCTGGTATCGATACGTGTGATGTATCAAGTAATAACTGTATATTCAGAATGCGAGCAGCGATGTTATGGACAGTTAGTGATTTTCCTGCTCGTAGTAGTTTATAAGGGTGGAGCGGTCAGGGTTACGACGCATGTCCAACTTGTAATGAAGAGACACCTTCGACGCGTGTCATCGGTAAGACAGCTTATATGGGTCATCGAAGTTTCTTACCAAGTACTCATCATTAGCGAAATGACCGTATTTTCAACGGACAAACAGAGAGACGTGGGCCACCGCCTCAATTGACTAGTGCAGATATCCTACAGCAACTTAGTCGTGTGAAAATTAGAACACCAGGAAAACACCCAAGCTATGGGAGTGTTAAAAGAAAAAGGGATAAGAATGAGCTAAACTAGAGAAAGAAGAGCATTTTTTATGAGTTGCCCTACTGGTCGACAAATGAGTTGAAACACAATCTCGATGTCATGCATGTAGAAAAGAATGTATGTGATAGTTTGTTGGGTACATTATTGGGCGATCCTCATAAATCTAAGGATACAGAAAAAGCGAGACGTGATTTGATGAAATTAAAAATCAGACACGGGCTGCACTTGTACGAAGATAAGGGGAGATTGATGAAGCTTGCAACAGAGTACACACTTATTAATGCAGATTGTCAAAAGTTTTGCAATTTTATACTGAAAGTCAAATTTCCCGATGGTTTTGCATCGAATATGAGAAAGAACGTTGCGCCTAATGAAAGCCGAATAATTGGTTTGAAGTCACACGATTGTCATATCCTCATGCAAAGATTGTTGCCCGTCGGGTGTCGAGCATTTCTAAACAAGACAATTTCATCCACTATTATTGAACTTTGTACATTTTTCAAAAAATTGTGTGCAAGGTCGATAAAGGTTAGCGACATGGTTAATGCTCAACAACAGCTCATCCTCATATTGTGCAAGCTTGAATGAATCTTTCCACCGGCTTTTTTTGACATTATGATTCACCTTGTGATGCATTTGCCTGAAGAGGCAATTCTTGGTGGGCCCGTTTACATGAGGTGGATGTATCCTTTTGAGAGATATCTTAAGAAACTAAATGACTATGTGCAAAATCAATCGAAGCCTGAGGGTTCCACAGCCGATGGATATGTTGTTGAGGAAGCATTGACTTTTTGTTCACTGTATTTCGACGACGTCGAGACACGATTCAACCGACCAGAGAGAAATGTCGATCTATGCGTTCCCAAAAAGCAGCTATCTGTTTTTGAATCCCAATGTCGTCCTATAGTAAAGAGAAGTTTAGTTGTCCTCGAAAGTGATGTTCGAGCTCAAGCTGAGTTTTATATACTTCACAACTGTCCTGAGATTGAAACATACTTAAAGTGAGTGCGTATGTATTTTTTAAATATCTTTAACATTAAATGGTTTTATTATTATAACAATTGCTCAATGTAATTTTTACTTCAACAGTGAGCACAAGGATCAGTTGCAGACTCGTGGAGTTACCAATGTTAACCAGTTGCATAGAACCGATTTTTCTGCTTGGTTTCATACGAAGGTAGAACAATAATACTGTTTGCATTTATAATTAGTATAATGTTTGATTTGTTAATGAATTCACATCTTATTAACACAGATTTATGCTCTACATCGGATAAACGCTGATGATGTATCTCCAGAATTGCTATCTTTGGCGTCTCGGGCAAATACTGTTGTACATTTCTACCCAACATGTATTGTTAACGGAGTTCGATTTCTAACTTATGATCGTGATATCCGACGTAAAACACAAAATAGTGGTGTGAGTATTGCAGGGACCGGTGATGAAATATTTTACGGCCAGCTTCAGGATATATTGGAGCTTTCATACATAAACGGTTTCTCAGTTGTGGTGTTTCGGTGTAGATGGTTTAAGTGTGACAGAAAAAGAATGGTCAGAGAGAACAACATCACAAGTATTGATACCAGTAGAGAGGCTTACAAAGATGACCAGTTCATACTTGCTTCACAAGCGAGGCAAGTGTTCTATATTGATGACTAGTCACGTAGTCATAACTGGCGAGTGGTTCAAGAAATCAATCATCGTACTACGTGGGATACGCCAGCGATGGTTTTGACTGAGATAGATTTTCTGCACGATGATAGCTCGTGGAACTTCTCGTTGTTTGTTGATCTTGGCAATTTAGAACACATTACTATGCAGCGGGTCGACAATAATGCCATTTAGTTGGATCGTCCTGCTAAGGGAGCGTCATCGTTGAATGTTAGTGGAGATGAATATAATTTTATTAACGATGAGGAGGAGGATAATGAGGAGGAGGACGAGGACGAGGACGATGAGGGCGATGATGGAGGTGAGGTTGAGGTGTCTGACACGGAGACAGACTGCGACAGTGTCGACTATGACGATGATGCTGATAGAAGC
The DNA here is from genome assembly GCA_030279155.1 of Forsythia viridissima. Lineage (NCBI taxonomy): Eukaryota > Viridiplantae > Streptophyta > Magnoliopsida > Lamiales > Oleaceae > Forsythia > Forsythia viridissima. The sequence continues at coordinate 50,995,313 of CM059039.1, forward strand.
AATGATAGTGGCTATGAGTGATCAAACAACACTTTGTAATCTTGTACTCTGTTATTTAGTATAAATTTCGTTATTGAATAACATATTGATAATATTTTGTCTAATTTTTTATTTAAATTATATAAATAATGACGATAACATAATTTATCAAACCGACCGTTAGGGAGGTTTTTTCACCCCCATAGGCCCAAATTAAGTAAATCTTTTAAGCAAATGATATAAAAAATCTCGTTCCAATAGGAGATAAATGTCATCCTTAAAAACAATTTATAAAATATTTAGGCATGCTCGAATTATATAATAACCATACGCTTATAATTCTTAAATTCAATTCTCTTTATACAAATTTAAAGTTAATTTGACTTTATCATCCCCTCTTCACGTACTTTTCAACATTTTACACAATAATTTCTTAGAACCGATGTCTAAGATTGACGTAAACATTTAACTATGTGAAAAAATAAACTAAATAATAATTACCTATTAACTCGAATAATCCATCTTACTGAACCATGAATATGCTCGTTAATGCTCGTTAGTGATCAAGTGATTTGACAAACAATATAAAATTTTCATATAAAAAAGATTTAATATTGAAAATAAGATTTAATTTTCTATTTTATTATTATTACAGGACCTCAATGGACACAGTGCATGTTTGCTAAACTAAAAAATTTCACGTTACATAAATTATTTGTCGTCAAAATTAGAAATTAGTTGTTACTTATTTTAAAATAATTTTTATATTTATAACTAATTAAAAATGTAATCATCGAATATATTTAGAATAAATTTACTTAAAGGTGATTTTAAAATACTTTTAACTTTAGCCAAACATGACAAAAACTGTAATTAGAATGGAGCGTTTTAGTGAACAACGTTCTGAAAAATTCTGAATTCTATGAAATGTGTAAATACAATTAATTGTTGATTTGATTTTATCTTTTTAACAAATTTTTAATCAAAATCAAACAAACCTTTATTAATCAATTGCAATGTCTAGAGATTTGATATACGCATTTTATGGCTCTAATTCAAAATATTATGTATGGACCTTATGTTGTTATTCCAAGATACCTGATCTCATCTGATTTTATTACATTAGAGTTGTACATATAATAATAAAAAATTGTACATTAGAGTTGAAATGAAATGAAGTTGAAATGAAGTTTAGAGTTGAAATGAAGTTTGGAAGAAGTTTAGAGTTGAAATAAAAAATTATTACATTAGAGTTGAAATGAAGTCTAGAAGAAAATGCAAAAAAAAAAAAAAAAAAATAATAATAATAATAATAATAATTGTGAACAGTTCTCGCTCGAGCGGACAGAGCATAAATTATGTCCGTTAGTGCGAGCACTGTTGACAGTCAAATATTTTCGTTAATTGTGAATAGTGCTCGCCCAAGCGGACAGAGCCTAAATTCTGTCCGCTCGGGTGAGCACTATTCATTTTTTTTTAAATATTTTTTTTCCCTCTCCTCGTGTGTTAAATGTACAGTGACGATTTTAGTCGTCCCTTTAGAGCTCAAAAATTTACAAAAAGTAAATCATTTATCTTCCCCTCACTCCCTATATTTTCCACTATATCTCTTCCTTATTTGGCTTCAAAACCCAATTTTTTTTTTTGGAATTTTCATTAGGCTCCAAACCCCCTGGAATTTGATAAAGCTCTCTCTCCTCAACCACGTCCACCGAAGCTACAGCAGCGCCACCGCGGCAGTCGACACTTAACTTGCTGAAGACACGGGAGGTACTCTTCTTCGACTTCAAATGTAAGTTTCTACCAGTATCATGCTCTCTCTTGGCTCCAATCGAGGAATAACATACACCCATGTACACCAATATTTTCTTTAGTTTTTATCTTACTTCAGACCCTAAAAAGGAAACATTAAACTCATCAAATAGCAGCTAAAATTCAAGAAAATAGGGAATGTCGAAGGGGCAAGAATCTGAGGAGTGAACTGGGAATAGATTTGGGTGTTTAGCTTTGGCTTTGGCTTTTATGATTTTTTTTTAGAATTTGTAGTAATTTATCCAGCATAGGATGCTGTTTGAATCGAAACAAGAAGGATATACTATGCATTGTGTCCTTTTTTTTGTTAGTTTTAGCGAACGTTCGGTTCTGCCGTTGCGATTTTCAAGTTTTTGCATGATTTATTATCACTAATCTCTCGGATGTGTTTCTTGTAAAATGAGATGCAATGAGTTTTACTCAATCAGTGTATAAATTATATTATTTAATACACTCTATTGTTTAATAATTTAAGTTTGGATAAATTAGTTTTGCTCTTTTGGAGTTGCGGCCGCCACTGTTTGTATCGTAGTCTTTGGGACTCGCCAAAAGAGTAAACAACAGCAAAATCAAAAGCTTCAGTTTCAAATCTATACAAATGACAAGGTATATATGTAGTTCAATTCAACTTTAAAACTGCTTGTGAATTATGTGAAAACATTATTATATCTCTTTACTTGGTTACAGAGGATCAAGCAAGTGGTTCACCACGCAACTAAGCTAAACGAAGCAATATCAGCTGTAAGAGGTGGGTTCTACTTTCTTGATTGCAGGGTGGGTTCTACTTTCTTGATCCTATTTTATGTTTCTAGTTGAATGTCATCTTTTAGATTCAACAACATATACTTAAATATCAATTCAGATTGTGTATCATGGCTTAACTATTTTCTGGTAATGTGTTGTTTCAATTGACATGTCTGCGCGCCTTTGATATTGTTAGAGATGGTGTCACTAAATTAGGTAAAATGCAATAATCGTGCGTTGACATTATCATAAAATAAAGAAATTAGCTAGTTGTTATATTGCAGCATCTAGATGTGGCAAATTAAAGAATTAGTGTGCCAATTATATCAAAGAATTAGTGTGCCAATTATGTCAACCCGAGGAGGGTTCAACGAGAAAGAACTACGAAAGAAGGTAGTATATATACGCTTTCATGTGTGTGTAAATAATTAACTCACATTGATGAAATTTTCAGAATTCTGACCCTGGACCCTTTGGTAGTTGTTGGAGACTTCTTTTTTTTTTCTTTATGAGGAGGACTTTCTGCTGGCTTTTCGTCGCTGATATCGATTCCATAAGGCGGTGTACAAGCAGTTGGTGATATTGCCTGTGGTGCATTCATTTTTTGCTTATCATCAGTACTAAGTACCAAACAGGTAGCCTTAGGAACTTTTGCCACCACCATAGCTTCCACCTCTTTTCATGGTTGATCCTTGAGATCTAATTCTTTTAGGAATGTAAGAACAAGAAGAAGGAAAACAATGAAGAGAGACCTCAAATATATATTTTTTGAAAATGACACATTTTCTCACATGTAGACCGCATCTCACGTCTTCACAATTTGCATAAAAAAATTGCAGCACATGAAATTTGAACTCGTGACTTTTTCCTACTTGATATCGGGTTAAATCACCTCAAAAGTTTAAGACTTTAAAGATGAGCCAAATTTATAAAATCAAATTATATCTTGAACAAGCAAGTAGGGTTTTTTACTTTTTGTCTCCTTATATGCTGATGCAATGTCATGTTTAATGGCCATCCAATTGATTTAAACACAGTTTCACCAATTTAGAACAATGAAATATATATTTGATATCTGTACAAAAAGTATCCAACTTTCCTGTCATAGAAATTCAATTACAACTACAAAACTAATTATGCACGTGCCTAAACTAGTAATAATATACAGGCAAGAGTGGAAATATCAGGGATGGGTTCAGGTTTTGGTTTTGATACTTGGAATTGTTTTTGCCCATTTATGTACTATATTTGAAATGATTTTTTATGTCTATCTTAATCTTATTGGTACTAATTAATGCTTGTTTAATTAGGACTAATTTAAGCTAAGGACGTAATACAATGACCGATGTATTAAACCATGGAGGGGATGGTGGAGATGAGCCTCCACATGAGCATGCAAATAGGCTACAAGCGGACTGCCAGACAGGTAAGATAATTTTTTTGGCAGTAAATAGTGTGTATTCAAAGTGATTTACATATTAAACCATTTTTTTTGGTGACTTCGTAGCGCCTGCGGCTAAAAAACGGGGCCCTTCCAGATCATTACATCTTGTTAAACTATTCCAGTCTAACGGGAAAAGACCACTCCCCATAGATTTTGATACAAAAGAGGGGACCTATTTACCTACTAGAGAGAACAAAAAATACTTTTCGAGAGTTGTAGGGACACATGTGAGACAATTTGTGCACCCCTACTTCGATAGATGGGCGAATGTTCCAGAGGAACAAAAAGCCCGTGCCACGGGCTGCGTATACGTAAGTGAATTAGCTGTTATTTTATACGTTAAGTACTTTTAATAAAGTCTAACTTCAATGACTTAAACAAGATTGATTTGCTATAGGAATTCTTCGACGCCAATCCAAGGCATTACTCCAAAGCTGATTACAAGCTCATTGTTGACAGTATCGAAGATACAGCGGCCTGACGATATCGTCAGTACAAGGCCAATGTGAATGCATATATAAGAAATAAAGGTACTGTTGTACTTACCGTGGCCTGACAGCGGACGTATGGGAAAAGTGCATAGAGCGCTCATCGAGTAAAAAATTTAAGGTAAGCACAATTTTATTAATTTAATTAAATGATTTTCTATTAAATATTAATATTAACATTGTATTCATTTCAATTATAAAATTTTTATAGGATATTTCAATGACGAACAAAGTGAACAGGGAAAAAATAAATTATACTAGCCTGCAGGGGTCAAAAACTATAGTTGCTACGTGTTTCGATAAGGTAACATATATTATTTTTTATCCATAATTTCATTTTCAAAGTATGAAATACGTTTGAGTTATTCATTTAATATTGCATACTTACACAGCGGGACCGCCAGACCCAGGAGTGGCCGAGTGTCATTGAAACTTTCAAAGTCAACCATCAAAGAAATGGCGAGTGGGTGAACGAAAGGGCTGCGCAAGATTATGTGCGTAAAAATTAATATACAGTGATCTATTACTGTTAATTTTTTGAGTTTCACATTTAATTGACAAATATTTTAAATTTGATTATTTAAGGAAAAAATGGTGGAGGAACTGGAAGAGCAAACACAGCAAGCTAGCTCCAGCAGCGTGGTAGTTAACGAGCACGACGTTGTTCTTAAGGTCCTGGGAGAGAGGAGGGGACACCAGTGCGCAATTGGATGGATTTTGAGGGGCACTTCCCGTTCTCACTCGTCCACTACGACATTGCAGGACCAACACAGTACCAATCAATCTACTAAAGCAACAAATGCATTGAAGTCCAAATGGAGACATACATGCATCAAATGAATGAATTTATGACACTGTTAATGAGTAATCTGCAATCTGTCATGCCGAGAATTCAGCTGCAGACACCACCACTACCACCACCCTTGTCGCCTATGCATGAAGAAGAGTTAGATTCTTTGAACGACAAAGATTATTTATCTGATCTTTAGTCTTCCTCTGTCTATCTATTTTTAGTTGCACATACTTTTGTTTTGTACATTATGGTTATTTTGTGTTGGTAGTTTTTGTTTTTGTGCATAGATTTTTAGGATGTTTTGGTAAAATTTGTTTTTAATATGATAATATAATTAATATTATTTAAGTTGTTTTTAAACATTTTATTTAATGTTTCTATTAAGTCATTGGTAATAAATAATTTTAATTAGTATTAAAAGTGTAATAATTACTATAATCAATAAATTTGAAAAACAAAATTAATTACGACGACAAATAGTTTAATAAGCCATGTGATATTTTTTTATAGATATTGGGACGATAATAGTCGTCCCAATAGTTCCCAATAGTTTGTCCTTGTAGATATTTTTCTATTGTCGTCCCAATATGTTACACTATTGGGACGACAATAGTTGTCCCAATAGATATTTTTCTATTGGAACGACAATAGTCGTCCCAATAGATTAAACTATTGGGACGATAATAGACATCCCTATAGATATTTTTCTATTGGGACGACTATTGCCGTCCTAATAGTTTAACCTATTGGGATGATAATAGTCGTCCCATTAGATTTTTCGACACCCACTATTCAATTTGAAAGTGGGACATAAAGGGACGACATTTGTCGTCCCTATAGATTCAACATATATTGGGACGACAAATTGTCGTCTCAATAAATATTTTGAAACGAATAATTGGAAGAAAGGAAAAGACGAAAATAAGGGCTATATGGACGATAAAAGTCGTCCCTATAAACCGTGAATATATTGGGACGACAATTGTTGTCTCTATTGACTTATTAGGACGGGCTTATTGGGACGATCGTTAGGGACGACTATGTCGTCCCTGTAGAACTTTAGCGACAACAATTTTATCTATAGGGACGACAACAGTCGTCCCTATAGTTACTTTTTCTTGTAGTGTGTGCAAGGGACATATAAGAATGAGACAACAAAAGAGATCACTATGTTGGTTATTTTGCAAGGGAATATGGTAATTTATGTAATTTATTTATATTTTAGCTTAATTCTATTTATATTTTACTCTCCAATTGTCACGCCAAGTAATTTACGTGAAGGTAAATTGTGAAATATACTGTAGAAAATATTTGGAAGTAATTATGTATTTTAGTCATGATGTTTGGTAGTAAATGTTTTATGTTTTATAGATCGTGTTGAAGATGTTCAACAATCCAGTGTCTCAATTTCCGACATGTTTCCCAAGTAATTTATATCAAGTTAAATTTAGAATTACAATTTTTTTTGCTTCTTATATTTGTTATAACATTGGAGAATGTTTGGCGGGTTTTCATGATGTTGTTTAGTCAACTACTTCATCAAGATATTTTGATGAGTCACAAGGAGATTTTGTTTCGTCACTGGTGATCAAATGATTTTGAGTGACAAGGGACTCAAATAAGTCGTACGAATTTGATGCAATGGATATTTATTTTAGGTAATGATATTATTATTTGCACAATCTTTTGTGGGATACTAATGTAGGATTTTGATTTAAGCTTGGCGGCTCTTGCGTCAACTCCTGTGCAATCTACTTGGCCAATTCTAGGTATGCAATCTTCATCTAGTGTTATTGGTAGATCAAAGGGTGGCCATGGGTCGAACCGAGCTAGCTCAGCCCGTTGTCCACTAGTTTCGGCTCGTGTATGCAATCTTTATCTAGTGTTATTGGTAGATTAAAGGGTGTCCATGGGCCGAGCCATCTTGGCTCGACCCGTTGCCTACTAGGCTCAGCTCGTCAGCTCGTGTCGGGACGAGGGCTCAGGTTCGACTAGTCCTAATAAGGGCTGCTTGGTTCGGTCCTTGGCTCGTGGGCCGAACGAGCCGAACTGCTCACGAGCTCGACTCATTTTTTTCCAGTCTAAACTTTGAATACTATTTTTGTGAATTTAAAAATTTAAACTTTGAATATTGTTTTCGAGAATTTAAAAATAAAAAATAAAAAAAATAAAACAAGTATGAAATTTTTTTAGTTAAAACTTAAAATTTTGAAACCCTCATCATGTTTTCGAGCTTGAGATATGTTACTTTTAATATATGCGAAATTAAAATTGTACACAAACAAGTTGTTACGCGTACATTTTTTTATAAAAGTAAGACGAATGAAAAAAATTTACGCAAACAGTACTTACAACTAATTCAAGTATTCAACTCTTCAAATTTTTCCGCCATCATTTTGTCCATTCTAATAATTAGATTAGACAATAAATGATAAATAAAATAATATTAAATTTTTGAGATTGTATATATTTGAGAATTGAGAATTGATGTTAGATATATAAACTAATAGATTGATAGATTGGAGGAAGGTATTTATAGGAGAAAAAAACCTATATTTTTAAAAAAATAATTAAAAGGAGGTTGCACGCTTCAGCCAACAATCACAATAATTTGACCATTTTTTCTCGTAGCTCGTCCATGTGTCGAGCAAAGGAGCTCAACTCATGATCAGGATCGGGTTCGTCCCACGATGAGCTCTAGCCCGTAATGAATCGAATCGGCGAGCCCACAAGCCACTCAATCCATTTAACACCCCTGTGTGGATGTAAATGTAAAAGTGTGATGTCACCAATGAAATAGGCAGGCAAAAACACGTGATTTCACAAACAGATCCGATAAATTTTACTATCACTAAAGTTAGCATTTTCGTCACCGAAAAAACAATGGTAATGAAAATTCCTTTATCAAAGTCTCAACTTGTGAAAAAATTGTTGACAAAAGTTGTGTATTTATGGTAAAACTTTTTTAAGCATTTAAAATCGGGTTAATTTCATTGGCGGTCATTGAAGTTTTAGGAAAATTACAAAATAGTCACTGAAGTTGGTGAACTCGTCACTAATGTATACTATCACGTTCAACGACGGTCACTCTGTTAAATTTTCAACGTGAATTGATGACATGCCACCGTTAAGTATCAACGTGGCACACAATCAGCCAACATTTAGTAATAATTGATGCCACGTGGACTTAATATACTAATAAAAATAAATTCAGACCACAAAGGATGCACATAAAAAATGAGGACCTAGCTGTAATTTTTGGATAATAACTAAATCAGATCTTCAAACCATTTGCGCAACCCAAGTTTTTCCCAAAAACGATCCCAAATCTTAACTTTCCTCCCAATTGGTTAAATACTTAATTAATCCAACCAAATTAGGGTGAGAATTGAGTCTGAGGGGATGGAAAATTGGGGATCCTAAATTCATGTTCAGAAATTGTAGCTAGGTCTTCATTTTTAGGTGCATTCTTAGTGGTCAAAATTTATTGTTATTAGTACATTAAGTCCACGTGTCGTCAATTTACCAAATGTCGATCGTCACGTGGACACTTAACGAAGACACGTCATCAATTCACCCTGAAAATTTAATAAAATAACTATCGGTGAACCCGTTAGTATACTTTAGTGATTGACGTTGAAACTTTGTAACTTTATTGACTGTTTTGTAATTTCACTGAAACTTCAGTGACCACCAGTAAAATTAACATATTTAAAAATCTCATATCTCAAAACTGTTCTAAAAAGCCAGTTTAAGAGCCTAGGCGTGAAGCACGGCTTCCACGCATATCTTCATGCTTTGCTTTCGCCTTGCCCTTGTCTTGCTCTCGTATAAGAATCGCATATGTTCTAAAAGCTTGAAACTCAGCCTCTACGCATAGCTACGTTTTATGCTTTTTAGAACATTGCAAATAACTAACTAACATAAAAAAATTGAGTGACTCTTCTTTTTAAGGTGGAACTCAAAATCTTAATACCATCATGTGTAACATATACAGTCATGAGGAGTGATCTCCTGCTCCCAGTGGACAATTGTTATGTTGTCAATGTTCAACGTGTCACTTACACATTGGATAAATTGCTCACATAAGTATATGTTACATCAGCAATTCATCTAACTTGCAAGTGTCATATTAGATGTAGTCAACATAACAATTGCCTATTGAAAGCAAAAGATCACTTCTCATCACTTCTCTATACAAAACTAAATAGGCTAACCCCATGTTGTATTAAATTACATATATAGTATGACACACTATATTAATATAATACAATCATATAATTAATATAATGCAATTTGGTATACCAAAAATAGGCTAACCCCATATTCGGTCTTTTCTAAAATTCACACATTATTTATTTTCCTTTTTCCCACAATGGAAAAATATTAATGATGAAAACTGGCCATAAAATTCACATGCCTCTCCAGAAATCGACACGTGTATTATTTCCTAGGTTTGACTAGTCAACGCTATATTTTACGTGACTGTTACAGTGATACTCCACAGTCCTAAGTCCTAACATATGTAAATAATCCACATGCAAAAAAAAAAAAAAACTCCACTTTTCTCTCTATTTTGACACAAACAAGAAACTGCAGCTATTACTTTTATGTAAAGTATAACAAACTTCCATATTAATTTTATTCATTCTTTCTTTATATATATATATATATATATATATATATATATATATATATATATTTATACTCATTAAAAAGAAAAGTAGGGTTTGAGTTTTTCACATACAAAACAATAGAATATGAGCGGTTATGGTTTTTACCAGAAAGCCTCAAGGGCATATCAAAGCCATCCTCATCTGTATAAACTGCTCATTGTCTGCACTGTCAGGTTTGAATACGGGTTTTTTCCTATTTTTTTTCGAAACGTATGTTGGTTGTGTTTTATGAGTTTTAATTAATTTCCACTAGGTTTATCAGCGCGTATATACATATGTTTTTTAAGTAATATAAGATCCAATAGATTAGAGTTGTTTCTTTTCTGTGTATTCTATGGATTACTGTTTTAATTATTTAAGTCATATCCAATTCTTTCTGTTGCGTGATGTCACAATTTGTGTAATTGTATTGAATTACATTTCTAAAATCTTAAATTATTAACAATGACATATTTATTTATTTATTCAAATTTTGTTTTCTTAACTTTAAAATATATTATGAAGTTTCATTCTTGGAAAAATTTTGTTGTTTTATTTTGTGGTATAATCTCAAATCCATCTTCCTTGAAATATGCAGTGGTGGAGGCCTCCTAAGTTTCTCTGATAGCAGACCATTTCATCAAACTGCATATGCTGATGCCGATCATGGTGATATTAAGAAGAAGAAAGTGGTAGTTCTTGGAACTGGTTGGGCTGGCACTAGTTTCCTTAAAAATCTGAAAGATCCTGCCTATGACGTTCAGGTGGTGTCACCAAGAAATTATTTTGCTTTCACTCCTTTGCTACCAAGTGTCACAAATGGTACGGTTGAAGCACGTAGTATCGTGGAGCCAATTCGTAATATTGTGAGAAAGGTACTTGTTATTTGCTAGTAGTACTTGTGGTGATGTGTAAGGATCCTAATTGAGTCCCGCATTATTAGTAAGACAAGCCTTGATTTGAAATTTATAAGCATTTGGATACCCTCTGCAACATCGGGTTTTAAGGTTTGAGTTGTGTTCAACTTGGTTTAACACTTGTATAAATTCCCCCACAAGACCAAATAGTTGTCAAACAAGTATTAATTAGTCATTCAGTGCTTAAGATAAATTCTCATTATATGCAAAGCAAAATTGTTGAAGAACAACTAAGTTAAAATCTTTGAAATTGAAATAAACCAATTATGTGCTTGCTCCAAAGAAGTTCGTTGATCAGTTAACAGATCATTTTTTCATCATATCCTGGTGAGTTTCAATCTCTTGTGAAGATATGTGAAGTACTCGACTCTAAGGTAAGATACCCTTTACTTCTTTCTAGTTAAATAAATTGCTAGCCCTCAAACACCCCATCCTTTTTCTTATTACATGATAATTTGGTGGATCAAAAGTTCAATGTATTGGTTCTTACTAATATTTCACATGGAAATAAATTAGTTTAGAAGAATCATTTAGCCTTTTCAGCTTCCATTTGCGTCTGAGAAGGTTGAAATGTATCTAGTCTTATCATGCAGCCAATTCACATTCTTACTATTGATGCAGTATTAAGGCTAAATAAACAAAACCATTTTTCCTAAACAAGAATTAGGGAAGAAAAATAAAAGACTAGTTGAAACATAGACATATTGCCACAGTTTCAGTGCAGAGCTACATAAGAAGGTAAATTACGTTGAGGAGTATTTTAAAAGTTTGATGAATTAGACTCGTTGCATAAAGCAATGAATTTCAATTCTAAGCTTGGCAATTTTTATGTTTGATCATGCCTACAGAATCTTCAGTTATCTGACACATAGTTTACATATTTTTTGATGTGTTTCTTTTGTTCTTCTCCGTGAAGAGGAATTTTTTTTGCTGCATCTTTGAGTGTTAATGATAATCATCATTCTCAAAATGACCTCAAAAAGACCATCACGTCATTATTTATGTTGTCTATCATGTCTTCGTTGTTGGCTAGACATAATTCAATACTTTGTTTGTTTAAGGTTTCATTTGATGAATACATTTATATATGTTGAAGGATCACTACGTATATGCGGAAGGAAATAACTATGACAAATTTGGTCTTTAATTCTCATCTTATTTTCCCGTGACAGAAAAAGTTTAATGTTCAATTCAAGGAAGCCGAGTGTTACAGAATTGACACGCAAAACAAGAGAGTATACTGCCGATCAATCCAAGATAACAATTTGGTTGGCAGTGAAGAATTTACTGTGGAATACGATTATCTGGTGATAGCCATGGGGGCTCGTTCAAACACATTCAATACCCCTGGTGTTGTGGAGCATGCGCACTTTTTGAAGGTAACACTGTCAAGAAACCAGAGAATGGTAAAAAAATTGGAACTGTTAACGCATTAAAACTATCCCTGTATGCTATCGAGATGGGATGTCTCTTACTAGTTATCCCCCTTAAGAACTGCACTGGCTGTCCACTTACTTTCAGCTCTCAACTTATTCTTTCGTAAGCCCGAGCATGAATCATAATTAATGGTGAACAAGTAGAAGCCTTCCCAAAAAGAAGAAGAGGTGCAAAATGGTTGGGATGAGGAAAGGATTTGAGTAGATACCTAGGCACTCAAAGATGAGGAAAGCCGTAGTAATTGAAGAAAATATGCTTGAGGTAGTTGACAATAAACATAGATCCAAAGATTCATTAATAGTGAAACCTTTGGAACTGTGCTTGAATCTATGAGTAGGCAAAAGAGGCTCAGGGGCTGGTTGGGTGGGGGTAAAAATTTAGCTACAAAGAAGATGAGAAAATGAAAGGAGAGTGGTAAGGAAAGCTCTGTAGATTATATAATATCTGTATTATTCTTTAATCGCTTTTTTATTTTTTATTTTTTTGCTTCTATAAAGTAAAAAAAAAAATTAACATTTGTGTAGGAAATAGAAGACGCCCAAAGGATCCGCAGAACAGTAATAGACTGCTTTGAAAGGGCTAGTCTCCCCACAATAAGTGAAGAGGAAAGGAAAAGAATTCTGCATTTTGTTGTTGTTGGAGGAGGTCCAACAGGAGTCGAGTTTGCAGCAGAGCTTCATGACTTTGTGATTGACGATCTAGCCAAACTCTATCCTACTTTGAAGGACTACGTGAAAATCACACTTCTTGAGGCTGCAGATCATATTTTGAACATGTAAGCAGATACTCAAACTAATCCTTCCAGTGTGTACCACGTTTTGCATAAGTAATATTTTTTCTCATCTGTCTAACAAATAATCTAATGGACTATTATTCTTAAATCTCTATGCAGGTTTGACAAAAGAATTACTGTGTTTGCTGAAGAAAAATTCAGGAGGGATGGAATTGACTTGAAAACTGGATCAATGGTTACAAAGGTTGATGATAAAGAAATATCTACTAAAGAGAGAGCCACTGCCCAAAATGTGTCAATTCCATATGGGATGGTTGTCTGGTCAACTGGTATTGGAACTCGCCCGGTTATAATGGATTTCATGAAGCAAATTGGTCAGGTTTGTTTCTTCTAATTCTAGAATTTCATGAAAATATGTTACTCCCACGCCTCATTTACTTGTTTCGAATCATCCTCACTTTTATCACTTGAAGAGCACAGACAAACAGGCGAGTTTTAGCAACTGATGAATGGCTGCGGGTGGAAAAATGTGATAGCATCTATGCTCTGGGTGATTGTGCTACGATAAATCAACGCAGAGTCATGGTATACATCTTTAAATCTATTCCTTAACCTTGTCCAGTCTTATCTAGTCCAACATACTTTAAACTAAACAAAAAATGTATGAGTTAGGCCGAGAAATGAATCAACGAGGTTTGTCAATATGACGGGAATCTTACTCTCTACATGTCCATAAAATACAAATTGCTTGGATGCGTTTAAGCTTCGAGATGGCTTTGCAGAAAATATTCTTAAAAAAACTGGCTTTAGAAAAGGTTTATCAAGTCCAATCCATTGGTAGAGATTGTGGCAATGCAAGATAGCATTTAACAAATTCTTGTTTTGAATTTTCTGACACTCGTGAGAAGTTGTAGACAAAAATTAGGATTATAAGCTGATGAATATGGATCTTGTGTTAGTCATTAATTTGCAAAATCTATCGTCTTGCACTATGGTTGATTATATTCCTAAGGTATGAACTTTTCATTTGTCATCAGGAAGATATTGCAGCCATTTTTAGCAAGGCAGACAAGAATAATACTGGCCGCCTAAAAGTCGAAGATTTTAAGGAAGTCATTAACGACATATGCGAAAGGTATCCTCAAGTGGAAATCTACTTGAAGAAGAAACAGCTAAAGAATTTTGTTGATCTTCTTAAGAATTCACAAGGGGATGATGAATTGGATATTGACAAGTTTAAAGCAGCACTTTCTGAAGTGGATTTGCAGACAAAAAATCTTCCTGCAACAGCACAGGTAAAGCAGAAATATGCGATAGAACCTTAATTTTGACACTCATATATATATATATATGGTCTGTCTGTATTTCAATACCCTGCGAGTCTTATGCTCTAAGATTTTAGGTGGCTGCTCAGCAAGGTGCTTACCTTGCTGACTGTTTTAATCGAATGGAGATCTGTGAAAAGTATCCTGAAGGTCCATTAAGGTTCCGAGGAACAGGAAGGCATAGATTCCGCCCATTCAGGTAATTAGGATGCCTCATTTACCACCAGAAGTGTGCACTATTCTTCTCTCTCTCTTTTTCTTTTTCTGAAATGGAATTGTGCACTATTCATACTTGAAATGAGTTTACTGTCTGCATCTTCATAGAGATTTCAAGTATTAGTATCAGATTTTATCCCACAATTGTTTTTAAGAAGTTGTGACTATTGAGTGTTAGGCTGTTAAAGGGGACAATCTATAAATGAATGTAGGGGAAATTAGGATGTTGAGATGGATGTTTGGCCATACTGGAATGGATAAGGTAAGAAACAAAAATATACAATAACAATTGGAGGTTACCAGCAATTTGAGGGTGATGGGATCTCGGTTGTAAAGGTTGGAAGAGGGGAGGTACCAAAACTAACAAGCAATCTAGTCATTGGACACCCATGGTATATTAAAAATAATAGTTGTGGCGATACTCAACTCAACTCGAGATATGTTCCATTGCAACAGCTGATGATGGGTTTGAATTCTTCAATCCTGAGTCCAGTTTAAGCTTATATTAGTGGTAAACATTTTATTCTATAACTTGTTATGACTGGAAGAGTATGGTTGTTGCTAAATTAAAGGTACAAGCACCTCGGGCAATTTGCACCATTAGGAGGAGAGCAAGCTGCAGCTCAACTTCCTGGAGACTGGGTTTCAATAGGCCATAGCTCCCAGTGGCTGTGGTACTCTGTGTATGCCAGGTAAATATATTTTCATTCTTGCAAGTCTCTCTTCCTGTGTGTGTTTATTATGCTCTATTAATATGTCTGTCACTCCTTCAAAATCCAGCAAGCAAGTGAGCTGGCGCACAAGGATGCTGGTTGTTTCTGATTGGGGCAGACGTTTCATTTTTGGAAGGGACTCTAGTCGAATCTGAGACTCAATGCATGATCAACGAGGAAAATGAATTACATACCATACCATAAACTTTTTTTTTTTATTTTTTTTTCTGTAGACGCAGCACCGTAATTTTGTTTTGGAGTCCACAAGTTTGTACAATTTTTCAGATTATTAATATCTTCTTTTGCGCTCCACATAGATCAAGATGATTTACCTTGGCTGAGACATTGAGGAATCGGACACCAAAAGAAGCAAATCGAATAGGATTGCCTTTCTTGGGTGCTGGTAATTCCGATAAACTTCTTGAGACCCTTACCTGCCATAACCATATACAAAACCTCACAACAAACATTGTCAGCTTTTCTGTTTAAAACTAATGGCCACATCAAATTTCCGATAGTGCAAATGACGGTAATGGGGAAAGTGACGTGATGTGATGTGACGTAGATGGAACAAACGAAAAACTAAAGTACTAATTTAGAACTGAATGATACTGAGTGATCTAAATAAACTGTCGCTTAAAGTTCAGTAATCAAGTGTTTATAACCCTGCTTCTGGTAAAGAAAGTGTAATTTGGCTCTCTTTCTTGTATAATTTTAAGGGTAATTATATTCACACAACAATTTTATTTTTTGCACCATATTTTAATTATCTTTAACATCCTTAATCTATGAATATTTTAGCACTCATATCCCCAACTTTTTTTATCACATTTTTATCCTCAAATTTTTATTAATTAGCACATTTTGTGTTTGATAACGGTTTTCATTTAAAACATTTATTGGAAATTCATAAAAAGACTTATTTGTCTGTCATATTTTTAAAAAAATAATAAATACAAAAGTACGATAAATATTTTTCTTCATTTTAAAGCACGTAAACAAAATATCTCAATAGAAACCATCATTAATGATGAAATATGCTAATTAATGAAAGTTGAAGATAAAAATTCTATGACAAAAATTTAAGAACATAATTGCAACAATGAACAAAAGTTGAGGATCTCAAGTATAATTAAAATGTGGTGCGCTTATAACAAATTGTAATGTGAATATAACCACCCTAATTTTAAATAATGAACAACCATGCCTACTTTCTCGCACCCGATTCTAATTACATTTTTGACCGTGAAAGGCATCACAAAGGTCCTCTATCAAGGGCAAAGTATTAGCATATGTTTGGTGGTGCTGAAATTATATTTTAAGTGTTTATATTATAAGTTGTGGGTGAATGTGTGGATAAAAATGAATTGTAAGTTGTGGGTCCTATGAAATGTGTGAATAAAAAGTATGTTTGACTAGCTGAAATTATAATTTAAGCAGTGACAAACATGTGTTTAAAATGGAGCATTTTTCTATGAATCATACTGCAAAATATGAGAGAAAATATATGTGGACAAATAATTCTCTGTATTGATGTAATGTGTATTATGAATGAGGTTACAAGATATATAGAAGAAGGAAAAATATAGATACGAATGTAGATGCAAATGCTTGAATTCATATGCCTTTTGGTCTATCATTTGGGAACAAGGCAGTTCATTTGACGGTTTCATCATTACTAATCATTATTTAGTTACTATTTTGTAGACCACAATTGCTCTGCTAATTGTTTATCACTTACAATTGAATTTGAATTCTGGTCAGTCGGATCCACCACGTGTCAGTGGTATACTAGTTTAATATTTGTTGTATGACTGCGTACAGTTTCTTTCCCATCTTATTACTCTTTCCGCGCCTCTCTCTCTCTCTCTCTCTCTCTACAGGCAGCCATGGTGTTGCAGTACAAAATTGAACTCACCGCCTACTTGATTTCCTCTTCCTATTGCGACTTCTGCTCTGTAATAATCACTTTACGCTATCTCCAATACTAATAAATTCACCACTCTTTCTTTGTATATTTATTTACTTTAGTTTTTATTGTGTTGCAGAAAGTATGTGATTTTTTGCTGAGCAGATGAACCCTAACTCTTGCGCAAATAATTCGATTCACAAAGCTCAGCGGACAAAATGTCATCAACTGTTTACGTGTTTTTATCCACCAAAATTGCATCCAAGCCTTCTCCATTCAGCAAGAAGGTGTGTTATTTGTCAAAGAAGGTTTTGATTTGAATGCCTCTCATTGTGAGAGTTCCTTCATTTATATAGATGCAAGGTAAATAACTTACCAAAATAAACTCCTATCAATTACAAGCTATTTACAATATATTCTTCTATACATAGCTAGACTAAATAGGGTAAAATATATGTTGCCTCAATTATGGTCATATATACACTATATTCTTCTATACATAGCTAGATTAAATATGGTAGAATATATGTTGCCTTGATAGAATATATGCTGCCTTTGATAGAATATATTAACATCCCCCCTCAAATTGATGTTGGGCGATCAAGAAGCATCAATTTGTCAATCATGAACTGATGACGATGACGAGAGAGAGCTTTGGTGAAGACATCAGCAGTTTGGTACTCAGTGGAAATGTGTGGAAGAGTAATCTCATGGCGAGCAAGGGATTCACGAATGGAATGACAATCCACTTCAATATGTTTGGTGCGCTCATGAAAAACGGGATTGGCAGTAATCTGAATAGCACTGGTATTATCAGCATGAAGAGGAGTAGGAGTAACCTGCGGAACACTAAGTTCGCCTAACAACCCGCGAAGCCATACAATTTCAGAACAAGCAGACGACATAGCTCGATATTCAGATTCGGTGGATGACTTCGAAACACGAGCCTGCTTTTTGCTCTTCCAAGAAATAAGAGCATTACCAAGAAACATGCACCAACCTGTAACAGAACGACGAGTATCTGCACATCCAGCCCAGTCGGCATCACTAAAGCCCTCCAACTTTAAGGAATTCCCTAAAGGAAAAAACAAACCGCGACCAGATGTTCCTTTAAGATATCGAAGAAGACGACGAACAGCTGCCAAATGTGTCTGACAAGGAGCATGCATAAACTGACTGACCTGTTGAACAGCAAACGAGATATCAGGTCTAGTAATGGTCAAATAATTTAAACGGCCCACCAGCTGCCGATACATCGAGGGATCAGATAAGGAATCACCACCGGCCTGATGCAGCTTTAAATTGACATCCATAGGTGTAAGACACGAATTACTGTCCTGAAGACCGGCTAGCGAAAGAAGTTCTTGGGTATACTTATGCTGATGTAAGAGCGTGCCATTCAGACAATGTTGGACCTCAAGTCCAAGAAAATACTGCAGTGGACCAAGATCTTTCATATGAAATGAAGATGTGAGGTGCTGCTGGAGCTGCTTAATTAACTGGAGATCAGATTCGGTAATCACAATATCATCGACATACACAAGAAGTATAACGATTCCAATAGCAGTTTTGCAAAAGAAGAGAGATGAATCATACTGACTCTGAGTAAAAGAAAAATCCAACAGAGCAGTACGAAACTTCTCAAACCATGCCCGCGGTGCCTGTTTCAAACCATATAGAGAACGTTTCAAGCGACAAACCTCAACAGAAGAGAGAGGAAACAAGCCAGGAGGAGGAGACATAAATATTTCTTCCTTCAGATCACCATGTAAAAATGCATTCTTCACATCCATCTGATGAAGCAACCATCCTTTCGAAATAGCAATGGCCATAACAGTGCGGACAGTAGTCATTTTGGCCACGGGGGCGAATGTTTCTTCATAATTAAGCCCATACTCCTGTCGATTCCCGAGGGCCACCAGACGAGCTTTATGTCTTTCAATTGAGCCATCAGCACGTAGTTTGATGGTGTATACCCATTTGCACCCAATAAGCTTAGCTCCAACAGGACAAGGGATGATGTCCCAAGTGTGATTATCTTGAAGAGCTTGAAGTTCGTCCTGCATAGCTTGGCGCCAACACTCTTGAGTAGAAGCCTGAGAGTAAGACTTAGGCACAGAAGTCGTATCAAGAGTATCCTTAAGAGCAGAAGAATAAAATCCATACCAATCCGGAGGCCGGGAAACCCTAGTAGACCGGCGAGGCTCATGCAATACAGGATCAGGTGGCAGTTCAGAAGAAGGAAGAGGTAGTGGGCGACGTCGCTGGTACACAATACCTGGTTGAAAACGAGTAGGAGTACTAGATATATCATCAAAAGAAGGAAGAGAAATAGAGGAAGAAACAGGATTAGCACGAGACGGAAAGAAATATTGGTTTTCAAAGAAAATCACATTTCGAGAAATACGAAGTTTGTTAGCATCCGCATCATAACATACAAATCCTTTATGAGAGTTACTATAGCCAAGAAAAGCACATTGAACAGCTCGAGCAGCAAGTTTGTGACGTTCAACGGGAGGTAAGTGAACAAAACAGATACAACCAAAAATATGTAAAAAATTATAGTCAGGAGGAACACCAAACAATCGAGAATATGGAGAATCAAGGTGCAAGGTAGGAGAAGGTAAACGATTAATCAAATATACGGCGGTAGATAATGCCTCTACCCAAAATCTCGGAGGGACAGAAGATTCAAGCATCAAGGTATGAACAACATCTAAAAGGTGTCTATTCTTACGCTCGGCGACTCCATTTTGTTGAGGGGTGTAAGGACACGAACGCTGAGAGAGAATACCTTTCTGTTGTAGGAAAGATTGAAAATCATGAGACATATATTCTCCCCCAGAATCGGAACGTAAGGTCTTAATACATGTAGAAAATTGTGTTTCCACATAGGCAACAAAAGTTTGGAAGGTCGAAAACACATCAGCTTTAGAACGAAGAAAATAGACCCAAGTGAAACGACTGTAATCGTCAATAAATGTCACAAAATACCTATATTGAGCATGAGAAAGAACAGGACTCATACCCCAAACATCAGAATGAATAATCTCAAAACATGTAGAAGCACGACTACCTTGTAAAGGAAATGGTAAAGATTTGCTTTTACCAAGTTTACAAGATACACAATCAAAAGACAAAGAAGAGCATGCATTTGTATTGCTCAAATAACCATGTTTCATAAGATGTGTCAAAATTACAGAGTTGGGATGTCCCAATTTCTTATGCCAAAAATGGCTATTATTAGCAATAGCAGAATAACCAACAGAAATTGAACGAGGAATGGAAAACGACTGAAGAGGAAAAAGACGTCCCACTTTAGGCCCATTCGCTATCTCCTGTCCCGACACTTGATCCTGCACACGACAACTATTGTGATCAAAATAAAGAGAACAATTTTCTTCTACCAATTGTCCAACAGAAATGAGATTGGCAGATAAAGTAGGAGATACAAAAACATTAGTAAAGGAAGACCCCAGATTTCCAACCGCAGTAATAGGAAGAGTACTGCCATCGGCGATCTGAATATGCTGGTCACCATCATACTTACGAACATCATTCAAAGCTATCGGACTGCCTGTCATGTGATTGGAAGCTGCAGAATCAATTAACCAAGGAGAAGAAAGAAGACATTTCTTACCTTGGAGACCAAGAGCAGAAAGAGCAGAAATAATCATCTGTTGAACTTGCTCAGGGGTAATATTAGACGAAGAACCCGAAACAGCAGGTTGAGCAGAAGAGGTAGGCATAAATGTGGTCTGAACAGCAGTATGAAAATCAGGAGCGGATCGATTATGAGGGCGTATACGACAATCCTTAATGATATGGCCTTCCTTCTTGCAATAATTGCAGAATTTCTTGCTGCAATGTTTTGCAATGTGTCCAACTTCTTTGCAATTGTAACACTGCGGTGGAGATCTATATCATCCTTTGCCGTGAGCAGTGTAGGCTACATTAACCATCTCCGTACTACCATCAGCGTCTTGAGCAATGCCAAGTTGTGAAGCGAGACGCTGTTCTTCACGCAAGAGTTCGCCCAAACAAACATCCAAAGTGGGGACAGGTGTGCGATTGATTAACCCAGCTCGTGCACTTTCAAACTCAGGTCGAAGCTTCATCAAAAATTGATCCCGCTGGCTCTCAGAATGAACCGCTTGTAGTGCCGCTAAAGCATCTTTGGGAACTTTAGAATGCACCAAGCCGGAATAATCACTCCATAAATTAAGAAAACCGGAGTAAAATTGTTCAATCGAGAGGTTCCCCTGGCGATAGTTTCCGATGTCTAACTCTAATTGAAACTTTCGGGCAGAATTATCTTGATAATAAATTCGTCGAAGATAATCCCACATCTGCTTAACAGTAGTGAAACCACGAAGATTGTTGACCATATGGGGTTCAACAGAACTAAGTAGCCAAGAAGCAATTTTGGCATCTCTGCCTTCCCATGAACTAAGTTCTTTGGGATCAGTTGGAGCCGTAGAAGACCCATCCAAATGACCCCATAACTCTTTCCCTTTCACAAACATCTTGAACTGGAATTCCCAACTGGCGTAGTTCTTGCCATTAAAACGAATAATAGAATTTTCGCCTGACATAATAACCACCAGAAATAAAATTGAAAGACCCGACAGATCACAACAGTCACAGGAACAGTATGATCAATCAAGACTCTCAACAATCTGAGACAATAAGCTGTTCAAAAAAAAAATTATTCTGACAGCCTAAATCACAAAAAAATAATCCTCTGGAAAACGAAGAGACTACCGACAGAACCTATGAAGAGGTTTCGGACAGTCCTGATGCTAAAAAAAAATACTCTAACAATAAACCAGAAATTCAACCAAGCCAAGAGAAAAGCGTAAAAAATAACTTTGGCTCTGATACCATGTCAAAGAAGGTTTTGATTTGAATGCCTCTCATTGTGAGAGTTCCTTCATTTATATAGATGCAAGGTAAATAACTTACCAAAATAAACTCCTATCAATTACAAGCTATTTACAATATATTCTTCTATACATAGCTAGACTAAATAGGGTAAAATATATGTTGCCTCAATTATGGCCATATATACACTATATTCTTCTATACATAGCTAGACTAAATATGGTAGAATATATGTTGCCTTGATAGAATATATGCTGCCTTTGATATAATATATTAACATTATTGGCCTCAGAATTTGATTGGTTGGAAATTTTTGTTAGTTCTCTTTGTTATTTTGAAATTTTTGTGATTTGAACTTTAGTTGCATTTGGGGAGGCGCCGAAAATTGTGATGCAGTACATGGTGATATTTGACAATACGATTCACAAAATGAGGTTCCCAAAGTTCATGCAAATTGTTTCGGAAGAGCTAGGGAAAGATGTGAGGTTTTGTTGTTAGTCTGTTTGGTTACTTAATTATGTTTGTGATACTTGAAGTTGAAATTGTTTATTGATATATTTATCATAAATATTGTTATTGGAGTTATTCTTGATGAAGTATGTATTGGTACATGTAGTGCCTAAGGATTTTTGAGGGGTTGCTTCAACACAGAAGACTTTCTCAAAATTCCTCTCCTCAATTCATCCCTATGTGGGAATCCTCAATTCATCCCTCTATTGGAAATCAGAGCCAACCTACTCCAATCTCTTGTCATCGATTCATAACATTGCTTCGTAATCATATTCACAACAACATCAACGATCTATCCTCTACCCAAATTTATTTTTTTAATAACTACTTTTTTCTGTTGTTTCTCTCTCTCAACACTACAAAAAGCCAATTTTTTTTATTTATCTCAGATCTCTTAATTATTTGATATTGGCGGCTCAATTTCCATCATGTTTGAATTTGATATTTTTTTTACAATTATTAATTCAATCTAATTAATATGTCGATGATGATTTTTAACTGATATTTCTTTTTCTTCCTCTGTCCGAGATTGAATATGCTAGCTGTTTAGTTTTTTTTCCAATTATTTATGATTTGTACTCATTTTTTTTTCCATCTTGGCTTATTTTGATTTCATGACAATTTTGTGTTCGTGAAAATTGGTTTTTTTTACTCTCTTTTTATTGCTTACTTTTGCTGTCTGCTTTTCTATGTTTAACTTCGCTGTATTTGTTTTGTTCTATAGGACTTTTATTGTTAAACACGAATTGCTAGGCATGAGGATTGAGATGAAGTACTAATTAGATATACCCAGAAGTTGATTCTTAGGAGCAAGCATAGATCTCTATTTGGGATTGATTACGTGAATTGTTTGAGAACCAATCTTGGAGTACAACCCTTTAGACATGTCAATTTGCCCATTGAGTTTTTTCAGTACTAATACATTTTGAGTCTTGGTTGAATATTAAAATGTCAAGCTTGTTCACAACCCCTACTAAGGCTGATTATTGTTTTTCGTATTTAAACGAATTTTACCCTTAGCAGAAACTCACCATTTTATATGATTTTGCAGTATTTCTCGTCTCAGCTTTAGCCCGTTTTATTCTTGAATTCACAATGGTACTACGAAATTTCATGTCTTTCATTATTTTCTCGAACAAAATTATGTAGGAATGAATAATGTGTTTTATAGATTATTACTTTTGACTCTATTTTTAAGTATTTCTCTGTATTCGTATATGTTGGAATGTGTATATTTTTTTGAAGATGGAATTTCTGTGATGCATTATTTGATAACTGTTCTTATGTGGCATAGAGGGAGTAGTTTTTTCTATAAGACCCTGATTGTGATGAAGATGGAGAAACAGCTATGGAGTTTGAAACATAATGCATAAAACAACGAACTAAATCTTCTCCTCAATAAATTTGGGACTGGCCACGTGAATCCACTTTCTGTGCTCTGTTTTGTACATCATGCATAGAATATGTTTAGGACTCTAGCATCTGTGGAATTAGTTGTTCTACACATGTTTCTTGATAACTGTCTTTATAATAAAAAAGAGGCATCATTTTCTGATAAATACTGGAAAACTACTTGGGATACAATTATTGTCAAGTTCATGATCAATTTTCTTCTATTTTAAAACGAAGATTTGTGATATTCTACTTGATCACTCAGTATAACTTTTACATAGGATGTTTAGAAATACAAGTAGAGAGTAAGTATTGTATATTATGAAATACTACTAAATGAGAAAGATTTTGCTCTTTGAGCTTAACCATGGTACAAGGGAGTCAAAAATTGCATATGTTAATTGAAATGTATCTGGAATTTTGAATGTCAAATGAATAAAGTTGGAAGAAAGAATTCGGGGGTGTTTGATGTTGTGTTGGTTTAGAACATTGTAAAGACTAAAATCTAGATATGTAGTGCAACAAGAAAAGACAAAATAAGATATGCCCATGTTGATAAAATGTTATACGAACCCTATGAAATATGAGTTACGAGGAACAAGTAACTAGGTTAAATATTTTCGTACTTTGAAATATGACGAATGATATGAATGGCTAATTAGAAAAGGATGCCATATATAAGAAGAAAATTCTTTAGTGAACTTTGCATGGTGTTTAACTAAGCTTTTGAGTTTAACACAGCTGTTTTTCTTGTACGTACTGTTTTGTTGTTAGTGATGATCCCACATTTCTAGAACAGTCCACTGAAGCATTCTAACAAGATTAATATTGCAAAGGAAAGAAAGCATAGATAAACTTAGTTGTTTCCATAGGGGACATGATTTCGAAGCCATTTTCTACGCTTTATCCTTGCTCCTTCAAATTTGAAATACTTTTTCACGCACCAAATGTTATCAAATAACACAGTCCATTTCATTCATGATTCATGTTGTGGTGTTTAATATTTGTTTTCGATGACAAGTTGATGATTGTAGCAATAATGACTTTTTTAACATTTTACTTTTTGATTCATGGTATATGGTGATATTGATTTCATTTCATTTGGTAATATAAATGTGCTATTATTAATCATTTTTAATTTTTATTTTGAAGATATTGAATTGCCATTGAATATGAATCGTAACCTTACGTTCGAATTCCACTACGGATAAGCGATATATACTAGTACTATAGTTATTAGGTTAAATGGTTAATTAAATTAGTTATTAGGTTCTATTATTGACTTATATTGTTTATTGCTTATAAATTTATAATTTTTATGTTGATTATTGCTTATAAATTTATAAATTAGTGATTAGTTATTAAGTTCTATTATTTTTACCCTCAAATCTACCTTTGCTTGCGTAAAACATCATTTCCGTCTATAGCTATCAAAAAAATTCTGTTAAGTGGCCTTCTCGACATGATTTGTACTACTTTGGAAAGATACTTTCGTCCACACCATGGGCGGATTAGGTGGGTGTGGGTGTGGGTGTGGGTGTGGGTGTGGGTGGGTGGGGAGAGGAAAAAATCGTTTTTTATCGTGTAAAAAAAATTATTGTAATTTTTTTTAATAACAGTTAGGTCTTAAAGTGCAAAAATTTTTTTTTCCAGGAATAGCTCGATCTCTAAAAATTTCTAGTTCCGCCCCTAAATACGACAATGAGGATTTTTTCCTGATTTTTTATTTTTACAGTAATTCTTTTTTTTAGTGAATTTGTGATTTTTTTTTTCAGGTTTAGATGTTTTCTTCTTCAGAATCATAATTTATTTGGATTTTTGTGCTTATGTTATTTATTTTTTAATTTTTAGGCGTTACCTTTTTGTTGTGGGATTTTAATTTTGCTGATTGTGGATATGTGGGATGATTTTTGGTTGCGCTTAAAATGCTTTAAGAATGTAGCTTATAAGCAAAGCAAACATTGCTGAAACTTTTGCTGTTGTGAAATAGAAAAGATGACAAGATTTTGACAATTAGACACAATGAAGATATAATGGTTTAGTATATAAGATGCTAAACGTGGTGATAAAGTATGATCTTTTTGAGAAATCAAGTGGAAAAAGAATAAGATTTAGTTATAATGTTGAAGAATGAAAATGAATTGAAGGGGAGAATAGTGAAACTTCAAATATTATAAGATGAGAAGTTAGAATGATTTAGAAGAAGGAAAAATATAGATAGGAATGTAGATGCAAATGCTTGAATTCATATGCCTTTTGGTATATCGTTTGGGAACAAGGCAGTTCATTTGACAATTTCATAATTACTAATCATTATTTAGTTATTATTTTGCAGACCACAATTACTTTGCTAATTGTTTATCACTTGCAATTGAATTTGAATTCTGGTCGGTCGGATCCACCGTGTGTAAGCGATATACTAGTATGACTGCGTACAGTTTCTTTCCCATCTTATTACTCTTTCCGCCCCCCCTCTCTCTCTCTCTCTCTCTCTCTCTCTCTAGAGGCAGCCATGGTGTTGCAGTACGGATTCAAACTCGCCGCCTACTTGATCTCCTCTTTCTATGGCGACTTCTGCTATGTAATAATCACTTTACGCTATCTCTAATACTAATAAATTCACCACTCTTTCTTTATATATTTATTTACTTCAGTTTTTATTGTGTTGCAGAAAGTATGTGAGTGTTTGCTCAGCAGAGGAACCCTAACTCTTGCGCAAATAATTCGATTCACAGAGCTCAGCAGAGAAAATGTCATCAACTGTTTACGTGTTTTGATCCACCAAAATTGTGTCGAAAGCCTTCTCCATTCAGCAAGAAGGTGTGTTATTGGCCTCAGAATTTGATTGGTTGGAAATTTTTGTTAGTTCTCTTTGTTATTTTGAAGTTTTTGTGATTTGAACTTTAGTTGCATTTGGGGAGGCGCCGAAAATTGTGACGCAGTACATGGTGCTATTTGACAATACGATTCACAAAATGAGGTTCCCAAAGTTCATGCAAATTGTTTCTGAAGAGCTCGGGGGAAGATGTGAGGTTTTGTTAGTTTGTTTGGTTACTTAATTATGTTTGTGATACTTGAAGTTGAAATTGTTTTTTGATATATTTATCATAAATATTGTTATTGGAGTTATTCTTTATGAAGTATGTTTTGGTACATGTAGTGCCCAGGGATTTTTGAGGGGTTGCTTCAACACGGAAGGCTTTCACTTAATCAAATTATTGATAGGAATATGCGGACACCAGGTCAAGTTACTTATGTTATTATACTTCTTATGTGCTTCTTTAGCATAATAATGTTCACTTTTTGGTTTTGGGCTCATAGGTTTTTGTCAAATTATTTTTTATTTATGCTTTGGAGTTTGGACAATGTAAATTTAAGCCTTTTGACCTCTATATTGTGAACTGTTTATGATTATCTGGATACTAAGTTGAAGCACTAGTTATTATATATTCAATTCAATTTTGAATAGATTTTTCACAGATTGCAGTTTCGAGTCCGAATTTCGTAGTGCAAGATGCTGCCTTACTTTCTTTCTACAAAACAATAACAGTTTGATTTTTCTATTTTCTCCTTCGGCATTAACTAAAGCCATATTCTGGCTAAAGAGTAATCAAGTCCTTTCTTCTGGTCTTTATGACATCCATAGAACTTCTTGTCTGCTTTGGCATTTTCAATTTGAAATAAATATATATGTGTTACATATGGCCGCCCACGAGGGCAAGATAGTCCCATTCACGCGCCACGTGAGCACAGTCGAAACAAACACACCCTCATCACTCTTTTTCGAGGCGGTCTGAACCGAGGAGACAGGTTCCCGAGGCCCACGGGTCGGAACAGCTTAAGGGGCCGACCCTGTTTGCGTGTCCAGAAAGCCACCCTACAACCCAACTTTGGAATAGATTGATGGGACAACCTGCCAATGCGGCTTGTCATGATCATAGTCCCTTAGTTTGCGGCTGAAAGTGACTCCCATTAAATGCTAACGACGGGACAGCAAGGATGTGACTTGGGAACCCCTCGGATGGAGCCACGTGTCGCACATCGAGGAAGATCGTTCCCATGAAATTTGTCTATAAATACCAAACTCACTTCACAAGATAAGGATGTTGAAAATATTACTCTGAATATATACATAACAAGTCCTTTGTTCTAACTATTTTCAAGTGTCCTAACCGCCTGGGAATCTGTTAGTTCGAGGCCCTCAGGCTGTCACCTTTGTCTCATAGGGTCCTTGACCTTTTATTCTTCCCCCGTTCGGACCAAGGTATATATACGTGGCTGAACAAGCCACGTGGCAGTCTTGATAGGGAGGAAGATCCACGTAGGCAGAGGTAGCGTGGGGATCCTGTTGGCAGCCATTTTTGGAGGTCAACAGATTGGCGCCGTCTGTGGGAAACGCGACAAAAAGTTTCTTTTTCCTTGAATAAAGGAATCTCCCTGAACAAGGGACCAGCTGACCCACGAAATGAGTGGAAGCGGCGAAGAAGAGAACCCAAGAAGAACGAGGCCCGTAGGAAACGACGGAGTCAGGGCTGAAGAAGCCCCTCGAAGAAGGCGAGGAAGGAGGCCTACCACAAACCTCGAACGAGAAATGAGAACTATGGCCGCCAGCGTGAGGCAGTTGGCTCAGCACCACGCGCAAATGCAGGGGTACATCCAAATGATGCATGCAAGGGATGAGAACCGCCCTCAAGAGTCTGATCCAGACGAGCCCGAGGAAGAACAGGAAGTAAACAGCAGGCACCCCCGTGATCAGAAAGCTGGAGGAGAAGCATCTCGTGCAAAAGCCGAAACCTCAGCTTCGGAAAGAAGGCCCCAGCCAACGATATCCGCCAGTGTGTTTGAAAGACTAGGCGAACAGGGAAACAGGAGGTGGCCACAAGAGAACCCGCAAAGAAGGGAAATGCCTCAAAGTCCCCCTAGAAACAGGCGGGAAAGGAGGGCGAAGGAAGCCGAGGCTAGGGGAGAGTCGGATGGCCGGCCATACGAGCCACAGCCGACCATGCCACCACAGCAGAACTATGCAGATGGACCACAGACCCAATACCACGCCCCATTGCCTCCGGAAGCTAACACTGGGGTAGAATATTCGAGGCCCGCGAGATCATTCGAGGTGGACGACGATGACGAGAACCTCCCCTTCTCTGCCAGAATCAGGAACGCGTCCATCCCCCATGAGTTTCGCGTGCCCAAAATTATCCCCTACACAGGCAGGGGTGATCCCTTGGATCATGTGAACACATACAAAATGGAGATGAGCCTCCGGGGAGCCACTCCGGCCTTAAAATGTAGGGCCTTTCACCTGACATTGTCAGGAGGAGCGAAGCGAAGGTACAACAAACTAGTCGCCGGAAGTATCTCCAGCTGGCCGGAACTGAAAAAGACGTTCATAAATTACTTCTCTTCTCAGAAGCCCGCATCAGCCCCGGTCCAACGCCTCCACGACGTAAGGCAGGCCCCGAGCGAACCTCTGCAAAGTTACCTGGGCCGTTTTAATGAGGAGATGCTGTTCTGTGAAAGAATAACAGACGCCAAGGCCCTGTCCGCCCTAAAGGCGGGACTGGACATGAACCACCCGTTCTGGAGGAATGTCCGCAACAAGAACCCGGCCACCTTTGATCAACTAGTGGAAATGATAACTGAGGAGATTACCAACGAGAATATGATCCTCCACCGGAATCGAGGCGGGTTGGGAGCCAACCCGGCGTCAAGAGCCGGGTATATTCAAAATCCCAACAGGGCAGCTCCCCAACACAACCCGCGACGGAGAAACTACCCATCCGACCCAAACGTCGGGATGAGTTATGTGGCCTCTGCGCAAGAGGGCCTACTCCCCCCTTACACGGCTCCCGTGCCCCCGGTCCCCGCGGTCGGACTTTACAACTATGGCACGTCCCTGTCCACCTATTATGAGGCAGGAACCAGCTCGCCTCCAGTAATTCATCCCCAGGGGTCTCAGCAGAAGTACTGCTGCGTCCATCGGAGCTATGGACACAGCACGGACGAGTGCCGAGAGGTGGAAGAACTTGCCAATACAAGAACGGCGAACCAGGGGCCCAGGCGCGGAACGAACACCAGACGAGGAAATCAAGTCCCGGCAAGGGGACGTGGAAACAGTTTCCAAGGTAGGCGCTCCCAGCAATGGGATGGAAGACCTCCGGGACATGAGCAGCGATCGAGGCGTAATTCAAGGAGCCCTATCAGACAGCCTCGACTAGAGCGTAACTCAGAACCCCGTCTAATCAAAGGGCCTGAAAAGGCTCCGATTCGGGAGATAGATACCATTCACGGGGGACCCTATATTGGAGGGCAGACCCGGAATGCCCAGAAAAGTTACGCCAAAGAGGCCGAAGGGGTCCAGATGACTAACTGGCTTATCAATAGCAGGCCCCCAGGGTCGAAAAGGGCCGATCCTATCACCTTCACGGAGGAAGACATGAGAGTCGTGCATTACCCCCACTGCGACGCCCTGGTTGTAAGAGCAGTGGTGGCTCAGAATGGGCTGGGGAGAATGCTGGTTGACAACGGCAGCTCCGTTAATGTCATCTTCCTAAGCACCTATGAGCAAATGAACGTGGATGTGCAACTGGAACCCTCAACTGAGCCCCTCTACGGGTTCACCGGGGATTGCGTGACCCCGAAAGGGATAGTGCGCCTCCCCGTTAGCATGGGAGAAGAGCCGCTCGCGTCCCATACCTTCATGGAGTTCCTGGTAGTTGACAGGAGGTCGGCTTACCATGGAGTCTTGGGCCGTCCGGCCCTTGAAGAGCTCTGGGCAATAACTTCCATCCACCACCTCTGCATGAAATTCCCCACCGAAGGGGGAATAGCAACAATACGAGGCAATCAGCCCGAGGCTCGGAAATGCTATCGTAATGCCTTAAGGAAGGCTGAGAAAAAAGAAGTTAACATGGTTTCACTAGACGTGGCAATGGCAGAAACTACGTCAGAAGAGCCGGGTGATATCCCGATGGCAGAAGCTGATGCCCCCGATGACATTGATCCGAGAATGATGGGGGCTGATTCCCAAGTCTCCTCTAGCGGGGAGTTGGAGCATTTTCAGGTAGATGGTAACGACCCAGCGAGAAGGCTCCAGATAGGGAAAGGCCTCCCTGAAGGACCCAAAATGGCCCTGAAAGAATTCCTCAAAGGAAATCTGGATGTCTTTGCGTGGAAACACGAAGACATGGTTGGGATCGACGCAAGGATAAGTTGCCACCACCTCAATGTCGACCCCAGGTTCCCGTCACACAGGCAAAAGAGGAGGCCGCTGAACGCTGAAAAATACGAAGCCTTAAAAGAAGAGGTAAACGTGCTCCTGCAAAATAACTTTATACGGGAAGCCAGGTATCCGAAATGGGTATCCAATCCCGTATTGGTCAAGAAACCGAATGGGAAGGTGAGAACCTGCATAGATTTCTCCAACCTCAACCAGGCGTGTCCCAAGGACAGTTTTCCACTGCCTCGGATTGATCAGCTGGTTGACGCCACGGCTGGGCACGAACTCCTAAGTTTCATGGATGCCTACTCAGGGTACAATCAAATTCCGATGTACCCACCGGACGAGGAGCACACATCGTTTATAACAGACAAAGGCCTCTATTGTTACAAGGTCATGCCGTTCAGCCTGAAAAACGCTGGGGCGACCTACCAGAGGCTCGTTAACAAGATGTTCGCCGAACAGCTGGGTTCGACCATGGAAGTCTACGTGGACGATATGCTTGTCAAGAGTCTAAGAGCCGAGGATCACATACAGCACCTGGAAAAGACCTTCGAAATACTCAGGGCTTACAAGATGAAGCTCAACCCTCAGAAGTGTGCCTTCGAAGTTGCCTCGGGGAAATTCCTGGGCTACATGGTGAATCAGAGGGGCATCGAGGCCAACCCTGAAAAGATTAGAGCACTAATAGAAATGAAGTCTCCCAAGAAGCCCAAGGATGTGCAATGCCTCACGGGGAGAATGGCGGCCCTCGGCCGATTTGTCTCAAAAGCTACCGATAAGTGCCTTCCCTTCTTCAAGATCCTAAAGGGAGGTAACCGGTTCGAATGGACAGAAGAATGCGAGGGTGTATTCCGAGCCTTGAAGGAACACCTTGGCAAGGCTCCTCTGCTATCGAAACCCAAACTAGGGGAGGCGCTACTGCTCTATCTCGCCGTCTCGGCCGAATCGGTAAGCTCGGTCCTGGTCAGGGAAGAGGGACATCAGCTGCCAGTTTACTATGTAAGCAAGGCTCTGCTAGGGGCAGAAGCCCGTTATCCGGACATGGAAAAGCTAGCGTTATCACTCATCACCGCTTCTCGGAAGCTGAGGCCATATTTCTTGGCCCACAGCATTCACGTCCTGACCAACTTTCCTCTGAGGCAGGTTATGCAGAAACCTGACGCCTCGGGGAGGCTACTGAAATGGGCAGTCGAAATAAGCCAGTTCGACATCACATTCAAACCCCGGCCATCCATCAAAGGGCAGGCCTTGGCAGATTTCGTAGCAGAATTTACTAACGCACCCGTGATAGATACCCCGATGGATCTCACGGAGCTACCCACTTGGTACCTCTTCGTGGACGGCTCATCAGGAGATGCGGGGTCAGGTGCCGGAGTGGTCCTCGCGAGCCCTGAAGGCCATAGACTGAACTGCGCAATCCAGTTCGACTTTAAAGCCTCAAACAATGTCGCGGAATACGAAGCTTTGCTGTCAGGCATGCGCCTAGCCAAAGAAATGAAAATTCAGAGGCTCTCCGCTGCGAGTGACTCCCAGCTAGTGGTAAGCCAAGTAAAGGGAAGTTTCGTCGCCAGGGAGAAAAACATGGCCTCCTACCTAAAACTGGTGAGAAATCTCATCCCTAGCTTTGAGAAGTTCGAACTGGTTCAGGTGCCGAGAGCTGATAACGCCAACGCAGACGCTCTCTCTAAGCTCGCGAGTAGCAAGGACTCCGAGCTCCTCAAAATGGTTCCCATTGAACACCTCAGCCGACCCTCCATAGAGGCGGTCACGGAAATAATGTGGGTTGAGGAGACCACCACCTGGATGGATCCCATCCTCGCCTTCTTGAAAGACCAAACACTCCCCACTGACAAAGAAGAGGCAAGAAGGCTGAGGAGGAGGGCAGCCCACTTCGTCTTATCAGACGACGTACTGTACAAACGAGGCTATTCATTGCCCCTCCTCAGATGTGTAAACACCAGCGAGGCTGGATATATCCTCAGAGAAATCCATGAGGGAATATGCGGCAACCACACCGGTGGAATGGCCCTAGCTCAGAAGATCCTCAAGCAGGGGTACTTCTGGCCTACCTTGAGGAGAGACGCCATGCTTCATGTAAGGAGATGTGACAAATGTCAGCGCTTCGCCACGATCCCGAGGCAGCCCCACCAAGAGCTTACTACCGTATCTAGTCCTTGGCCTTTCGCCAAGTGGAGAATAGACTTCATAGGCCCGATGCCTAGGGGGAGAGGAAATGCTTGCCACGCCTTAGTCGCCATCGACTACTTCACGAAATGGGTGGAGGCGGAGCCAATGGCAAGAATCACCGAGGCAAACACCACCAAATTCTTGTGGAAAAATATTATTTGCAGGTTCGGAATTTCCCATTCCCTGGTCTCGGACAATGGGAGGCAGTTCGATAATAAGAAGGTCAAGAA
The DNA here is from genome assembly GCA_030279155.1 of Forsythia viridissima. Lineage (NCBI taxonomy): Eukaryota > Viridiplantae > Streptophyta > Magnoliopsida > Lamiales > Oleaceae > Forsythia > Forsythia viridissima. The sequence continues at coordinate 51,028,903 of CM059039.1, forward strand.
TTTGTGCGAGGAGTTGGGGATCGCAAAGCACTTCTCGAGCCCCCACCACCCTCAGGCGAATGGCCAAGTCGAAGCTGTCAACAAAACCATCAAGTACACCCTCAAGCGGAAACTGGAGGCCTCTAAGGGAGCGTGGGTCGATGAACTCCCCCATGTTTTATGGGCCATAAGAACCACGGCCAGGACCCCTACCGGAGAGACCCCTTTTTCTATGGCCTACGGGTCAGAAGCCGTGTGCCCCGTCGAAATCGGCATACCCTCCCCCCGTCGGCTATTGTTCAACGAACAAACCAACGACGATGCAATGAGAGCGAGCCTAGACCTAATCAGCGAGAAAAGGGACGTCTCCCAAGTCCGACTAGCCTCCTACCAAAGAAAGATGGTAAAATACTTCAACAAGAGGGTGAAAAAGCGGTCGTTCCGCCTTGGAGATCTTGTCCTAAGAAGAGTATTCTTATCATCTAAAGAACCGGGTGTGGGGACCCTAGGCCCCAACTGGGAGGGCCCCTACCGGGTTATTGGCGAGACACGGCCTAGCACCTATAGCCTAGAAGACTTATGTAACAAACGGCAGCCCCATGTATGGAACGCGGAACACTTGCGTCGGTATTACCAATAGCGTAGAGGGGGAGTCAGCACGAATATAATGTCTGCCTGTATTTTGTTCGGTTTTCTTTTAGTTATAAATTGTGTTCCGCTTAGATCGATGCGCTACCATTATCATAATAGTATATGCAAAACACCTAACACGCTTCGGAAAATAACTACATTAAAAACAAAACGAAGCTCCATTACAAGGAATTACAAAAAACAATAAGCACTAACTATTACAAACTACTCCCTATCTAGTCATCCTCCTCCACATCGGCCGGGGGGAACTTGGCCTCCAGAGGCCCGATATCAAAGTCCGGATACTCCGTCCTCAGCACGCCCAGGACCTCCTGGTGACCGACTTTAGCAAAATAGTCGGAGAAATTGGTGTAGGCCTCAGTATTGTGGAAGTTGGCTACAAAGTCCGCCTCCAAATTCCCCAACCTAGCCAACGCCTCATCCTTCTCACCAAGTGATCTGGCAGCTTCAGATTCGGCATCCTTCCTTCCCTGCTCGGCGGCCTCAAGGCTCCCCCGCAGGCTCTTGACCTCCAGCCCATAAGCACTGCACACATCCTGCAGCCGCCGTTTCTCCTTATTGGCCGTTTCCAACGCCTCGGCGGCCACCGCTTGGGCAGCGTTGGCGTTATCCAGGCGCTTGGTCAGCTGCAGGATGTTGGACTCCGACTCCCTCAGGTCCGCCTGGATCTGCTCGTAAGCCAACCGAGCACTGTCAACCGCGGCCTTCAACCCTTCTAAGGCCTGCTGGTGCTCCTTGTCAGATTTTGACGCCTTCGCAACGAGCTCCTCATGCTCTTTCATGCGAGTACGGAATTCTCCAAGCGCCTTCAGTTGCATCCCAGCAGCCCTTATGGTCGAGGCCAGACCGGCTTCCAGGACGTCCCCCAAGCCTCCGTGGGAAGCGAACTCCTCCCACTTGGGGGTAAAGTACTTTTTAACTGCCTGGGCACCCAGAGAGGGGTAGAAGGGCACATTCTGAAGAGCCTCGTCCAAGATCTTCGACCCCGGAGCACCGATCAGCTCCTTCAGTTTCTTCTTGGAGTCATAGGGCTCCTGGGCAGACCGGGGAGGATCCTGGGCCGATCGGGGCAGGTCTTCAAGAACCACCTCCCCTGAGGTGTTTATCGCCAGAGTCCGCTGGGCGGTCGGCACATTGCAGACCACGTGGTCCTCCACCACCTCAGTGCTCTTGCCCTTCGACTGCGAGGGGGCTTTCCTCTTTTTTGGCAAAGGAACCTCAGCCTCTGTGGGGGCTGAAGCCCCTACCTCCACAGGAGTTTCAGCATCCTCCCGGGCGCCCTCCCGGCTTAGGTCCTCAATCACCTTTCTCTGCCTCACCTCCTCGGTGGACCCGGGGGCCAGGGTCCGTGGTTTCTTCTTCGCCAATGTTGCGAGAGAAGGTCGAGGACGCGCTCCTTTAACCGCTTCTGCCACAGAAACAAGTAACTATCAGTAACTGGTTCCCAAGGTAAAGAAAGGTCAAGCTTTATTACCTTTTGACGTCATCAAGCCCAATTCCACCAAGCAGTTATGCCGATTCAATAGAAATCCGTATCGGCGGGTTGCTGGAGAGGCTTGGTATATGGACTCGAGCAAATCAACGTCCTCGCTGGACAGCTCGCAACGGGGAAGAGCGTCTGCAATACAAAATAAAAACGTCATTAGGATATACGGGAAAACACGTACACAATTGCTTCTACCAGTCCTACTCACTGGCTATCCCATAGAAACGGGGTACGTCCAGATCGGGCTCCGGGTCATTGGCGACCCTCTGCCAATTTCTCACTACCCAGAACCACGACTCTTTACACTGCTTGATTGACGACGGACAGTCCATCACCAGTGGCTTGTGAGACCCCCAAGGGCAGAAGTAGTACCACCCCGGCTCCTCTTGTCCGCCTTTCTTCCTCGACAGTTTCCTCGGCTGATAGACCGTCTGGAAAACGTGCAAAGGCATCTCTCTGCCAAATGAATGCCGGAACCAGAGATACAGACTCCCAACCATCTGGCTCCACCCGTTTGGGGCCACCTGGGTCGGTGAAAGACCATAGGCCCGTAGAATCCTCCGAAAAAATGGGTGCAGAGGCAGGCGCATCCCGCTAACAAAGGCATTCAGATGCAAAGCGGTGCACCCTTCCTTCGGAGCACACGCTCTCTCGTGAGGCTCCGGCAACAACAACTCAATACCTGAGGGGACTCGGTAAGCCTCCCTCAGTAAGTCCAAGTCCTTTTCATTCATAATGGATTGAACACTCCCGGCAGCCCATCTTACGAGGTCGGCTTTAGACGGATCCTCGGCTTCCCTCAAGCTCGGAGCCGAAGCTATTGTCAGCAACTCACCGGTGCCGACAGGTACGCCTCGGATAGGCAGAACCCCCTCCATGGACGGAGAAACAGGGGGAGAAGAGTTGCCCCTTACAGACATGACAGTAAAATGAAAATATTTGTTCTTTTTTAGTAAAGAAAAGATTTCAGGGAGAGACGGTTACCTAACACTATCTGTTCACCGGAAGTGTTCGCCGGAATTGTTCGCCGGAATTGTTCGTCTGAAGATCTCTCAAAAACTCTCAAAAAGCACAAACGTACGAATGACACTTCCACTTGGCTATATATAGGCAATGGCCGTTAATCCCCCACCCTCAGATCTTGCCAAGATCCATCCCCACCGTACAGACCTCTGAGAACATCCGAACCGTTCGAACCCAACGGTCGCTCAAATCAAAGGCCAGCATTCCTCCGTGTACTCCACACGCGCGTGGCTCGCGTCTCCTTGGCAACGCCAAAGCCCCCAAAATTAAATGCAAAAATAATAATTACCTGCAGCTGTCCTTTCATCACGCCCGAACAGACGTGCGGCGGGAATTCCAAGCGGCACAGTGCTCTGGTGACACGCCATCCCGACGTGGGACTCGGCTCTAGTCGAAAGAGCCTCTCCCAAAATGGGACTCGGCTCTAGTCGAAAAAGCCTCTCCCAGCTTACTTCTTACGAACAACACTCTCACTTATATAGCAAAATTCTTGGGAGCAGAAAACAAAATTCTAAAAAGGAAAATCAAAAAAGCAGGATTCTTCTTTACACGCGTCTTCTGCTTTCTGTCTTTTCTTATGTCCATCTTTGGCACGCGTTTCACCGAGAAACTTCTGGCCAAATTCTTGAAATGCATTTCCAAAAAGTCTACAGTATTTTGTCTGGCATCTTTGAAAAGTTGTTTGAGGGTATCAGCACAGTTCCTTTTTTGTTTCTTTTGTTTGTCTGCAGAATAAGAATGTAATTTCCTTCTTTTTCAAAAGTTCTATAGTACTTTGTCTTGGCGTCTTTTTAAATTCAATTTCTTCCGAATTTGTATCTTCTAGCTGGCAGAGTATCTTTTGAAATATGAGACTAAGAGCATCTTCTTTTTTGAAAAGTTCTTTGTCTTGTAGCAAAGTTCTGGCACGAAATTCAAAAGTCTGATTTTTCTTTGCCTGCCACCTTTGTTATGTATCAAGGTTGTGAAGTGCTGTTGGGGATAATGACATCCCACTATCAAAATTATTGCATCCAAACCTTTCGTCTTCTCCTCTGAAATCATCTTCTGAATTTTTAGATTTTTCTGGTTCTGGATTTTTGTGTTCTTGGCACTGAATGTCTTTTTCTTTGTTAATTTCTCTCTTTGCAAGAACCTTTTCTAGAGCTTCTTCAATAATAGTATCAAGATTCTTTTCCTTTACTATTTTGGGAAACTAGTTCTTGGGATGGGCTTTTTTGAGAGTCTATTTCTTGAGATGGGCTTGCAGAGTAATCTACTAAAAAGTCAAATTTGCCACTGGGCTGGCCAAGGGTATCCCAGATTGGGGTCTTTTCTGGATTTGTAGGAAAATCAACAGTTCCCTTTGTCTGTTGGGCTTTTGGCAAGTCCACAGCCATCAACGGATTTGATGAGTCTTTACCAGCTACCGTTTGGACTGGACTAGCTATTGATTTTTTGGGCCAATAGTACCCTTTGGATAAACCATTCTCAAATTAACAATTTGTTGTTCCAAAGAAAAAATCTTCTTTTGTAAGGATGTTTTTTCTGCTAACAAAGTCTGATTAGATTCATTGATAATTTTAAAATTGTCTGCATACACTCACAATGAGTGCAAAAGATTTTCTTGTCTTTGCTTGGAGAAAAGTCTAAAGGAGGATCTTGAAAATTTCTTAATGTTGGTGAAACATAAAAATTTAATCCTATTAACTGTCTTGCAGAATCTAATGCTTCCTGATAACTAGAAAAACCTTTATAAAGAGGGTCTTTAAAATTCTTAATGCAGTCTGAAACTTCTAACCATGAATGAAAGATTCCTGGATTCTTTCCTTTTACTACAACATAAAATTTATACCTAATTCTATTCTGATTAAAATGCTCTGAAAGTGCATTTAAAGAAGCAAGAAAATATTTTTGGTCTTTTGGATTTTTGTTGTAAGAAATCCATAAATTGTCTAAAAGACATCTTTCTTCTTTTGAAATTGAGATATGCGGCAAAACTTTAAATGAAATATTACTATTAGGAAAACAAATTAACTCTTGGTTACCGAATCTAAGACGTTCTTGATAAAATTGTCTGTTCTGACTAGATGTAGTCTGAAGTGAAGCAGAAGAAGCAAAAGAATTCCTAGGGGGAATTCTTGGTCTTAATGGTGGTCTGGACATCTGTAGAGAAAATGAAACAGTTAGAAACATTTAGAATTCTTTAACTGATATCATTCTACTTAAAATGTCTGCTGCTTTATTATCTACTCCTTTTATATGTTCATATTCTATATTAATTCCTGTGTTTGTAATTCTATCTATGAAATTTAACCATCTTCTTCTACTACTCTTTTTTGAGTCTAACTTAAGTTTATTATGAAAGGAAACTATTGTAGCACAATCTGTTCTTATTAAAATATCTTTTTTGGAAACAATAAATAATTCAAAACTATCTAATGCATAATTTATTGCTAATAATTCAGAATCTATGATACTTAAATTTCCTTTTTCTTTATAATTTCCGCTATTGTATCTACAAATCCTTTCTGTATTTTTGTCTGCATATTTATTGGGGTTGCATAAAAGAATAACTCCCCATCCTAAAATACTACCATCTGTTTCTATAATTAAGAATTCTGTGTCTAAAGGCATTGCTAATTTTGGTAGGCTTCTAATCTTTTCTTTAATTATTTGAACAAGTTTTACATCTTCTTGGTTAAAATGTCTTTGTCCTGTAGGTGAAGTCTTAGAATATAATGGGCCTGCAATTTTTCCTAGATCTTTAATAAATGGTCTAGCATAATTTATAAGTCCTAAAAATTTTTGAATTTGTTTGAGGTCTTCTAACTTATCTGGAAATTCAAGGGCTTTCTGAGCAATATGGGGCTGAAGGGATATACTCCCTTGTCCTATATTTACTCCTAAAAAGTCTATGAACTATTTGAATAATACCATTTTCTTCTTGCTTATGATTAACCCATGTGCTATAAATTCTGAAAAAACAATCTGTAAATGACCTCTGTGATCTCTCCTGTTTTTACTAAATACCAAGATATCGTTTATGTATGTAACTACAAATTTACCATGTCTGTTAAAGATACTATCCATTTTTCTCTGGAAAATACCTGGAGCGTTCTTTAATCCAAAAGGCATTACAAGCCATTCATAATGTCCTTCTGGGCATGTAAATGCTGTCCATTCTATGCTATCAGGGTGCATCCTTACTTGCAAAAATCCTGATTTTAAATCAAATTTACTGAAAATTTTACAGTTCTAAATTCTATTTATTAGAACCGTCTTATCTGACAATTTATAAGCATCTTCTACTGTATTATCATTGAGTCTTTTATAGTTGAAAACCATTCTACTATTTCCCCTAACTATTTCTGAATGTGTTCTAACAATAAAGGCTGCTGATCTATGTGGACTGTCTGATTTTCTTATTACTCCTAATTTTAATAAATCTTTTACATGCATTTTAAAATCTTCTAAATCTAGATTCGTTGCTTCTATATTTTTACATCTAATTATGTATTCTGAATTCTTAATTTTTAACTCGCATGTAACTTTGTCTTTTTCCCAATACTTTAAAACATTCTCTCCTAAAATTTCCATTTTTTCTAATTTAGAAATTAAGCTTTCTATGTCTTGTTCTGTTACTAAGGTATAGTAAATTTTTTCATTGTCTAGAAAGTCTATTGGTTCGAAATCTAAGTCTTCAAATTTACTATGTTCATTTTCTAATTCATCCTCTTCTAATGGTTGACTTTCTACTAATTGACATTCTTTTTCTATTTTACAGGGACATTCTTTCTTATTACTGTTACTACTACCACCACGCTTCTCAGCGCACTCTGATGGAAAGTATATAGTTTGAGTTGGACTGAATAATGTATGTTTTTGGAAATGTATAAAGTCTTTAGTAATTGTTATACTACCGTTATCTTTTAATAAGAAACTTAATCCTAAGATAAAGTCTGTGTCTTTAAGATTTAAAGGTCTTACCCATGTAGAGTCCTTTGGTAATGTGTACTCCATACTTAATCCATAGTTTGTTTCAAAACTAATCTTACTATTGGACCTAAGTAATTATGTATAAGTATAATGGTCTCCATCCATTTGCTGAGCATCTATTGGATTTTTTGACTTTTCTATATATCTATCTGGGATTAATTTCTTATTGATTATGCAATTACTACATCCTGAATCTATTAAACCTAAACATTTTATGATATATTCTCCTATTCTAATTTGACATTTTACTTTAATACTTTTTAGTTTTTCTGAATTACATACTATTTGAACTAATTCTGGGTGTTTTGAAATTTGTTCTTCTATCATAATTCCTTTACCTTTATTATTTAATTCTAAAATTTCTAATCTTTGGATTAACAATTTCTGCATATCTTCTATATTTTCAATTCTTCTTCTAAGAATTCTAATTTCAGAAATTTCTATTTGTTCTACTGTAATTTCTGGTTTAATTTCTTCTTTCTCAATTAAACTATTTATTTCTAAGCACTTAATTCATGCTTCTTTATAACATTCTGTACATTTCGCTCTAAGCTTCCTAGCTGGATACCAATTACACAAAAAACAAGCTGTACTATTTAAACCTGTTCTTTTTTGCCAATTATGATTACATTCTCCTGATATAGTTTGTACTAAATCTAATTCTTCTTCAGATTCTGATTCTTCACTAATCTTGAAATTTGTAAATTCATCTAAAATTTCATAATCTGAGTCTTCTTGAAGTTCTATGTTATCTTCTATAGATACAATACTATAAATGGACTCATTATCTGAAATATATTCGTCTAATTGAATAAGATCTTCATTAGTACATTCTATCAAAGTACTCTTCTTATCATAGCTATTAATTCTTTTAGAACATGTTCTTGCTAAATGTTCGTTACTATTGCAAACAAAACAAGTAAGTTTATTTTTATAAGTTCTATCTGGTTTAAATTTTCTAACATGTTTATTTTCATCTAAATAAGGTTTCATCTTATTAGATTTTCTAAGAAAAAATCTTTTCTTTATAGGTTTTCTTTTATTTCCTTTATCTTTCCTATATTTTTTCTTTATAGGTTTCGAAGCACCATAAATTTTTGTGGTGTAAAAATGTATTTGCAAAATTTATAATCTGTCTTTTTAAGTTGTTCTGAATTTGCAATGTTACACATTTGTCTTCCAAACATCTTATTACGTGTTGGATTCTATGTCCTATACTCTATTTTTTATCTGGATATTATTTTACTGATTCTAAATTATTCCATGAATCTGTTATTTCTAATCCTAAAGGTCCTGGTAGCTTATGAAATAACTTTTGTCATATTTCTTGATTAAATGTATTACCTGAGATTGAAACTAAATAATGATATTCATTTAAAAATCTTTTAACATACTTACCTTTTGTCCATTTATATAAGCTAAGTTGTTCTAAGTCTCTCATAGCTTTTCTCTGAATGCTCATGTGTCCTGAATTAGGGTCTGATCCAGTAATTAAGACTTGAATCTTATTAACAAAGTTGTAGGGATTACTTCCTAAATTAATTAACTGGTCAAATTCCTCTTTCTTTTCTTTCTTATATGCTTCCCACATTGCTTTGGTACTTTCTCCTAAAAATGTTTCTAAATATCTATACATATCTAAAGGTTCCATGTCTTGAAATTTTTTCCAAACATCTATGACATTAGTCCAGGTCTGAGGGTCGTGTGCAGTTATATTTAAAATCTGTGCTTTCGATACTGCTTCGAATTCTATCTTATTTTCAAGGGGTCTTTCACTACCTTTAGCTTCATATCTTGAGTTTCAGGAGGTTCGTTATACTTGTTATATGGTCCTCTTGGGGGAAAGCCTGGTGAATATGAAAAGGGTTCATGCTTAATAGTCTTGTCGAAAGGGGTGTCGTCTATGGTTCTATATGCCTGAGTATCCATAAAGTCTTTTTCATAACTACATTCTGATTTATCATCTTCTTCATATATAGTTCCTAACCTTACGTTCTGATCTGAATCATAATATAAATATTCATTATTTTTTATCTGCTTACTTAGATACATTTCATCTTCTAATTTAAGAAGTTCTTCTTTACTAAGGTCCATTTCTAATTCTTTGGGAAAAATAATTCTATCAAGATCTTCTCCTAATAATTCTATATGGACATTATCTATAAAAGGTTCACTAACTGATTCTGTCTCTTCATTTTCTTCTGACTGTCTTTCAACTTGATCATAATTTATAAATCTTAGGCTAGTTCTTCCATGTATGTCTCTATAGGTTAAGGCTTCTGTTGGAGCTATGGTTGTTTTTTCTTTCTGTTCTAAAAATTTATCTAAATCCCATTCTAAACATGCAAGTTGTTCTGGAGAAAATTCTTTTGGCTTAACCATATTAATACCTTTACTACTCATTAAATTTACTACTTTATCTATGTAAATCTTATATTTAGTCTGAGTGCTTACGGAACATCTTCCTAAAAATCCTATGTGAATTAAAAGATTTTCTCCACTATCAATATCTTCATATCCTTTGGTCTGGATTCCTATTTTAATTTTTTCTGAAAAATCTTTTATAGTCATTAAGAAGTCTGGATTACAATAAATAACTCCATGATTACTATTCATGTCTACTTCCATGCTAGCTATTTGACTTTTATCTATATTATTAAATCTTTCGTCATAAATTGTAATTAAGGTTTTACATCCTAAATTTTTTCTTGTTAATCCTTTAATTCCCATGACTATTAATCCTATGTGCATAAATCTATAATTTCTCTTTTTTAATTCTTTTTTAGAATCTTCAGAAATTAGATTTAACTTCTTAACTTGACTACCTATACATTGGATTGAAACTTGCCTATTATGTCTAAAGAACTGTGTCCTAGATTCGAAAATTCCTCTGTTATATAAAACTTCTGGATTTAATAATCTTAAACCATGAGTCTGGAATCTAACATAATCTTGATCTGGATCTAAAATTTCTTCTATGTTCTGATCATTTTGTTCAGTTCTTCTTAACAGCCTGTCTAAAATGGATCTGTCTATTCCTGACGTGCTAGGTCTTGAATTTCCTTCTGTAATTGTTCTAGATCTTCCTAGAAAAGGAGTTTGTAAACTCATCCTGGAAACTTAAATTCTTTAGGTAATCTTCTAGTTATTTTTTCTTTACCTGTAGGTTGAAGATTTAAACTTCCTAACTATCATGTTATAGTTTTTAAATCGTTTTCTATACTAGCTGATGATGTTGCTACTTTTGCTTTATCTAGATTATCAATTTTCTTATGTAATGGAATTAATAATGCTATAATTAAATTATTCTGTTTAATTAAAATTGATTCTGAAACTTTTGGAGAATCTAAATTAGTAATACCTTTGGGTTCCTTATGAAATGATATTCTAAAGCGTCTATATAATTCTTATCTTGAATAAAACTTTCGTTCATTAACTAAGGATTAAACTTTTTAATTCCCTAACTAACTCTTCTGTTTTATTGACAATTTTCTTGATTTCGTTTTCTACTTCTCTAGATTTATTAAGATCTAAAATTTTTGCTATTTCTAAAAAGTCTAGTTCTTGGATCTTTTCGGTCTTTGAAACTTTATCTAAAATAGCACAATTTTGGCCTTTAATATAATCTAAGCTTTCTTTAATATTTTTTAACTCTGCGTTTCTTGTTTTAAGAAGTTCTAAAACCGTTTCTATAGATTTAGAATTTCTTTTATTTTCTAGTTCTAAATTTCTAGATAAATTCATTATTAAATCTATAATAAGGTTTTGACTAGGTTCTTCTGAAAACAAACTATGTAATTTATGAGTTGTCTCTAAATTACAGCCTAAAATATTATTGTCTACGGTTTTAATTCTTCAGTATACGGATAACTTGGACTGCCAACATGGAACAGAGCATTCACTACAAGAATTTTATGTTCCGCATACAAAATAAATTTGTAGGGAAAGGTTCTTTTTTGTGGGGAAAAACCTTTCCCGACGAAAATTTTTTGTAGGGGTGTATGTGGGGCAAACATCGTGGGGAAATGTATAAGACGACAAATGGTGGAAATTTGTGGGCTAAAGTATCTCCCTACAAATCCTTTAGAAACGAATATAATTTGTCGTCTAAATTCTTTCTCGACAAAATTATTCATCTGCTAAAGTTACTTTGTCCCACGAAACAGGTTTTGTAGGCACAAGGCAAAAATTATTTTGTAGACTAAATCGTACTTTTCCCTACAAATAAATTTTTGTGTCAAAAAAATTTTGTAAGCCAAGTTCTACTTTTTTCTACAAATGATATTTTGTGGGAAAAGCATATTTGTTAGCTAAATAAATTATTTTTTCCAACAATGATAGAATTTGTAGGGAGAAATTAATTATTTTTATATATTTTTTATATTATGGTAATTTTTTTTTACCTTTTTCAAAATAATATAAAGATGCAAAAAAGACAATAAATTAAATTAAGACCTTATTAATGTCGATCAATATAACATTAAACTCAAAAGATTGTATCAAAATACAAATAAATACCAATTATTAAGCTAAACTTAAAAAGAGTATAAACTCTATCAATTATAATGTATCTTAAAAAAACATAACTCCTTATCCTCGTAATTTAAATATGCTACATATCCTCACCAAGATTTTTCTCTTCATAAAAGTCATCCTCTTCTATTGACAATGGCGTAAAGGGCGGTAGATCGAAACTCGAAACTTGTCTACATAGTCATTACATAGAGTGATGCCAAGATTGTAGCGTGGAATTAAATTGTTGTCCAATAAAGATCTCCTCCAAAAGAGTATCATTGGAAATTGTTGCTCATTTGCCCTCTCTGCTACATATTCAACAACTTTAACAAGAATCTCATCCTACAAGAACGATTCGATAGTTAATGCTATCCCTTCATGTCAAATTCAAAATATAAGTCATGACCATAGAAACAATAATAAGATTATCTCAGGACACAGAGAATTCAAGAAAGAACCACATCTTTCCAAATAATAACAATTAAAGAAAAAGGAGAACAATAGAAAATCCTTCGATGTAGAAGTCCATAGATACACTACAAACTAGGCCCCTTCTTAAAGCAAAAACATCTTGTTCTTTTTGCTGAAAATCATGCAATTTCTTTTCTTCCACATTAACCAAAAAATCGCCAATACTACCCAAAACCGAAACATATGTGTAGTTCCAACATAAAATGGCCTTGTAGTGCTTCACATAATTAAACAGGCCCAAGATAAAGTCAAAGAAAATTCAGTGAAGTGGCACGAAAAATATATAGAAAAGTTGCACATGCATAAGATTGAAATATATCATATAATACTATAATCTAAATCCAGTAATTGATGATCAAAGTGACAGTATTAGCATATAAAACCAAAGTATAAAACCAAAGTATAGATTAAAACCAAGAGACAATACACTGGACTTACGAGCCGTTAATAGTTAGTATAGATTAAAGCCAAGCTAGCTTTGAACATTTAATACAAATAAGATATCAATAAACTGACTACCTAAATAGCCTTGTGAAGAAGAGAACTGACCTGATGTATTGTATATGTTGAAAGATAATATGTCAACTCGTGAAAGAATAATGTTGCCATGATTACCAGCCCAAACAAGGTCGTCCATAACACTTAGGGGAAGAGTTGATTCCATGCGTGGTTTGGGTAGGTAAATAATACTAGATTGATTTGAATTCATGCTTCAAAGATTTTGGGCTTCCAACCAAGAAAACAAATTGACTTGGTTGCTTTACATATTGATGCTTGACCAATTATCTGAATCTGAAGCATTCACTAAGCTTAACCAGGAAATTAAGGGAAAAGGAGAAATGGGAGGGATAACTAATAAAGTTAACACGAAATTTTTATATTACAATGCACTTTGCTGACTTTGATGAATGGACAAAGTGATGGTTCAGCTAAGACATGAAAAAACAATTCAATTACTAGAAGTTGTGTCCGCCGAGTGCTGGTTCATACAAGATTTTGTAGAAGACAAGCTCCAATTCTTATGTTACTAACTGATAATGGCATTAGTTAATGTTTTCAACATGAACGATCCTACATTATATCAAGGTCACCATTATTTAAACCTTGATGATGGGAAAATTGGAAGCCTGCCTAGCACCCAGCTTATGAGAAGAGCTTGAAGATGTTCTTGATTCAAATGGTTGCTATACAAGGAGGTGGTCATAAAAAATTCTACTCAAGTGAGCTCTTTATCAGATTGTAAGTAGAGTATTTCTCAAGAAGTTTAGTGCTTAAATCTAGCATTTACGAGCATTAACATTTCAATGGCTCGCCAAATGTGAGTTTTCGAATAAGCAGAGAAATTATGGGAGAAAATTGGTATCTAATGAAAGCTTAAATAAGAAATAAGAACTGAAAGGTTTGGTTCAATTGTCAAATAGCACATTTAGCATTGCTCATATGAGATTGATACCTCTCTAAATTTTCAGCTATTAGCACTGAACTAGGACCTAATTACATGGTTTTAATTTTATTTTTAGCAATTTTAGTATCGCTATGTAAGTTTATAAATTTTTGTATCACTATGTAATATGTGGTCAACAACAACATGTTCATTAGCAGCCCCAACCCTCCTAATCATCAAACAATAGTACATACGGTGGAGGAGCCACGTATCATAACAAAAGACAATTTATATTCATCTTGAAGACTCAAACACACAGTAGGAGATATGTCATCAAAATTCCTCATAAATTTAGCAAATGATATATGAATGCAAGCTGCAAAATAAAATCAGATTTTTCTTGCTTCTTTGTTTTCTCAAATTACAAAAGCAACACTAGGCATAGCTATAGAAATCTTTATTTACACACAAATTTTGAAAATAAGATATGTACGAGCATAAAATATTTTGAACTCAACTTTCAATATCTTGAGTAGCAGAGAATAGTTATTTTGTTGGAGAAAAACAATTTCACCCCTAACTAGCATAAACATCTAATTGAATGCATGACTTATAAGCTACAACAAATAAAACTTCATAACTCTAGATATATAATAATACATTTATCATGAAAACTAGAATAACAGTGAATAAACACCCAAGTTTTCCAAGCATTGTATAGTAGTAGTTTAGGACTAACCTCAATAAAGTAACTAGTAACTACATCCACCAGCACCTTTTCCGCATCATCCAGCGTTCCACGACCATAAAGCGACGCCATCAAAGGTACCAGCATTTTCTTCCCTGTACTCCAAAATGTTAGTAAAATAATATAATATTCACACATAAATGGAAGATTTTTATATTTCTTTTTTGTAAACAATAATAATAGCAGTATTACCTTGGGGGCAGAGGGAGAGGTATTCGGTGGCGGAGAAGTCGATCTCGAGGTGAGCGGTGGCGGTGGCGGTGGCGGTGGCGGTGAGGATGTTGTTGAGGCTCTCTTGAAAGAGATTGAATTCCAGATCGGCTTGCTCTTTTAGGGTTCTAAGATGCTGAGATTTGATGAATTTTTCCCTAAATTTTTTTGAACTTTTTTGAAGACAAAAGTAACTCTTCTTTTTGTCGTGACGTGACTGGAGGTGAAAATTTGATTGTGATTATATTTTATTTTATATCTATTTATTATAGTTTCACATCGGACAAATAGTACTAAAAAAAATCGAAAATTTTTCCCTCTAAATATTACTCTACAAATTAGTTTTTTTTTTTTTTTTTGTCTGTAAAAGATATGCTTTGCCTGACTAATTTTGGTGCCGGAACAAATGTATATGTTTGTGGGCACAAGTTATCACACTTCAAAAATTTCAGAACAAACTATGGCCCTATCAAAAAACAGGTTTGTGGGGAAAAGTTAATTCCGCAGACAAATTGACTACTTTATGAAAATTCTGTTGAAGAAGTTGTATGTGATGAGAATGGCAGCAGAATTAGGGATTAATAGAATATATGCTTCAGGTAAGATGTTTAGCATGAAAACAAGCATGGGTAAAAAGGTTTTCAAAATAATAACAAATTCAATGGCATTTGATATGCATCGAAATTTTACTCATATTTTGGAACTTGACTTGTAAAGTTATGTGATATGTTATAATAGATCACACTTTATATAAATTTTATTACAAATTTTTATATTCTATATCTTCTACTTTTTTTTTACTTAAGTGAACTTTAAATTCTTCACATAGGTTGTTATGTATCATGATTTTTTATTTTTTCTTTCTACTTTAAACCACCTAATGTAAATGGTTTGGATAGAATACTATTTCAAGTGTGGCTATACTTGGGTTGTCCAATGAAAATTTATCACCTGCCTTTAAAACTAATTTAAACTTTATATTATTTTCCTAGTTCATCAGTTTTTTAATGCTACTTATTTATGTTACCATTTTTTAAATACTACCATGCCAGACAACAAGCTTTCTTACTTATGTCGATTAATGCATTGGGTATTTCTATAGTTGGGCTTGCTTATCATACTATGAATTATTTGTACTTTTCCCTCATCTTTGCAGATCGAATTTAAATATTTGAATTTTTTATGATTCACACGTTATACAAATAATATTGTATAAAAAAAATAAATTCATATTGAAAAAAAAAAAACAATTGTATGTTTGTGCATACTTATTAATAATTTACTAAGTATTCGTGTGAAATATTTATTTATGAACAATAGTAGAATAGACAAATAGTGTTAATTACAAAGATTAATAGGCGATAAATGTGAATGTCACTATTTGTTTTCCACCATCCCTATAAGCTAGAGCAATAACAAATATAGGTGTCGCAAATTTTTTTCTCCATCCTAGAATTTTTAGCAACAAATATTACTTATCGCAAAAGATAGACATATTGCATTACAAAAAACTTTGTTGCAAGAAATAATTGTTTGTCCCCATAAGTTTCTCACCAAATATATTTTGGCGCCAAGCTTCCCATTATGTTTTTGGTGATAATCTTTATTACTTGTCGTGCATTTCGACATTTTGCGACAACTTTTTATATTGCCTTATTTTTTTTTTTGTACTTATTTTTCCACCAAAATTTTTGCGGCAAACTTTAAAAATTTGTCGCGCTAAATCACTTATTGCGGCAAATTTATGTATGTCGCAAAATATCTTGTCGCGAAATAGAGATTTTGTTGTAGTGATTTCTTCAAATAACTATATTTATTATTGTAACAACACATTACATTAACCAAAATAAACCAATGCAATTTTTCCCTTTTCTTTATAGCACTTACACCTTCTTATATATTGAACCTTTCAAATTAATAAATCAATTTCGAAAACCTGCTTTACAAAATTAAAAATCTCAAACAAATAAGGGTAATTATATTGACATAACATGCTTGTTTTGTTGTGCCACTTTTTAATTGCACTAAAAGTTTCCAATCTCTGCTTATTGTCGTGCTTATGTCCCTACCTTTTTTTTTTTTTTTGTATTGTTATTCTCAATCTTCTATTAATTAGCACATATAGTCTTTGACGATGTTTTATGTCTTTGTTAGCATTCTTTGAAATGAGGGCAAATATTTTTGTCGCATTTTTGTATTTGTTATTTCTTTTGCATATTTAAAAAGAAGGTTATTCTATTCCTTTGGATCCCACATCGGCTGGCGGTAAAGGAAAAGGCTGAAGAAACAACTATAAGATGGTGGTCCAAGAATGAGAAATGCATGCCTTACTGGACCTTTTAGTGCTGGATCCTTAGGCATTGAAAGAAATTTCCTTAGTTTTGGCAGAAAAACCAACCGGCAAATCCGGTCCCAGGTCAGCCGGTTCACAGTTAGACTGGCCGGCTGGTCGGTTTTTTTCCCGGCTTTTAGTTATAAT
The DNA here is from genome assembly GCA_030279155.1 of Forsythia viridissima. Classification (NCBI taxonomy): domain Eukaryota; kingdom Viridiplantae; phylum Streptophyta; class Magnoliopsida; order Lamiales; family Oleaceae; genus Forsythia; species Forsythia viridissima. The sequence goes on from CM059039.1 coordinate 51,045,827, forward strand.
AGTTTTAAGCACTAATTGGACCGGTTTGTCAACTAGTTCTTGGTTTTCCCAGTTGAACTGCCAGTCCAGTCTGGTTTTCAAAGCACATGTGTTAGTTAGGAACTAGTTGCCCTTATGTTTTCACAAATCTGGGAAGAATTTGAGGACAAACTTATTTATTTGAATCTAATTACTTGACTCCTCTTTAGACCAATGATAGTTAGGCATGTGGCAGTTGCAGCTGCCACATTAAATTACAATGCATGTGAATATCTTCTTTCATTATCAGACTCATAGTTATGGCAATTGAACCTGAAGTCTGTGGCATATCAAGCTGATGTTGCAGCCAATTCATCTGCAATTGCTTTTGGTATGAAAGGCTTGCAAATAAAATTATATCACAGATTTTCACATTCTTCATTGAGAAAATGATAAAAGAAACTGAAAAACGGTATATTGAAGAATTAAAATGCGAAAACCACTATGCAATACTATTTATCTATACACTCGAGTGTACTCTTTTGCAGAATCCTCCAATCCTTTTGTGATAGGAAGCATTTTCCTTATGTCATTCAAACGATGTTGATTGTAAAACAATTGCATTTTATTGTACCTTTTTTACGCTGAACAACAGTGATAATGACTGTGAATCAATATGAAATATGAAATACGAAATAAGAACAGTTTACTAGAAAATTTATTCATTTAAAACCTTTGAAAGAGCTCAACCGCAGTTTTTTTTAGAAGTTGATGCTCTTGTGCTCCTTTACATTTGAATTCAGATTACTTGTTCTGTTTGCAGGTAGAGTTGCAGATCGCGGTTTTATAAATTCATTTAGCAAATGGATGAAACTTTGAGTTTAAACTTACAATGTTGATATTCTCAATGCAGAAAGTCTCAGTAAATGGACCTAAACAGACACTATTTTTGTTGTGGGAAGTAAATAAGGAGTCTAGCTCCTTGGGTTCGCGTTCTTGATGAAATGTACCACGCTGTATTAAACTTGAGACTGCGAACCACCTATGAGCAAGATCGGGAAAAAGAGGTATGTTTATGTGCATAACAGCTCTTATTATGTTCTTTTCTTCCAAGTACATCTTGTTATATTATTTGACTGTAATCTTTTCTCGGGAGTTCTTAATGATGAACACATTCCAGAGCACACTAATACCTAGGTCATTCGGAATTGGTAACATCATCCTAAAACATGGTAAACCTGTGTCGGAAATGCTGAAATTGGCTATCTTAACCAGTTTTATCCAGTAGCTTTCTTACTTTTTAAGAAAGCATGTTTGGCTAAGTTTCAAAATAAGTAAAAGTTGCTTTTAGGTAACTTTTTTTCACAACATCTTTGAAGAAGTTATGTTTTCTCACTTTAAGTAAAACACGTTACTTATTTCGAAAGTAACTCAACTAATTTACTTATATGCAATCTTTATCAACAAGAGTTTTTTTTGCAGAACTTTTTATTTACAAATAAACTTTTTAAGCTTAACCATACGTGATCCACAATTTCGAAAGGAACACAATGCTGAAATGAGAAGAGATGCCCTGAGAAAAACTTAGTTATCAACGGTGCGAAATTCAATTTTTCATCATGGCGTGAGTTTTCCTATTTGCTAACATTTTCACGTAACCTGTTCCAGAATCTTCAGTTGCCTACAGAAAAGCTCGTAGGGGAACTGGATAAAAGATACAAGCGCTTGAGAAAAGTTAGGATTATGCTGGAATCTTCCTTGATGAATCTTGACGATGCTCTCATGCTCTTCCATGATTTCTGAATACAAGGCTAGCGCATTCTTTCCCCCTCGCTTTGTGATTATGTTTACACTTTTCCAAATCGAGATTATAATTTAATTAATTAAGTAATCTTTCTATTGATTTCGCCCTCCTTTCCCTCTCCCTATTTGCACTCCCCTCCCTCCTCTCTTAGTCTCTTTTCTTATACTTTCCATTGCGGATATTTGTTCGTCTTTCTCCCTTGAATTAAGGAACAGAAAAGAAAATGGGATTGACACACCTTTCCCCTGCTCAAATATTTGATTTTTCGACCTACTGAGAATGATATTTTGATAGTAAAAGGTTTAACTACTACTAAAATGAAACGTCACGAACAACTGACGAGATGAATAATGTAATATAGTCTACCCAGTTCGACACAACCAATGTGTGGGATGCTTTATTCGTAATGCGGAATGTACCACACACTAAATTCTTAAGAAGCTCTACAATATCATATATTAAACCGGCATTGGGAGCAAATACATCATTTGAGTTCAGGCTAAAAATGACACGAAGAGCATCATACTCAAACGTGCCAGTGGACAGCTGATAAGTATTATTTTACACTTATCTAGACCATTAAAAGTGGACTATTGTAAGTGCTCTTAAGTGATTTTTTACTTAATTATATGTTGATTTAATTATTTCAGGTCAAAACCCAAGATCGGATGGAATTGGAGAAAAACAAAGTAAAATAGGCGAAAAGGACTGAAAGTGTACGAAAACTTGAAGATGGGGATCAACTTGCAAACCTCCAAAAGTTGAAGGACCTGGGTTGCAAATAAAAGAAGACTAAATTGAAATATAAGAAGAAATCAGAGGACTAAGATGACTACAATTAAAAGTTGAAGGACTACGGGTGCAAATATGAAGAAATTATAGTTGGGTGAACGCCCAACTCAAAGCTGGGCGAACACCCAACTTCAATTTGAAGTGGCTGAGGCTAAATTATTGGCCTGGGCGTTCACCCGGATAATGCCTGGGTGTTCGCCCAGGCCAAATTCTGGCAGCGAAATTTTATTTTTATTTTATTTCCTTTTTGAGTCCTAAAGCAATTTGGAAGCTTGTAACCCACGATTTTTAGGGATCTTTTAGGGCTTATTGGGGGAACTATAAATATGAGTTATACACTCATAATTGGGGGTCGTAAAATTTTGTAAAAAAATCATATTGAGAGAGAGAGATACCAAGAGACGAAGAACAAAAACGGAATTGAAGATTGGAGCTTGAAGACAAAGATTTCTTGGTGCAATATATTCAACATTTCTTCCTCTATTATTTTCAAGATCCGGTTATGTCTTCCCTTCTCTTCATCTTTTCTTTGTCCCGAGTCATGAACAGCTAGATTTAATGTTTGGATAAACGATGTAGCCTAAGTTTAATTCTTTAATTTCGAATCTCAAGTTTTGATTTATAAATTGTTTATGTATTTGATTTTACTTCTTTTCTTAATGCTTGAAATAATTGGCCATTATTTGTTATTGATTTGTGGATTGTAATAAACCGAGAGGTAAATTATTAATCTAGACCACGTAGTAAAATCTGGCAATTGGATAAAAGGTAGAGATACGCTTTTGTTATTGTCACGGTCTTGAATTGAATTCTTAGGAGATTTAATGCATCTAATTGAGGACCATTCTGACTGCCTAAGTTGACTTAATTAGATAGGACTAATTTGAACTCGAGAGAGGTAAATTAGGTTAAATTTGTGAATTCGACCGAATACAATTTTAGGAATAAATCTTGAGAGGATGAATTAGAGATGACAACTAGGTGAATTCGTTTGTCCAAACGCTTCAACCATCATATTTTATTAATTCTTGATTTTTTTCTTTATTATTATTTTCGTTATTTTCACAAGTTTTAGCTTAAATCTTTCAACTCAATTTATTTTAAATTATTTACAATATATTAGCACTTTGATTAATTAAACTAGTATCTAAATAAGATAGTCTTCGTGGGAACGATAATCCGGACTCAAAAAGTCCACTTTATTACTTGTTAACGATATTGTACACTTGCAATCACGTTATTTTCACAACAACAGCCCGAGTTCCTTGGCAAGTAGAAGTCCTCTGCGCAGTGCTATTGCCTCCGCATTTTCTGGTGAAAATTGGCCAATGAAGCGCTCCGACCTTGCAGCAATCACTCTCTTATTACATCATCGGTATTTAACACCAGCGTTCCTCTAGCTGTTTGGACATTCGACGCAACATGGAACACTGTTGTTGAGTCTGCTCCTTCTATGCCCGACAAGAAGACGCCCCACAGATGTAGCCATTCCCTCGTGTTGTCAAAGTATTCCTGGCTGTCCAAATACTCCGTCCTCTGTACGTCTGTGAAACAGCCCCAGCAAAACATCCTTTACATCATTGGCATTCCCACCCTTTATGCGATCCCATGGGTTCGCTTCTTTCCACACTTGTTTTGCCTTAAAACTCCGGAATAAAGCATGAATAGGAGTCTCAAATAAGCCACAATTCACACCTGTCCTCAGTTGGAATGCAACGCCTCCTTAAATTCTACCCCGTTGGAATAGCGTTATGAAATACAAACCACACAAATATGTGTCTTTTGGGAAGAATGCATAAATGCCAAACCCTTTTCCACCATCGGGCCAAGGTGTTGGAGCTTTGTCCAACTGGTTGGATGTCCTCTTGCTGTGCCAAATAGTAGACTCTTGACTGTCACTACAACAAAAAGAGCTTTTTGCAACATCTCAATGACAATATTCGTTAATAGCTTGTTGCTAAAAAGGGTTTACGGCAACAGTCATCAAATGTCTGTTGCAATTGGTTAATTCAATTGACATTTGACAACGGTATTTAAATGAATATTGCCAATATATCCTTTTGCAACGGTCATTGTCTGTTGTCAAAATAATTATACATTTTGCTATTCAACAACGGCAGTGACCGTTGTCAAATAATATAGTATTTAGCAACGTTCGCGCACGTTGCGAAAAACTCTATTTTAGGACATTTTGCAACACTCAATATCTGTTGCAAAAGATTTTATATAATAAATGAATTGGTAGCGTTCCTTGAACGTTGTAAAAGATTTGATGCACAAATATTAACCCATTTAATCAACCGAACGTATTCCACTCACCCAATTTTGTCATATATGTCTGTGTGCAAACCCCCAAAATCACATCTCTTCCTCATCTCTCCTCCAAATCTCCTCTCAAATCTCTCATCTCTCCTCAAATCTCCAATACGTCTGCCAATTTTTCTCTCAAATCTATTAATTTGTTGGAAATGAGTCATAAACGGGAGATTTTTATATTTCTTTTTTTTTAAAACAATAATAATTGCAGTATTACCTTGGGGACGGAGGGCGAGGTCTTCGAGGCTGGAGGAGGCGATCTCGAGGTTGGCGGTGGCGGTGGCGGTGGCGGTGGCGGTGCGGTGAGGATGTTGTGTCTTGAAAGAAATTGAATTCCAGATTGGCTTGCTCTTTTAGGGCTCTAAGCTGCTCCACGCTCATGTTCTCCATCTCTAACCTTCCATTTAGGTTTGAATTTTATCTAATTTTTTTTTACAATTATTTATCCAATCAATTAATATGACAATGATGATGATTAATTTTTTTCATGAATTTCCATTTCCATGGTTGTATACCAAATTGAATAGTTTTTTTTATTCTCGGTTCCCTTTTCTTTTCTAACATAATTATAAGTTTTGATTAATATTTATGAATAATATGTTGTTCGACTATTTCTTGAATCTTTATTCCAATTTCTTGAAAAACATGATAGCCGTTTATGTATTGTTACGTTTCTTTGATAAGCTTTGGTTCTGCTTGTTGATATTACGTCCTGAGGAATCAACTGTTTGTTATCCAAATGTTGCTATCATGTTTCTGTAATTAAGATAATCATAAGGCCACTAAACTTTTTCCTGTTCGTCTGCTACGAGGTTGAATATGTCCGTCATTTGCTTCAACCTGTTACATAGTTTGGTTTTGAGTTTCTGTCATCCAATCAAGCTAGCAATATATAGTTTCCACCTTCTTTTGTTTAGCACTATTGAAAGTAATTAGTTTGCGGATTAAATACCGGCATTATTCTGGTATGATATCAATATTTTTATGGTACTTGCACACAATTGTATTGATTCATTTCTAGAGCTTATGAATGAGTACTAGGGGTGAACGCGGTTCGGTTTGGGCGGTTTGTGCCATATTTTCAACTCAAACCATTTCATGCGGTTTAGAATTTTTCCAAACCAAATCAAACCATTTTGTTTTTCAAATCAAACCAAACCATTATTTGCGGTTTGGTTCGGTTTTAATCCGCGGTTTACCTATCGATATTATAATAATATATTTAAAACAAGTTAACATATATGTTTAAATAAGAACTAATAATGTTAAACGTTAAATTACATTTATATTTGTCTAAAATTCGAAATATAAACAAAAAGGCAAAAAAGTAGTAGCAAGTTAGCATCTAACAACATGCAAACTTTACATTTTTTAAAACTGTAATATTTATAATTTAATAAAATTATTTTTTAATTTAAAAATTTAAAAGCGGTTCGGTTCTGTTCGGTTTTGTACGGTTTTTGAAAATTGAAACCTAAACCAAACCATTTTGAAACGGTTTGGTTCGGTTTAAGAGAAAAAAAAACCGCGGGTCCATGTGGATTCGAACCAACGGTTTCAAACTAACGGTTTCGGTTCGGTTTGCGGTTTCGCAGTTTTTTTGTGCAGCCCTAATGAGTACCATAATTATGCATGCCAGGTTGTTGTTTTGACTGAATGGTTACGGCTAAAGAGTCTTGTGAGCAGTTCTTTGCATGGAATTTACCCAATTTGGACCACATGGCAATTTTGCAGTTGAGGCAAAACTATAGTTTGCCATGTTTTCTACATTCTTCCACATTTGCTGCAAATATGGGGTTTTTCTGATATATATATATATATATATATATAATTTGAAATTTTATATAGTTTGCCATGTTTTCTACGTTCTTCTACATTTGCTGCAAATGTTGGTTCTCCTGATCCATATATGTATTTTGAAATTTTTATATAAGTTCTTACACATTGTTTAGAAATATATTGTATTTTCTGTACATATCTAAATGTGTTTCCTTTTTGTTTTTATTTTGGTGACAATGGGACAAAATCTGTTTTTTTTCACCTTGTTTTACTTATTAATGTATGTTATTGGGTTTTTTAATGGATTGAGTGCTTATTAGTAATCATAAGCGTTATTAGATTGAGTGCTTATTGAGTATTATTTTATTTTCTGAAATTCTTTTCAATGCCAGTATGATCAATTGGACACGGCGTATCACTACAATTGACAATGGCAACTTATTTTCACCAAAAGGTAGCTGAGTTCAAATTTTTTCTCTAAAGGTAGCTTCGCTTGCTTCAATGACAGGCTGCAGTTCTGTGTTACCCAACTTCACACCAATTTCATCATATTCAAATTGGCTGTCAAAATTTATGGACATGATATTTAAGTGATTCCATAAAAGCTAAGAAATCAGTGAGCAAAAGAATTATAAATAAATAAATTGAAACCTCCGAAAATGCAAGCTTAGTAAATCTTACTCTTTGGGGGATATTTTCAAACAAGTTATAAGCACTTGAAAAGATATGCTTTGTTCCACTTATGTTCTCTTGTATTTAATTTAGATTTCTGATTTTTATGCTTTTTTTTTTTTATTTTGTCTTCTGATCTTGTAAATATTTTATAATGTATTTCAAATTGCAAAATTCTGAAAGAAATGAATATTGCAATAATTGTGTATGCAATTGAAATTGGACAGCTTAGTAATTAAAATCTGAAAACTCAAATAAATTGATTTCACCATTTGTTTGATTATCTTTGGGCTTTAATAGCTTAAGAGTTTATGGCATCAATTTGACTAGGTTGCAAAAGAATTGATTTTATTAGATCTTTCGGCAGATGTGGTTATGAATCAAGTTGATTGGCAAAAATTATTCACGCAGCCCTCTCCAAACTTAGTTTGTTGTCACTAATTTCTTCCCGTCTTCTGCTATTCAAAAATCATTTGAATGTACTATTCATTTCTTTTGATACTTGGTTTACGGCCCAAGACTCTTTTTCTTGTGCCCAAGATGTTAATTTTATGTTCATCTAATAAAATAGTAATTTATCTTAAGGTTTCACAATCTATAGTGTGCCTGAAAGTTTTATTCCCAGACATTATTGAGGAAACTGAATCAAACATGAGACTAAAGACATTCTCTATGAATGTTCTTTAGAAGATTAAGATGCAGAAACTGAATAAAATCTGTGATGGGAAACATTCTGTATAATACACACACATTTTTTATATTTGAAAATCAACATTTTGCTCCTCTTGTATGTACACAGTCAGTAACACCTTTAGAACATTGCGAATGGCTGAACAGGTTATTACTTGACTTGTGGCCAAATTATATCAGCCCAAAGCTTTCTTCAAGATTCTCATCTATTGTTGAGGTAACTAATCTGTTCTCCATGCATTTATGGACCAGTTTTACTTGTGACATTGGATCAATAAAGTCATCTCTTATATAGATAGCATTTTCAGAAATCCCATCATACTGCAATTAGGACAAAATGGAGTAGTAGAAATCCCAATCCCTAGTATGCTAGTATAGCCAATACGGTCAACTCTCACTTGTTTTACTTTAGCCATTAAAGATCCTCAATGGCAGAATGTAATTATCTCTTATCTAATCAAACTCGAACTCTTGTTCCATTTCGAAAAGGTTTTGTGGGTTATTGTTTATAATCTCATTCTCTCATGAACAATTACATACCTTGGAGGATAAAAGTGAGCTGTTACTTCGATTGCTAATGCTTGATTGTCTTCCCCTTCTAAATGTGCAGAGACGCTTGAAGCATCAAAAACCAATGCTAATTGTAAGTTTTCTTTTTTCATCTCTATTATATTAAGAATTTTTTTGGCTATCATTGGTTTTGAAGTATTAAAACAGTGCATAAGAGTCCATTCCATTTTCGTGTATAAATTATGGACATTGTATGCTTTCAGTGATATGCACACACATCTGAAAGAAGAAGCTGGTTGAGTGAAGTCACTATAGGTAAAGCATGGCCATATAGAATCACAATTTAATTATTTATTGACTAGAAGATAATTATAAGTAATTAGCATTATGAAATAATCAAAATATATAATAGTAATTAAACAACATAATCATCAATATAATGTTAGGTGTAATTAATTTCATCAAACCTCATTTGTATGATGATATCAACTACCACTTGCTATTTCATTAAAGTGTAACAATTTTGGCCTCTTAATTAGAAGCATTGAAAGTTCTTGTGATTTTAAAGATTACTTTAGGGACGACATCCATTCATATTATCTAGTTAGAAATATATGTTTTTTAAAGAGTGAATAAATAAATAAAATTAAATTAAATTTAAATTTTGTTTCTATACACTCTTTCATGTACATAACTCATTTTTTTTTTTTGGTCACGTGTATAATTTTATGTATATTGGAACATTTTTGGAAATCCCAATTTGAGGGCCGATCGAGGAGCATGTTTGCATAAGTTTAATATGACTAACTTTTTCAACCCAAAAAAAAAAAAAAAAAAACACAAAAGACAAAAGCTGAAAAGCATTTTCCTAAGAGAAATCTCTTTATACTGGGAATTCAAAAAGTTTTTTTGTGCGACAAACAAAAAAAAAGTAATAAAACGTTGGAATAATTTGAATCGACTTGACTAAAAAAATTGACTCATTTCATTTTGAAAATCAAATTAATGAATTCCATTACCTATTGAGCTATTCAATATGAAATGGAATTCGCTCCACTCTTAGAATATGTAGAATAAGAATTCTTCTATTTGCCTTACTCAATTCAATTAAAAAAAATAAAAATACTTTCTTTTTGTTCACAAAAGAATAAACACAAGATACTCAATTTTATTTTTAGTATATTTTCTCATTTCCAAGGTGGGGAGTCTTATTTTCTCCATCGACCTATTTGTTAAAATAATACAACTTTTTCAAGTTATTATAGTTTAGGCTTGATTTAGTATTGCTATATTTTTAGGAAGAGTCAACTTTCGCAGTGTTGTAGAAAAAAATCAGATGTGGGAAGAATCAAATAAGTGTTTGGTAAACACTTATTTCTAAATTATTGTATGTTTCAAAATCAGCATTTTAGCGTTTGGTAAACAAAAATTATTTATTGTCGTAATTGTATAAAATTACTAAAATGGATATTGATTATAATAATGTTCTTTTGTATTATTATTATCATTAGTATTATTGTAAACTTTATTTTTACTTTTATAACAATATGTAATATTATCAAATATTTTTCAAAAACAATGCATCCACCATGATTATTTAAAAATAATAATACACAAAATAAATTAATTAAATTAAATAAGGTAAAAAATGATATTGTGATTAATCTGATAAGCTACAATTTTGTTGCTTCTATTTGTTAAATGTTACAAATTCTTCTATAATCACTTTTTTTATAAAAAATATTATCAAACGCTTAAAATAACTTCTGATTATTTGATAATTAGAAATTCTACTCTAAAATCAATCTCAAAATAAACCCTAAGTAAATTAGAAATTTGTTGCAGAAGATAGAATTGGGTAAGTCAATTTCACTACTTTTTCTTTTTGCCTTCATGTCAAATTTATTAATGTATAATAAGTAAAGAATAACTTAATTTTAACAATTTATAAATTCTACAACTATGTTAAAAGGGAAAAAAAATTCATAACTAAAGTGACATGTTGAAGTTGTTTTAACTTATAATCCTATTCACAGGTGCCAAGAATGATTTCTGGTTCGAAACAAAGAAAGTATTTGCATTCTCGACTGCGAACTTTGAAAAGTGACAAAAGTAAGTTGTGGATAGAAAATATGATAAATTTTGACAAAAATTTACAAATATATAGTGTTTTTTAAATGCAAAATATCAAATATATTCTTTCGCTAAAATAGTTACTTTTTTGTGTGATTAAAATTTTACGGTACTTGAGACTCATAAAATAACTCCCAGGAAGAGCTATCAAATTGAATTTTACAATTACACACAATATAATGCTATTACACACAATGATTAAACTAAAACAGCAGGTTAAATTTTCAAATATTGCAAGACGAAGTAAATCGAAAGTTACCCAAGAGCAAATGTAGAACTCACAGTTCCCCAAGAATAACTGTCGAATCAACAATTCCAAAAGAAATTTTCGATAGTTACCTTGGTAAGCTGTTGAATTTTTGACAATTTCAAAAAAAAAAAATCTCTTTCTAGAGTAATTATCTCGAAGTTGGTTGACAGTTCCGCTGAGTTTTGTTTACTAGCAATTGGATTACAAAATTGTTTTTGCTATGTGTCTTACAGATTACAATTTGTCTTTCACCCATTTTTATGATGGAGAACGGGTGTTCTAAAGGAGAAAAATGGGTTTCAAATTAGTGGCGAATATTGGAGCAGCAGTACAATCGTGTGACAGGCGGTGGTGGGGCATTGTTCAAGATTTGTTGTTTCTTTAGAATTTGGTGGTGGTGTTGTTGTTGTTGTTGTTGAAGAGAGAGATTGTGAATTTTGCAGAAAAGTCACGATTTGTAATTTTAAAAAATTTTGAAAATAGGCTTAGGATATGGATTTGAATTTTAATTAAGGGTAATTATATACATATCATACTTTTTATTTGTTGCACCACGTTTTAATTGTATTTAAGATTTTCAATATTTTCTTATTGTAGTACTCATGTCATCAATCTTTCTTTGTCGTGTTCTTATCTTCAACTTTCCATTAATTATCATACTTTTTCTCTAATAACTGTTTTCGTCATAAAGTCAGATTGAGATGAATAGCTTAATTGTCCTTCATATTTTAAAAAATAATAAATACAAAAGTGCAACAATTTTTTTTTTTAATTCTATTAAGGATAAAATGTGTTAATTAATAGAAGTTGAAGATAAGAATTCGACGAGAAAAATCTTAGAGACATAAATACTATAATGAATAAAAATTGAGAATTTTAAGTGAAATTAAAATGTAGTGTGACAAATAAAAATTGTGGTGTAAAAATAACCCCTTTTAGTTAGTTATCTGAGTATATTTTTATGGCTTTATAAATAAAATGGCTATTTAATCAAATATTTTTATTATTAAAAAATTATTATCACGACCGTTTCACCTTGCCCAAAATAAAAAGCTACGTCTGTCTTCATCTCAAAATTTTCTCAACCCATCTATCCTCTCAATTCTCTCTTCTTCCCTCAATTCTCCTCGAAATCTACTATCCAAGGGTTCCTTTCATCTCAAATATGTAATCTCTACTCAAATCTCCAATATGTCGGCCAATTTTCTCTCAGAATTGTTAGTTTGCTGGAATCGAACGCATAAAGGGAGTTTTTTATATTTTTTTTCTATAAACGATGCTGTCTTGAAAAAGCATTGAAATCGAGATCGTCTACCACCTCGAATCAAAGGAATCAAAGGAGCAGAAGAAGAAGAACAGTTAGCATGTGAAATACAAGACCCAGAAGATAACGATGCCGTTTTCAATACCATTCATCTGTTGCTCCAGACAATGATTCAACCCAGTTCTACTTGTAATTCTTACACAATTCCTTGAAATATCAAATCTTCTCCTAACACTTCATTTGTTTAATTCGGTGTACATGGCTCGTGAATACACAACATATATAGTTTATTGCTTATGTGTAATGTTTTTGAGACTTGACAGTGGGATTATATCTTAGACTGCTTCATTTTTTATATTTTTTTGCAAGCTCTGTGTCAAGATTGATATGGGCCTCTTCACTCATTCTTATATTGTTATTCTAAGTGTTATGATTGTCATGGATTCCAAATGTACTGACTTGCTTTATGAATTGAAATTGGTAGATCATTCTTTTTTTTTTTTATGCTAATATTTGTGAAATTGTGACTAATCAATGACTCATGCATTTAGAAATGTGAATTTATGGCTAATCAATTAGTTGTTGAATATATACTATTGGGATTTCTTAAAGCTTACATAGTTGAACTGCAAATGAAAATGCAGATTCAAGAACTAAACTCTCAAGGATATGAGGTTATTTTGGTGACATCAGGAGCTGTCGTTGTTGGTCGTTAACACCAATAACTTTTATACAGTAGATAAACAAGTAGGAAACATAGGAAAAATGGAATTCTTGGTGTTGGTGTGGCACTTGTGTTAATTGGACCTGGGAGTGTTGATCAGGTATGTAATGTCAAAAGCTCCTGACTTTGGGTTGTGGATGGATAATGTGATGTGGATGATTGGCACGTTACGATCCACTTTAAATTAGTCAAAATTAAAATTTATTTAGTCAAATTCAATATAATTTTTGATCAAGTTCAAGTCAAATAGTCAAAGTAAGACTTAAATTAAGTAAATAAATTGTTTTGGGCTATTTTGTAAAATACTGTTACTTAGGGATTTAAATGACTCCTCAAGGAAGCTAGGGGTTTAAGTTGCAATTTTGGCTGAATTGTAAAATTAATTTGGGACCATTCCAGAGACTTCCAGAGGCAGAAAAAGAGAAGAGACGCTGCGGACAGAGAGAAAAAGGAGAGGAAAGAAAAGAAAAGAAAAGGAAAGGAAAGGAAGAAAAGGGAAAAGGTAAAGGAAGAAGAAGAAGAGGCCGACCGAAATCAACGTTTTAGGCTTGAGGTTGTCCATTTCGTTTGCAATTTTAAGAGTTAAGTAAGAAATTACTTATTTAAGAAAAGTGTAAATAATTAGAGTTTTTGCTTATTGGTTTAAATGTGAATATTATGAAAGAAGATAAGTTGATTTTAGTGATATGAGCTATATTTACATGTTAAATGAAGTTAAATGGTTGAGAATATTAAAAAGAATTATATGTTGCAAAAAGGGTCTGTTCATGGTATAAGTCCTTTCCTCTCCACTAAGAAGACCAACTTTCCCAAAACGATTGGAACTAGGGTATCCTCACCGAAGGAAAAGAAGATTAATTTAGTTATTTGTCCACCATTCTTATAGTTCTTAAATTTCTCTTTATGGTTATCTTCTTGTCCTTTGTCATGATTAGACTAAGAGATTACATAATTGAGTAGAAAATAATTTTTATATGGCACTAATATTGTATCATGCATGTAATTATGACTTCATCCTTTCATTAGTTATTGCATGGTTATAATTTGTATTTGTATGGTGCCTTTCTAACTTCGGCTGTGTATCTATTGACTAGGATTTAAGGTCTACACACAATCATAAAAGAGATTGACATAAGTAGAGAAATTTTTTATGTGATGGAAAGATTTTTAGAATTGTAAATTCATTTGACTCTAAAACTCGCAATAAGAATCCACTTCAAAAAATCTTGGGGGAAATAATAAGAATCCACTTCAAAAAACTGTAGTTCGTCTTGGACCAGAACTAGACTGAGATTATATAAATTGAATTGGGGAGTTTTTGGAACCAAAAGCTCAAATCTACCAGGATCCTAGCCACTTTTGTATATAGTATAGATTCATCTGCTGAATTTCTTCCTAAGCATGCTCCAAAGATGTGACCTTTTACTAGTTCACCTCCTCCCACCCTCCACTTCTCTTGCCGTTTCTTAAGTACTATTTGTTGATATGCATTTTCATTTTGCATCAATAATTTGTGTTCTTGTTGAAAGTGATGGGTGTCTTGATCGCTGAAGTGCACGATATGTTTGATGAGCTTTATATTCATTAAGCTTTGGTGTTTGTCGACTTGGTCGTAGTTCCCTGTTTATGTTTTGGCTCCTTTGTTAATATCTCCACACAGCAGTTTAAGTTCATTGTCATGATGATAATATGGCGGCCTACAATGCATATTTTTAGTAAAACCTTTAACTGTAATCTTCTTCAGGTTTCCATTACATATATAGCTGAAATTGTCTTTCACTATATCAGTTAGAATATCATGGGTACAAGTAACAGGAACTTTAATTTGTTAAGTTGTCAACATCTTGAATATTTTCGACAATTTTGTTTGTCATCAACTCAGTTCTTTGAAGGTATGTGATAAAAGTTTCCTGTCTTATCAATGGACAGTTTATTGCCATCGTTCAAGCCTTCTTAGCTGCTGGAAAACGACTCCAGCAACTTCAGATTGAAGAAGTGGACAAAAACAAAAATACACAAATGAGAACTGTGCGCTCTGTGTTGTTGAGGAAGCTGATATCGACATCTTCATCTTCCAGTGTTATCAGCACTGCAGCAAATTTTTTGTCTTCTCTAAACAATGAAGCTGCCGGTCGACGGGATCTTGAAAATCTATTTATCATTTCTGATGGAAAATTCCCAGAGGTTCAAATGAAGAGTTCGTCTGTTGCACCTATTTTGATTTATGTTGCAACTCATCTTCAGTTATCATATCTAATTCTTCTTGATACTGTGCATATCTATAGGTTGCTGGAGCAAGGACCCAAGTCCAGTTGGCAAATGAGAAATTAGATCAACTGATTGGTCTGTATCGCAAACAGCTGAGAATGCACAATCTAGAGTTTTTTAACGTCTCTGGTGTTACACATTTGATAGAGGTAATTCAGTTAAAATCAAATTTTGGATGAAATTCTTTTCATTAATCTTTCTTCAATTGATGCTTCATATCAATGAACTTTAATTATTATCACGTTCCTTTTGTGATCAGTAGTCTCTAAATACATTTGCAGAGTCTCTCTGGTGTGCCTTTGAAATAGTGATAGTTTGTTTTCTTGGTATGTTCATCTGATGTTTCTAGCTTTATACCCTTAATAGATATTATTATTGCTACTGCAGTTGCCTTTAGATGTGAAGGTGCCTTCAAACTGGATGAAGGTAAATAGTACCAAAAAAACAATACGCTACCATCCTCCTAAAGTATCGAACGCTTTAGATCAGTTGTTACTGGCAAATGAGGAGCTCTCTGTTGTATGCCGAACTGCTTGGGATTGACACGACCCATTCCAAGCAATATTTATATATCCGAGACTGGACGTTCACCGATGGTAAATACCAACTAAGGGTTGGACCACTATCAAGACTACTACAATTACTACTCATGATTACTTATTTTTAAGAAAATTTCGGCATTATCTCTCCCGTAATTTGAATTAGCCAACCTGAAATAAAATGCCACACTTCTCAACAAACTTATTCACAATTAAACGGGATCATTTGCCCTTCTAATACCCACAACAAAACAACACGATAGAGACTAGCTGAATCGTAAAACTTTTATTATTTAATTAACATAAACTGTACATATAGATACAAAATACATAGTGGGCTCATCTAACTATTTACAAGTGATACAAAATGATATACACAAACGAACACGTGTCCCAGTTCTTCAATTTCTCTTTATGCCCTTTCCGGTCCGAGCCCGGGTAGATAGTCAGTTTTCCTAATGACATTGTCATCATAACGAGTATAAATCTAGTCACAATGACATTTAATAAAAATAAACTGTCGCAGAATAGAAAGAAAAGGGCCCAACCGTGTTCAAACCGGTGACCTCTTGATCTACAGTCAAATGCTCTACCATTGAGCTATGGATCCTAATTATATACAAGATTTGTTATTATCACGACCGACCGGAGGGAGGGAGTTTCTCCTCTACACATCAGAAATAACAATATTACGTCTGTCTTCAAGGTAAAAAACGGATACCCAAAATCTCCATTCCTCAACTCATCCAACTGTTCGAAATCTAAAATCCACGTTCTGGAAATCCAAATTTCACATCCACCCGTACTGGAAATCCAAAATTGACATCCAAAATCATCATCCGTGAGTTTATTTTTACCAGCAATAACAACTATCTGTCGTGAGAGAAAATTTGTTTTTTCATTCAATTCTTCTACGATTTCTCTCTCTAGACAATAATCAGCCAATTTTTTCGCTCATATCTGTTTAAGTTTTGGTAGTGGAGACTCAACTTCCATCAGGTATGAATTTGATTTTTTTTTCCAATTATTTTGTTCAATCTGGTTAATACGACCATAAGCGGAATGGGGGATTGGCCTGGGCCATAGCCTAGTCCAAACCCAGCCCAGATCCAATAGGCAGAAGGCTTTTTTTTTTTTAAATTGTAGTCTGGTACAATTATATTAGTAGTCTGGTCTAAAATAAAAAGCCCAAATAACAATAACAGTTTCGAGCCCAATCATACATCAATTTTCCAATTATTTCAATCCCTTAACCTATTTGATAAATGCACAAAATGACCCATCACCCATCTACAATCAAAAATCAGATTTGACAATAAGATTGAGAAAAGAAAAAGAATGGCCGAACGGGAACGAAAATCTGCAATTGCCAATTTGCCATTTGCCAAATCCAATCCATTAATTTGCAATTTGCTTAGAAAACGAGAATAAGAAGACCGAAGAACGAGATTAAGAAGAAGGCCAACAAACATGATACACGAACGAGAAGAAGAAGGGAAGGCCTAGCCGACGGAGGACGAACATGCACGGCCTGGCTGTGGAAGCGAACGCCTTTGCAGCAGGCAGCAGTGCAAAAGGCGATTCCGGTAGAAGTGGGGAACGTGGCGACTGGCGATTCCGGTGAACGCCTGAAGGCAAAAGTTCGCAGAAGGCTAAAGAAATGTTTTTACTTTTTATCTTCTTCTCATCTCCTGATTTTTGACTTGATGTGCCGTGCTCCTGTGCCTGTACTTTTGTTTTTCACTTATTGTGCTTATATTTTATTAGGTGAAATGCTTAATTAATCACGACCGTAAGGAAGTTTTTACTCCTACACACCCTTCAAAACCCCATATTGTCTTCAAGAATCTCAAAATTCCTCTCCTCAAATCATCCATATGTTGGAATCCTCAATTCATCCATCTATTGGAAATCACAACCAACCTACTCCAATCTCTTGTCATCGATTCATAACATTGCTTCGTAATCATATTCACAGCAACAACAACGATCTGTCTTCTACCCAAATTAATTTTTTTAATAATTACTTTTTTCTGCTGTTTATCTCTCTCAATGCTACAATAAGCCAATTTTCTATCTCAGATCTATTAATTATTTGATATTTTTTTTCAATTATTAATTCAATCTGATTAATATGTCGATGATGATTTTTAACTGATATTTCTTTTTCTTCGTTCTGTCAGAGATTGAATTTGCTAGTTGTTTAGTTTTTCTCCAATTATTTATGATTTGTATTCATTTTTTTTTTCATCTTGGCTTATTTTGATTTCATGATAATTTTGTATTCGTGAAAATTGATTTTTTTACTCTCTTTTTATTGCTTACTTTTTGATTTTTATTGCTTACTTTTTGCTGTCTGCTTTTCTATGTTTAACTGTTCTATATTTGTTTTGTTCTATATGAATTTTATTGTTAAACACGAATTGCTAGGTATGAGGATTGAGATGAAGTACTAATTAGATATACCCAGAAGTTGATTCTTAGGAGCAAGCATAGATCTCTATTTGGGATTGATTACATGAATTGTTTGAGAACCAATCTTGGAGTACGACCCTTTAGACAGGTCGATTTTCCGATTGAGCTTTTTGAGTACTAATACATTTTGAGTATTGGTTGTTTATTAAAATGTCAACTTTTTTCACAATCCCTACTAAGGCTGATTATTGTTTTTCGTATTTAAACGAATTTTACACTTAGTAGAAACTCACCATTTTATGTGATTTTGCAGTATTTCCCGTCTCAGCTTTAGCCCATTTTATTCTTCAATTGACAATGGTACTACGAAATTTCATGTCCTTCATTATTTTCTCGTACAAAATTATGTAGGAATGAATAATGTGTTTTTATAGATTATTGCTTTTGACTCTATTTTTAAGTATTTCTCTGTATTCGTATATGTTGGAATGTGTATGTTTTTGTGAAGATGGAATTTATGTGATGCATTATTTGATAACTGTTCTTATGTGGTATTGAGGGAGTAGATTTTTCTATAAGACCCTGATTGAGATGAAAATGAAGAAACAACTATGGAGTTTGAAACATAATGCATAAAAACAACGAACTAAAGCTTCTCTTCAATAAATATACGACTGGCCACGTGAATCCACTTTTTGTGCTTTGTTTTGTACATCATGCATAGAATAAGTTTAGGACTCTAGCATCTGTAGAATTAGTTGTTCTATACATGTTTATTGATAACTGTCTTTATAATAATAAGGAGGCATCATTTTCTAATAAATACTGGAAAATGCTTGGGATACAATTATTGTCAAGTTCGTGATCAATTTTCTTCTGTTAACAAAGATTTGTGATATTCTACTTGATCACTCATTATAACTTTTACATGGGATGTTTAGAAATACAAGCAGAGAATAAGTATTGTATTTTATGAAATACTACTAAATGAGAAAGATTTTGCTCTTTGAGCTTAACCATGGTACAAGAGAGTCAAAAATTGCATAAGTTAATTGAAATGCATACGGAGTTTTGAATGTCAAATGAATAAAGTTGGAAGAAAGAACTCCATGGTGTTTGATATTATGTTGGTTTAGAACATTGTAAAGACTAAAATCTAGATATGTAGTGCAACAAGAATCCATAAGATATGCCCATGGTGGTAAAATGTTATGCGAACCCTATGAAATATGAGTTACGAGGAACAAGTAACTAGGTTAAATATTTTTATACTTTGAAATATAACGAATGATATGAATGGCTACTTAGAAAATGTTGCCATATATAAGAAGAAAATTCCATAGTGAACTTTGCATAGTGTTTAACTAAGCTTTTGAGTTTAACACAGTTGCTATTCTTGTACTGTTTTGTTGGTAGTGATGATCCCACATTTCTAGAACAGTCCACTGAAGCATTCTAACAAGATTAATATTGCAAAGGAAAGAAATCATAGATAAACTTAGTTGTTTCCATAGGGGACATGATTTCGAAGCCATTTTCTACTAGTTATCCTTGCTCCTTAAAATTTGGAATACTTTTTCACAAACCAAATGTTATCAAATAACATAGTCCATTTCATTCATGATTCATGTTGTGGTGTTTAATATTTGTTTTCGATGACAAGTTGATGATTGCAGCAATAATGATTTTTTTAACATTTTACTTTTGGATTCATGGTATATGATGATGTTGATTTCATTTCATTTGGTAATATAAATGTGCTATTATTAATCATTTTTAATTTGTATTTTGCAGATATTGATTTGCCATTGAATTTAAATCATAACCTTACGGTCAGATTCCACTGCAGATAAACGGTATATGGTTTAGGGTTTTAGGGTTTTGGGGTTTGGGGTTAGGGGTTGGGGTTTTTTTAGTAACACATCATCACAGTCCTAGTGTGGTTGTAAAGCCTCCACCAAGAGAGGATGGGGGGTTAATGAAACTCCAATCATATATATAAATAGCTCAAGGAAATACATGGGATGGGGACATAAAACCTGACCTCCAATCAAAAGAGTAAAGGAAATGTAAACAGTAAGCAATAAATGAGGAGGTACTACATCTGTAACAATAAGTCCAAAATAAAGACCTATAAGCCTCTAACTAAAGACCTATAAACATCGAACTGAAGGAAGTCCAGATCTATCAATCTGGACTAAGCTGTGGTACCGTTGTAGTAGATCCTGGAAGCTGTACTCTGAGTAGCAACGACGATCCCATCTCTCTGAAGCAAGTGAATCAGCAACCTGGTTGTCCTCGCGGTAGATATGAGTAACAGTATCTTAATCGAAAACAAGCAGATGTCTCATTTAGAGAAGAGTGTCCTGAATAGCCCACGGTCTGCCACCTCTGGTAATGCAGTGTATAGCCAAATTAGAGTCTGACTCAATCCAGAGAACTGACAACCCAATCCTCTGAGCAAGAATGATCCCATCAGGGATAGCCCGAAGCTCAACATCCAGGATAGCTCAGCCACCATAGAAAGAGTAGACAGCTCGAACACACTGACCTGTCGAATCTCTAATAATCCCCTCACCACTAGCAAAACCATCTTTGACCCAACCATCAGTGTTAATCTTATAGGATCCCACTGGTGGAGGGCTTAGGGTTTAGGGGGGTTTTTTTTTTTTAATAAACACACCATCACAATCCCAGCGTGATTTTCAAGCCTCCACCAGGAGAGGATTTGGGGAGAGGAGGGGAGGGGAGGGGGGGGGGGTTTAAGGAAACCCCAACCATATATATAAAATAAACTCAAAGAAATACATGGGAGGGGGACATAAAGCCTGACCTCCAATCAAAAGAGCAAAAGAAATAACAGAAAGCAATAAATGAGGAGGTACTATCTCCCTAACAATAAGTTCTAAGAGAAAGCCTATAGTCCTCTAACTGACGGAATACCTGATCTATCAATCTGGACTAAGCTGCGGTGCTGTCGTGGTAGATCCTGTGAGCTGTACTTTGAGTAGCAACTACGATCCCAGACCTCTGAAGTAAGCGAATCAGCTACCTGGTTGCCCTTGCGGTATATGTGGCTAACTGTATCTCGGTCAAAGGCAAATAGATGTCTGATATGGCGAAGAGTAGCTTGATTAGTATATGGTCCTCCCCCTCGAGTAATGCAGTGTATGGCCAGAGTAGAGTCTGACTCAATCCATATAACTGATAGACCAATCCTCTGAGTAAGAAGAATCCCCTCAAGAATAGTTCGAAGCTCAGCCTCCAAGACAAAGCAGTAATCATAGAAGGAGATGAATGCTCGTATACACTGACCTGTCGAGTCTCTAATAATACCCCCTCCACTAGCAGAACCATCTTTGACGCAACCATCAGTGTTGATCTTGTAGGATCCCACTGGTGGAGTGCGCCAGAAGACTAACATAAGGAGGGGATGGAACAGTAAGATGGACCCCAAACAATGGGACGATATCCATATCTCCACGCCAATGGATGAACCTGAATAATCAGCCTATGTGAAGAAGGGAGACAGTGTGATAAACCCTCCAGATGATCTGTCTAGGCTCCATAGTGATATCCCGATATTTCGCATCATTCCTCGCTGTCCATATATACCAAAGAATCAAAAGATGAATAATAGTGCGAATATGGCCCTATCTGACAAACTGCCCTGAAAATCGCCAAGCCTGAAACCGACACTAAAGACCCTCCAGAGGTCGGATGGTAATGTGAAAGATGTCAGAGAAGTGGCCCCACACCTGTACTGCAATAGGGCTGTCAATGAATAAATGCTGAATAGTCTCCATGGCCGAACAACACTGACATCTCGAAGCCATATGACTCCCAATCCGTCTCTGAATCACTACATCAACTGGGATAAGTCCCTGCCAAAGCCTCCAATAGAAAAAGGAGATCGTCGTCGGGATGATAGAACTCCAAATCATGCGATAAACTGCTTGTATAGTATTTTCTGTGCGCACTAAATGCCAAGCAGACTTGGTAGTAAATCTACCATCTGAGGTCTCGGTCCACATAATCTGGTCGGGTACCTGGGCAGTAATAGGTATGCTCCCTATCTGCTCTGCAATAGCATATGGGACCAACTAAAGTAATCTGCCAAAATTTCATCCAGTATCATCAAATAAGTCATGCACCTCGACAAAAGAATGAGTCAACTGCGGAAACTGGTTTGCCAACGTGGAGACTCCCATCCAACAGTCATGCCAAAAGAAAACGTGCCCACGACCTAACTTCCACGCAATGTGGGACTCCACCTGTGGGCCAATGTGCTACAGCCTTCTCCAGACAGTTGAAGCAGAATATGGGACAGTAGCCAGAATGGGATGTGTACCCTGACAATACTTGCTCAGTAAGAACTGAGCCTACAGTGATCGTTGAGATCTAAAAAGCTATCAGAGCTTTAGGAAAAATGTATCAACAAGGTCCTGTAATCTCCTAAAGCCCAGTCCTTTCTCCTCAGTAGGAAGACAAAGATCCTTCCACCTCCTCCAGTGAAGCCGATGTGAATAATCTCTCGAATCCCATAGAAATCTAGCAAAAATACTCTCTAACTTCTTCAAGACAGCCTTGGGAGGCTTCATAATCTAAAGAAGATAGAGCAGGAGAGAAGAAAGCACAGATTGAATCATAGTAATCATCCCTCCAGGTGAGAGAAGTCTCGATGCCCAACCAGAAATCTGACTCCGTACTTTCTGAATCAAGTCATCATATAAAAAGATCTTGCGAGCTCCTTTGAATAAAGGAACTCCAAGGTAAGTGAAAGGCTGCTGCTGATGACGAATCCTGTCAGGTGCTCCAGTTGTGAATCTAACTAATAGAAGACTGTCTGGGCAAGATGATCCCACTCTTATCTCTTTTTACCAACTGGCCAGAAGCTCTCTCATAATGCTCTATACAGTGCAAAACCCGTCGAATAGACTGCTTTTGACCATTGGCAAAAATAATCATATCATCTGCAAAACATAAATGAGAGATAAGAGCATCTCCTCAATGTCTGTATGCCATCGAAAGAATCTGTCGATACTGCTGAGTAAGAAGGCGTGAGAAGTAATCTGTTGCTATAATAAACAGTGATGGAGAGATTGGATCACCCTGTCTGAGCCTTCGTGATGAGGGAAAAAAACCACATGGTTTGCCATTAAGCAGAACCGAGAAATGACACTTTGATATACATCTCCGTATCTGATCAATCCATAAAGCATCAAACCCAAAGCCCTCCATAACGGAGATCAAGAAACCTCAATCCATGCGGTCATAGGCCTTGGCCATATCTAGCTTAAGGATCACATTTCCCCTCTGCACCTTCGTGTCAAGTGTATGAAGTAACTCCTGTGCGAGGATGACATTATCCCCAATGAGACGTCCTACAATGAACCTGCTTTGAGGAGATGAAATAATCTGAGGTAGAATAGTACTCAGGCGCGAATTCAACAACTTTGTAATCAACTTATTAAAAATTGTACATAAGCTGATAGGACGGAACTCTGACCACCTACATGCATTATCCCGCTTCGGAAGCAGGACGATAGAAGTTGCTGAGAACCCTCTAAGAAAGTGTCCCCCTTCAAAAAAATTCAAGACTATCCGAAACACATCTTCTGAAACAATATCCCAACACTCTTGGAAAAAGTGTGAAGTGAAGCCATCTGGCCCTGCAACACTGTCAGGATCAATGCTGAAAATCGCCTTCTGAACCTCAGCCAAAGTGGGCATCCGATTAAGCTGTAAATTGTCCTGATTGAACACCAATCGAGGTATAACATTAGATCAAATAAGATCGATCGGCTGAGAAGGTGCTGATAGTAGCTCCTGGAAAAAGGAAACTGTCGAAGGCTGAATAGTGTCTGGAGAATCAAATACCTCTCCTGAAGAAGAGGTAATAGACTGAATCCTGGCTCTAATCCGACGTCCCTGGACCATAGAGTGAAAATAACAGGTGTTGTGGTCGCCCTCGCAAACCTAGTGTGCCCTCACTTTTTGTTTCCAAAAAGCCTCCTCAATGGATAAGGTGCGATTCAAAACTGCCTGAGCCTGATGTAAAGTATCACGATGAGCTGGGGTCGGATCACTGTCGTAGTTTAACTCTGCCTCATAAACACTGTTCTCCGCATCCCTGAC
Organism: Forsythia viridissima; assembly: GCA_030279155.1. Taxonomy (NCBI): domain Eukaryota; kingdom Viridiplantae; phylum Streptophyta; class Magnoliopsida; order Lamiales; family Oleaceae; genus Forsythia; species Forsythia viridissima. The sequence goes on from CM059039.1 coordinate 51,070,079, forward strand.
CCTCTGAAAAATGTCTCTAAAAACTTGTCAATTTCACCAACGGAGGCCTTGTTTGAGCCGAAACATCTTCTCCCAAAGATCAGCTATTCCTGTAAGATGAGTAGAAAATGACCACTTTTGGAATACATAGCTCAAGAAGTCATGATGTCTAGACCAAACGTTGAGGAATCTAAAAGAACGAGGTCCTAAGTCGTCATCAAAAGACCACTGAATCAACAACGACGAGTGATCTGAAGTACTACGGTTCAAGTGGTGAACCAAGAATTGTGTACAGAAAGAGGCAACCAAAGAGTTTATCAAAATTCTGTCTAAATGCTTCCATACTCTCTCATTAGTCCACGTGTACTGGGGTTTAGGGTTTAGGGTTTTGGGTTTTGGGTTTCGAGTCTGGGGTTTCAGGTTTGGGGTTTCGGGGTTGCAGAGTTTCGGGGGTTTGGGGTTTGGGGGTTTTGGGTTTTGGGTTGGGGGTTTCGGGTTACGGGTTACGGGTTTAGGTTTTTAGGGGTTAGGTTTATAGGGATTTGGGGTTTGGGTTGGGGGTTAGGGGTTTTAGGGTTTGGGG